>JAAWXA010000050.1:2508707-2584628 GCA_038090715.1 Florisuga fusca
TCATCACTCTCTACAACTCCCTGAAAGGAGGTTGGAGCCAGGGGGGGGTTGGTCTCTTTTCCCAGGCACCTCTCAGCAAGACAAGAGGACACGGTCTGAAGTTGTGCCAGGGGAGGTTTAGGTTGGATATTAGAAAGAATTTCTTTATGGAGAGGGTGATCAGGCATTGGAATGGGCTGCCCAGGGAAGTGGTGGATTCTCCATCCCTGGAGATATTTAAACAGAGACTGGATGTGGCACTCAGTGCCATGGGCTGGGAACCACGGGGGAGTGGATCAAGGGTTGGACTTGATGAGCTCTGAGGTCCCTTCCAACCCAGCCAATTCTATGATTCTGATACCAGAAACCCCACCATTCTTTTTCCCTGCTATCCAATACCCTCCTCCCTTTTCTGTCTTCATACAGCACTTGCTCAGGCTGCTGCTTTTATTTCTTCATGGGAATCTCCAGGGTCATAAAATCCTCAGCCAGCACTACCTCCTGAGCACCCAACACTGCCTCTGCCTGTCTCTTCAGCTGGGTGATGTCCAGATCCCCCTCCCCTCTCTGTGCAGCTGGTTTGTACCGTTGGCTGAAATGAGTCAGAACCAGTTTCTTCACTTCACACAACCTTGCAAAACCTGAGGCCATTCTGGGAGTGCTGTGCCCATGTTCTCTGGCCTTCTCCTCTTGGGTATCATCCAAGGTGGCTTCGTGTATCAGTACATTTGCTCTCCAGCAAAGCTTCATGGCTGCATCTCCAACCACCCCTGAACAATCCCCCAAAATGCAGATTTTTCTCCCAGGTATAGGGTCTTCCAAGACATCCAAAGGAGAAATTGTGACACCATTTTCTAGAACAACTGCAGTTCCATTCTTCAGTTTCCCATATAAAGGACCTGGTTGAAGTCCTGATAAATAAAAGCCAAAGACCCCATAAGTATTATGATGCTAGGTTAAAAAAAAAAAACAAACCCAAACCCTTAAGAAGGGATATATTACACATAGAGCTGAAAAAACACGACCTCAATATAAGCAACAATTGCTGTTTCACATCCTTCATACAAATAAAGAGCTTGCAATGACAGCAGGAAGTGTGTTTGAAGAAAATCTATATTCTTCAGATTAAATTCAATAAAGTCAGGCACATCCACTGGGCCTACCTTTCCCCCAAAAGCCACACCATGCTTTTTAAACTTCAAAATCTGAACTTTTTTGCTCTTCCCAGGATAAGAATACTCTGCACTATTGTCATACACCAACTCAGAGTACTGCAGTGGGATGAAGTATTAAAATGTCTTCACTGAAGTCACATTTACAAGTCATCTACAAGCTTAAAGTCATTCCCAAGGAGTCCCATGGACAAGACAAGGGGCAATGGGCACAAGTTGCTCCTGGGGAGATTTTGATTCACAAGAGGAAGATTATTCCCCCTGAGGACAGTCAGACATTGGAATGGTCTTCCAGGGGAAATGGTGGATTCCCACACCTGGGAAAGTTTGAAGTCTCAGCAATACAGGGTGCTGGGACATCTCAGATAAACAATAATATTAGAAGGATTGGACCAGATGGTCCTTGAGGTCTCTCCCAGCCTGATATTCTATGATTCTAGGAAAAAGAGAATGAAATTGAAATGGATTGCATAGATACAGCAGCTGTAATTTGCTGAACACCCAGAAGGGTGGTGCTGAAAAGATCTTAACTGCTTGTGAACCCCAATTCATTACGTTTGCTGAGTACCAGAGTCACAGCTCAGCTTGAACCTATGCATTTTGACATTGAAAAAAATTAAAAAGAGGAAAAAAAAGAAGCCAAAGTAGTTACCAAGGTCTTTCAGTTTCTGTACATTGAGTTTACCAGGTCGGGGCTTCTCTTCCACCACAAAGCCAAAGGAAGGAATGCGGTGAAACAGGCGGAATGCTTTCACAACCAGCTGCTCATCCTCAACCAGCAGGTAAGAGTTCTCTGCTGGATCCAGGTGGAGAATTCTCCTTTGTGTTCCCTGGGGAGACACATCCTCTCTGTCCAGGGTAGAAAACTCTTTAAATTCTTCAGCAGGGCATTGGTCTCGTGTAGGTACCAGCTCATGAACACAGTAGGGAAAGAGGAGTTGGGAGTGGGAGAGCTCCATGCTCCTCCAGATGAAGTTTCTCAGTCCCAACGGGCCATAAACATCAATTTTTGGTGGTTTGTTTGGGTCAGGGTTGCTTTGGAGGCTGAGAGTACACAGCAGGCCAGGAAGGCCAAAAAAGTGGTCACCGTGCAGATGAGTTATGAAAATCTTGGTAATTCTGCCTATTGATTAGAAGGCCAGGAAAAGGAAAACAAACCAGAACAAGACACACAAATAAATGAACACTGAAACAACTCAGAAATCATCACTTTTTGGAAAGAAGCAGAGAAGAAAGGAGGAGGGAAATCCAACTAAAAACAGTGTTTAAGAAATAAACCCCAAACCACAAAGCATTATTATTATTTTTCCCCAGCAGTGATAGGTTTGCTCACAGGGTTTATTTTGGCTTGAATCACCAAGAAAAGCCTGAAAGAGAGGCAAGTTTTAGGTGCTGCTAAGCAAAACATGCTACAAGGATGAAACAGAATTGACTGGTGGTGTCTGCCACATTAAAATGCAAAGCAGTGCTGGAAAGTGCTTGTGCTTTCATACATTACATGGAAACTGTGAATTAATAAGAAAAATAAAATTCATGTTGTTCCTTGTTTTGGATCTAGAATGTGAAATGAACATTTTTTAAAAATTATTTTAAAAATTATTTTAAAAATTATTTTAAAAATTATTTTTTTAAAAGCACCCAGTTTTGATTTCAAGGCTTTTTAAAAGAACCACACAGTTCCTGACTGGTTTGTTTCGAATGGATGAAAAGCTGAACTAAAAAGATCTAGACTTTATTATTATTTTTTTCTCACTCCAGCTCTCAGACACTGAGCCCTGCCCTTGCTGGATTTAAAAAGTCCAGAATTTTCTCTCACTACAGACACATGGACTTTAACCAGGCTGCCTCAGTCTCCTAGCTCAGTGAGCTGAGTTCTCACATCCTTGTGGGAGGGCATTTTCTCCAGCATCTGTTAGTCCAAATAGGAAACACAGAATCTCTTTGTTTTGACTGAAGAACAGTTTAGTAAAACTCACTCATTTTCATCTGATCATTTGGTTATTAAATCCCCCAAGAGTTTCAGATTTTGGAGGAGCAGGAGGTTGGCTTTCTGTTTGTAACTGATAATTCCATCTTTGCAACTTGAGACTCAGCAGCAGATTGCAAAAGCACAGCAGCTGAAAGCAAACCTGGTTTCTCCTTTATTTGTTAAAAGATTACCCCCAATACAGACAATTTTACATGAAAACAAAAGCACATTATTTATTGACAGGAAGACTCCCAGCAGGTATTGTCTAGAGCTTTCTTCAGGCAAACACAACCCCACCAGCTGAAAGCTAGTTTGTGGTGCCCCTTTGAAATCACAAAGCCCAAGAAATCAAACCTGGAGAGTTTGGTTCCCAAATGCAATTCTTTTCCCAAAGGGCAACCAAGGATTACTGCTAAGCAGGTTCAGCAGCTGCCACCCTCAGACACTCGTGGCTCTTTAGTGTGTATTCAAATACCACCAGGACAAGGGATTTTGGTTAGATCTCATGAAACCTCTCCCCTTCCCTCACCACAACACCTCCCAGCAGCACAAACCTGCTCTGAGGTGGCTCCTCATGAGCTGGGTCTGAGTTCCCTCTCCACAGTCAAAGAGCCAGCACTCCCCTTCCCTGCGGAGCACCAGCGCCGAGGCTCCTCTGCTTGGAGAGGGATAGGCTGAGCCTGTGCCAAGGAAAGTGATATCCATGGACATTTTAAATACGTTGCTGGGCCACCTGGAAGAGAGATTTTTCAGCTGTTGAACTTATGTATGCATGCTGGGAAAGAGAGTTTTTTGCTTGAAGGCAGCCTCTGTACTTCAGCGTGAGGATCAAGGGTCCCTTCCCTTAAAAAAATACCAATAAAAACTTCCCAGAGTAGGATACAACTTTCAGACAATCTAATAAATATATGTATTTATTTCCTTCTGATGTCACTGGAACGCTGCAAACATATAGCCCAAATATTAAGATCTATGTTCCATTTCCTACAGAAACAGGCCTATTCAGCTGGAAATGTTCTCATCTTTAAACCCACTTCAGTTTTCTTCTTCCCTTGGTTTACACTTGAAATTCCTACACACTTCTTTCATCTAAAAGCCTTTTCAGGATGACTAACAGCCACTGCTGACATTTAAACACTGTTCCTGGCCATCAGGAGCAGAATTTGCTTCCCTCTAAAGAACTTCAGAGACCTGCAAGTGACAGAAGTGACTGGATTTAGAATCATTAAGGTTGGAAAGGACTTTAAGATCATCAACCCAACACCATAAGGCAACTAAACTCAAGTGCTACATCCACACACATTCAGGACAGCAGCTGAGTTTCACTTTGCCTTTCTGATGGCATCCTTGAAAGTGACTGATGTTTGACTTCTGATGCCTGGTGACAAATGAAATACCTTCAGGAGGCCTGGAAGCTGTGTGACAGATAAAGGGACACCTATAGCAGCAGAAGGAAATGTAACACCAGCTGCCATACCCTAACTGTTGACGTAACCAACATATCCAGACAAGGAGCCTGGAAAGCCTGGAGGAGAAGGACATTCTTTGGGAAGCTGGTGAGGAGCAGAACTCCCACCTGCACCCCTCAGATGCTGTCCCACCGTAGGGTTTGTGTGCTTTTTCCAGCCTGTCTTCCCAGACTTGGTTCCTACCTCGTTTTCAGCTGGATTCCCACCTCGTGTCACTACTCCAGATGCTTCAACAGCTTCAGATACCTTTTGAGGGGGGGAAAAAAAAAAAAAATTACCATTTTTCTCAGACTTTTCTTTTGGAGGAGCCAACACAACTCTCCAGAAGAAAGCAGCCCGGGCGCAAGATCACCTCACCTCAGGGAGAGGCGTGGGGGGAAGGATCGGGGCCCACCACGCCCCCTAAAAAAGCAGAAATAAACATTTCTCTCCCTTATCCTCAGCCTACAAGCAGATTAACCACCCTCCAGGTGAAATGGCTTTATGTCAGGGCAGTGAAGGGGCTGGAGGGCGGTCCGGAGCCGTCCCGCCGCGGGCAGAGCATGGCGGAGCTCCGTCAGGAAACGCGCAACGCGCAGGCCTGAGCCCTGCACGGCCTCCACCTCCACCACCCCCTCCTTCTCCTCTCCGCCTCCTTCTCCTCCTCTTCCTCCTCCCCCGGGGAGGAGGTGCCGGTACCCCGGCCCAGTTCCCGGCCCGACGGGAAGGGCGGTCCCGGTAGCTTTGGGGCGGCGGGGGGATCTAAGAGGGCTCCGTCCGCCATGGGAGGGCAGAAGCTGCTGCCGGCCCCCGGTGTTTTATCGCTGGGACAAGAGGTCCCCAAGGCTCTTCCTAAAGAATCCCACATAGGTTTGGGTTGGGACCTTAAAATCTATCCAGTCCCCTGGGCAGGGACACCTCCCACCAGCCCATGTTGCTCTAAGCCCCATCCAACCTTCAACACTTCCAGGGATGGGGCAGCCACAGCTTCTCTGGGCACCCTGGGGCTCAGCACCCTCACACCAAAGAATTTCTGCTTCATATCTCCCTTCAATCCCCCCTTTTCCAGTTTAAAGCCATCACCTCACATCCTATCACTCCATCCCCTTATAAGAAGTCCCTCTCCAAGGACTTCATTTCAAGGACCTCTTTAAAAATGCTGCCAAGCAGCCAGGTGTGCTAGAAAATCAGCTTGGAGATGAAGTTGTAATTGCTTCACCTGCAGCCCAAGTGCTTGTTCTGTTTGCTGATCACCTGTAAGGGGCTAAAGGGAAACAGGAAAAAAACATCAGTGGTTTAGGCAGCTCCGGATCAAATCCGTATGATTTTTTTTTTCTCCCCCGAATACACGAAACCAAATGTAATTTAGGCAAAGGGAATGCATTTTACTAAGAAAATAGAAGACCAGAATACACATTTTCAATAGAGTTACAACATTATAAAGGAGGGAAAAAACCCCAAAACTAAACCAACCAACCCAATCAGTTCACATTTAAATACAATTCCAGCTTCAGCTGAGCAAAGACCCTCCGAGGGAAAGTCAACCTCAGGCAGCTGAGGGTAGAACTGTTCTCACTCCAGTAGACCTATGTTTGTGTAAGGTAGATATGTTTAAGTTCAAAATAAACATAGATGATGGTGACATCTTATTATGTCTGTGTAGACCTAGAAGTATTTTTAGTCCCATTTGCATTAGAATTACTTCAAGAATGGGTAAGTCCAAGTCAAATCCACTCAGAGAGTTGAGTTCAACCCAGCGCCCACTTCGTGTGCAGAGAATATAAATGCAGGGCACAGGGTTCCTGCAGATGCTGGAAACTTTTCCCATGGGTTGTAGCCATGGTCCACCATGCCCCCAGGTATCAGATTCCCCAAGTCCCACCTCAATGTTAGCACATTCCTCTGGAGAAGGGAGGAATAAGCTGCAGCCTCACACGGCACTGCGACTCGGGAAGCAGAAATCTGAAGTCTGCTGACTTTTCCTCCTCGTGGTTCACCCAGAACATCTGCAGAACATTCCAATACCACAGTCACGTGTATTTGGGGAGTAGGTAAGCAGGTGAAGGTAGATCCACACAGAATGAGATGGCCCTTTGCAAACTGAAATAGTTTGCTCAAATTCAGCAGTCGAGTGGGCGCCATTAGAGCTTTGCTCTAGATTTTCTCCTTGCTCCAGTATCCAGTGTAACACCCAGCCCTGCCTGGTAGCTATGGCTGTTATGAAACAGGACAGCAGTACACATCATCTTCAAGAGTCCAAAAAAATGACAGTGGTTTTCTTAAACTGAGGAACAGCACTTACAGCCGAGACAGGACTCCAAACTGTACAGTCAGATCTGAGAGTCTTGTACTCCAGGAGTAACCACTAAGTAGGGCTGCTAGTGAAAAACTAAAAGGTGTTCTCATTTATCATTACAGCAATTACCACAGGAGTGTGACAAAGGGTTACTTTACCCCCTCCCACATTTTTTAAACAGAAAAAAAAAAACAAAACAGTACAGAGGAACAGACCCTACCACAGGAAACCTGTTCAACACCCATCTGCGTGGGCAGTGGCACTGTGGTTTAGGCTTGGAAACCAAACACCAGATCATGAAACATCACTGGTCACAAACAGAACCAAGACCTGACACCAGAAGGCACATTTTGGGGTTTTGAATCTATCAGACACAACATTTGAATAGTCTCCCCTCTACATGTCAAGCGTTGACCCATGGGCATGTGCTTCAGGAGCATAAAAACCTTTGTGACATCTTTGAGCAAGGATACACATATTTAATTAAAAAAAAAAACAAAACTGTGCTCCCTTTGCTGCCTTTCTTCTCCTCTCCTAGGCAGTGCTATATGAGGCTCAGTCCTGCTCATTTTAAGGAATCAAATCTTGGAGAAAGCCTGGAAAAAGTCTGAGTGACTGACCTCAACAGGAGTTTCTGATCCTCTCAGAAGCATTGTGTACATCCAGAATTGCATTCTTCCAGAAGAGACACTAAAGACAGACTTCTGTACTATTTGGAGGGCAAAAGTCACCAGGGCTGTGTGAAGAGCTAGAATATTATTCATCCTTTAGGTGATATACTGTTTTAAGAAGCTTGATTTACACTACATAGCATTAGAAAATGCAATCTGCTGCCAACTTTTTCCCTTTGCATACTGTGTAAGAGAATTTTCTGTATAGATGAAGATTGGTAAATGCTTTAGAATAAGCCAGCAAATAGAAAAAAAAAAAAAAATCCAGTTAAGCAGAATAAGAAACAGGCTGCTGGGGTTCCTTAACTAAGTGGCAATATTAGCAGTTGTAATTATTCAAAGACAAATCAGATCTGAAGAATACACAGACCTGAAGATGTATTTAAAATACATCTTTGATTTTAAAAAAACACAGTTAAAGATGAAAAGGAGACTGAAATGCAGTTAACACAAGCTGGCATGTTACCTGGTGCCAGAGGAAGACAAGAGCTACACATGAAAGGTAAAATTCTGCAAGCTAGACATGATCCACAGAACCCCATTAAACCAAGTCCACAGGTGAAGTCTAACTGGTACCACTGAGCTGCTGTAACTGGGATGGGTTAGAGACAAAGTGAGACCTTTTCTACTCTAACTAGAGTCTAGAGCCAAGGCAGCCTCAGAGTTGGTTCAAGATTTGGTTTTTTTTCCTCACCTGGGCACTGGGATTTCCAGGAAATCCTGCACAGGAGCTCCCTTGGGGCACCCCAAAGCCCTCTCCTCCCTAAAACAAGACTCCTGCTGAGTGCAGGAAATGCTATTTTTCCAAGTGCCAGGTTTTCCTGAGTACTACAGCTACCCTCATTGCCTGAAATAATCATCATGCTGAACAGATGGATGTAGAACTTTTATTTTGTAAGATGGAGTCATTAGTTAAGGAGTGATTGCCCTGCCTCTCTGATCATTCTCAGCCAGGACACAAGATCAGTGCACATGGGGTATTTTTATTACTCATCTGCCTAATTAGCACGTGGGCAGAAGGGAAGGAGTGTCAGTTCCCAAGATACTTGAATCCAGTGCTGCAGGAACCCCACTGGCACACTGCAACAGGCTTCAGCTGGAGTTGAATTTTTCAGAAGGTAAAAAGAATTGGTACACTAAATAAATAATTTCTCAGTAAGATCACAAATTTAAATACAATAAAAAACAGGCATAGCAAAAATAGATGAAAAACACACATTCTTTGTAAAAACATCTCATGTGTCTTGGTCTTTTTTTCTGCATACACAAGTTGTTTTTTTTTTCTACATACACAAGTTCCAAACCACACAGGTGACCCAACTTGGAACTGAGCATTTTGAGCCCTACCAGACAGCACTTTACCACAGTTGCAACATGCAGCCTATTCCCCACATCACTATTTTCTGGGTTTAAATAATCAGTCTTCTTTCCTCACACAGGTAAAGCCTTCCCAAAGTTGAGTGATCTTTTTCTCTAATACAGAAACCTAATTTTAAAATCAAATATTAGGCAGTAAGTGACAGAGACCATGCCTAAGGAGGTAGAGAGACTATTCTGCCTGTTGTATTTTGGGCCTATTCTGCATTTTTCAATATAAATGAGGATAGGAATTGAGGTGCTTGTCAGGGATAAATCCTGAGCAAGCTTTATTTCATCTCTTTGGATTCTGGCTTCAAGTTTGCTAATATACCCCTTTTCCAATCTATTCTCATCCTTTTTCACCCTGATGCAGCAATTACCTTTATTTCTGTTCCTGCCACATCATTTTCACCACAGAGATGAGATGGAGAGAAGTCACAGCCTGAAACAACCACATGTCCCTGCCTGCTCATCCAAAGTCTGAGGTTAGGGGACTCAAACCTGCTATGAATGAAAGGAAAAGGAATGCACATCATGGTGTCTGTATCAAATGTGCATTGCAAGGATTAAAAAAAAAAAAAAATCAACTTGCAACTTTTGTTTTCACACAGAAAAAAACCCCAAGAAATTAAACCTGTAAACAGAGTGAGGAAAATGAAGTGATCACCTTCAAGCTTGTGATCCTTCAAGCCCTGTGGTCACTGGGCACCAACTGAGCTGCATGTACTGGGCTGAGAGCACAAGAAACTTTGTCAAACCTCTAAAAATGTGCCTGTCAATAGCTGTCTTTAACACTCTCTGTTAAAGCTGCCTGGGGGGGAGGTTTGTTCAAGGTGGCACATGAGCCCACTGAGGAGTTTCCTTGTCAGCCATGTCACAAAAACATCAACCCCAAGTCTCTTTTTTGGTGAGAAGGGTATGCAAGGGAGAAAACAATTTAAGCTTAGGAGAACCAGAGCCTTGAAAAAAAAATTAACAAATGAAACAAAACCCCTTTGGTAAATCACTTTGGAGCCTGTTCAGATAATCTTGTAAAATCTTGAAAAGATTTCCGTAGATTATTTCAGATCCTGCCTTTAGGGGATAGAATTTATTCTGCAACAACCTTGCTTTGTTTTTAAAAGCTATTAAGTGATTAATATTCTTTTCAGGCTTCCCAAGGACAACTTTAACTAGTTAACATGTTCCTTTTTTTTTATTATTATTATTTTTTCTTTTTTTTTTTTTCTTTTTTTTTCTTTTTTTTTCTTAAGACTTGACACAAATGTGAGATGCAAACATTGCTGCAGATCCCACAGCTCCACCCCACACTGCTCCTCAGACCAAACTAAGGGAAGCAGAGCAGCCAGTGCCACCAGGAAGCCTGGCCATGGGCATCTTGAACCATCAGACAAAACAGAAAGCCCATTAGAGTGTTAAATAGGTTTTAAACTGCCTTCTTTTTTTTGTTCTTTGGATTGGTTTTTTTGTTTGTTTTTTTGGACAAATGCTCTCTGGTGATGTCACCCTGTGAGAACACCAGGGCAATTAGAAGACTGATTATGAAAAGCAGAAATAAATCCTTCTGGAAATCAGCAGTGATGAGAGAGCTGCAGTTCATCAAATGCACAGAGCTAAAAGATCATTAATGGAATTCTTCAGCACAGGGCCAGCTCTAAGCTAGAAGTGCAATGGCATTATTTAAAATCATCTTGGAGAGCTCTCTCATTCCTCTGATCCATATAGTTTAGCAGGTACTTGGGAGAGGGGGAGGAGAAATCTATGGCAAGTGAAAAAAACAGGGGGAAAAAAAA
The DNA here is from genome assembly GCA_038090715.1 of Florisuga fusca. Taxonomy (NCBI): domain Eukaryota; kingdom Metazoa; phylum Chordata; class Aves; order Apodiformes; family Trochilidae; genus Florisuga; species Florisuga fusca. The sequence continues at coordinate 2,519,395 of JAAWXA010000050.1, forward strand.
AAATAGAGACAACAAAATGAGCGAAAAATAAATTACAGGACTCAAAGAAGATGATTTAAATTGGTCTGGAAAAGGGATCCCTGCAGAGTAGAAGGTACTGCCTGAGGAGTGTGATCTTCTGAGGCATCAGTGGACCTTAGATTCAGGCCAGTCATAGACATCTGGCATGAAGGATTCATACTCATAGGACCAAACCTTTGATCGAATGTACCGGTTCTTGTCGGCGGGCTCAGGGTAGTGGAAAGCCATGTTGTTGGCATACAAAAATTCCATAACCTGGGAAAAAATTCCATAACCAGGCGGGTTTGTGCCTGTCACCACGTTCACACGACACCCAACGCTCCCCTTAAAATATATTTAGGACACACAGGTCAAGGCAAACACCAAAATCCTCATTTTTTACAGCTCGTGAAAACTTCGGTGGAAAAATCAAAGCAGCAAGATTTTGGCCCAGTGGGGTGGAAGCATCCAACAAACCCAAGATTTTCTAAGTGTTTCTTATGAAAGGCACAAGGAACTGGGTATCTGATACCAGACTGTGCAGTTCAGCAGGTTAATCACAGAATGGTTTGGGTTGAAGGGACCTTAAAGATCACCCAGGCTCAACCCCCTGTATGTGCAGGGTCACCTCCCACCAAGACCAAGCCCCAGCTGACTCCTTGTTAGAGCACATCTACTTTTCAAACACTCACAAGGTCCTGTGGATCCAGCTCTTATCTCCAACATCAGAGAGAAAAGCCTGAGCAAAGACTGGGAGCCAGAAACTCCTTTTGGTTCTTCTCAGATACTTCCTACGTGGCCCCAGACATGCTCCCCCATTATATACAGTGAAACTAAAATGCTTTATCACTTTTTCAAGGGGTAGGAAGCCCAGTTGAAACATTTTGGCTGTAGCACAGAGGACAATGTACACTTATGCTTCATACTCACCTTGACAGCAATATAAATAGAAACTTCCCTGATATTGGACAGTGGAGGATAAAGTCTTCCTTGGGCAAGTTCTTCATCAGTCAACTGTTCTGCCAGTGCCTGAGTTAGAAAAACAAACAAGTTCTATTTACTGCATCCAGAATGAGATCAATAACATGCTCAAACACCTGAGAGGAAACAAGTCCCAGTGTTCTTACACCTAGAGTGCTGCCAAAGCACTAGAGTAAGGCAGTCAAATCCCCAAATTCTCTGCAATCTGTGCCCACGCCAGCAAACTCTGCCTGCAAACATTCAGCAAAATAAGATCCTATTTTTTTGGAGGTTGAACTATTTGTAATCGTGGAAGTTCCAGAAGCACAACACCCCTGCAGGACTGCCTGTGTCTTTGGCCACTTTATTCAGTGGTTACTTTGATGTGGTAGGTGCTCCTGCTCCAGAGGGGAAAGGCAGGGGAGGATGGGAGCCTGGGGATCACGTGCAACCCTGACCACACCACGAGCTTTGGAAGCCAGAGTGGGGCAGGAGGAGGAGGAGGCCTGCCTGCTGCCAGACCTATGAGGCTGGGAGGCAGTTTCCACCTGGATAAATTCCCTATTTGGGTGTTTAGTTTCTGGATGAAAAAAAAAAAAAAGTTAAAATTGAAGCGGAAACTCGTATTTTTCACAATTTTGTTTGAGCAAAATACAGGGTTTTGGGGTTTTTTTTCCATTGGGGAAGGATTAAAACCAACAGAAAACAAAGAGAAGAACCACAGAGAGTTAAGAAATTGCCCATCATGTCAAGCACCATCAGAAGCCACAGCCTACTCTGCTTCCAGACTTACCTTAGCAGCCTCTAGGAAAACCTTATCACTAATATGTCGAACACTGCTGAGGATCACAGCCAGAGCCACTCCTACAATAAAATCAGTGCCAATTAGGGCCACATCATTTTCAAATCTGCAGCCTGCTGCTGAGAAGCTGCCAATCACCCAGAGCAAGATTTATTTATTTTTTTTTTAATCTCCCCACAGCACTCTACACACATTCATGTAACTGTCACCATGTGTGCTCGTCGTGGCTTTTGACAAGGGGTTGGAGTTTAGCAGCTCAGGGAGGAAAGGGAGAGAAGGGGAAAGCAGGGAAATATCCCTACTGCTTCTTTTCTGTGCTCACTTGCACAGATATAGCTTCAAGAGGGTGCATGCTGACATTTAATTTCTCCTTCCCCCCCAAAACAAGCAGAAGAACCCTTAATGCAGCAGCTTTCAAAGCCTTTAATAACACCCTTTTGTTTTCTTGGAAATATCCAGCTGGGTGAGCTCACTGCATGCACACACCTAAACTCCATCCTCAACTGATTTTCTTGCATTCTTCCTTCTGGATGAATTCTCAGCTTTTAAATGCTGGTATCACCTCTTCATGCTGCTTCACTAACTCTGCCTCCTGTAAGCCAGGGAACCCCAAAAAAGGGGCTAAAAGCCCTTCAAGATTAAAAGATGACAATTTGATTTGTTACCTGGAAATATATAAGCATTGTTTCCTTGGCCTGGTTTGAAGGTTCTTCCATCTGGCAGAGTCACCAGCTCAAAGGGACTGCCACTGGCAAACAAGCAACGACCCTGTTAAAAAGAGGCAAAATCCCAGTCAATCCCATGGAATGATAAGGTCAGGAGGAAATACAGGGGCACCAGGGTGCTGGGGAGACCTGAGAGCACCTTCCAGTTCCCAAAGGGGCTGCAGGAAAGCTGGGGAGGGACTTGGGACAAGGGCAGGGAGTGATAGAATAAGAGGGAACGAATTCAAACCAAAAGAGAGGAGATGAAGATGAGATTTTAGGGAGAAATTCTTTGGTGTGAGGGTGCTGAGGCACTGGTCCAAGTTTCCCAGAGAAGCTGTGGCTGCCCCATCCCTGGCAGTGTCTCAGGTCAGGTTGGATGGGGCTTGGAGCAACCTGGGCTGCTGGGAGGTGTCCCTGCCCATGGAAAGGGTTGGGAATGGAGGAGCTTTAAGGTCCCTTCCCACACAAACCAGTCTGGGATTCCATAAATCCACAGCTCCCAGTGGAGCTGGGAGTCACTCAAGCAGAGAGTCAAGTGCAAAAAGGCAAAATGTCAATAAGATAATTAAACCTCTTGCTGACTCAACTCCTACAACAACCCCAAAATGACACCAACCAAACCCAGGAGGGCCTGAGAGGGACACAAGCACCACCTGCACATTTCTCCAGCTGCAGAGCATGATGGTTCTGCAGCCAACATCTGGAAAGAGCCCAGCACACCCACACTCAACTGTGCAGCTTGCAGGGGAGCACAACCTCTTGATTTTATCCTTTATCCTCCTTCAAGTCAGCAATGACTTCAAGCAACTACTCAGCCACACCAAATAAAGTACTTGCTGGGTTAACCATCAGTATAACCATAACCAGCTAGCAGGACCCATGGCCAGGACCCACCAGTGTGGGGATTGAGCAAAGGGAGACTGAAAGAGAAGTCCAGGAACAAAAGATCCTTCATTTCCTGCTGGGTGGGAGGGTGAAGGAAGGACTGCTCTAGCATTCTTGTATTGCTGAGGGCTCTGAGAGGAGTGGTTAAGGCAGTTGGCTTATTTTTCCTTAGTTTCAAAAATAAGTTGGCTTATTTTTCCTTGGAAAATGATTTTAATCAACACAAGATGTGAAAAGAAATGCAGAGTTTGGAGGGTGAAATGTACCCTCCATGGAAATAACCCCTCGAAGTAAAAACCCCTCGACTTTCTTTTGAGTAACAGGTTTAATAACATGACTTGAAAATACTTAATGCCCCCCAGGATGAGAAAAAAATTACCAGAGAAGCTGAAGACTGTGTTTGAGGTGTACCCATGCCAAGAGCCTTTTTGTGTAGGGAGCAAACCTTATGGATGCATTGAGGGGAAGGACCAAATGACAACAAAAAGGAAGCTCCAGCAAAATCCCACACAATACACAGGCACTGCAGCTTTTCCAAGTGCCATCTAGTGGAAAAAACCACTAAGGGCAGTCAGAGAGGGTTTTCTAAGCAACTATCCTGATCTTGAAGAGGGAAATATTGAATGTTTTGAAGGGGAAGCAATGGATAAACTGAGGACGTTTCAGAGAAGTGAAGAGTGTTATAAAACCAAACATGAGATACAGAGAAAAGTCTAAAAAGCCAGAAACATCACAAATTTTTTTTGTTCCAGTCCTTCATGAATAAAGATACCTGTTCACCTATTGACCAAGAAGATTTAATTGTCCAAATAACCCATATCCATAAATAATAACTTATAGAAAATCATGAATAAGAGAGTATACACATCCAATACAGAGAAAAAGAAACCCAAAAGATCCTCTCTCTGTTTGGCACAAACCTTTTAAAGAGGTTTTGCCCAAGAATACTTCAGTGAAGACATGTACCAAACCCCAATCTAACCAGCACTGCATCTTCTGCAGCAACTGCCCTGAGGTCCATGGGACTCAGCACACAGCCATGGAGAACTCTTCCCTGAAAACATCTATTGCTCTGTTGATATTCTGTAGAAAGTGCAAGGGAAAATTAGGCTGATTCTCCTTTTTAACAGTGCTGCTGGCCTCCTCCAACCTCCAGAGATGCTGGTTTGTTTATGCCAGCTAAAAGCTTGGCTGTGTAACTAGTGTTTACAGACATCCAAGATATTGGAGTTTCATTTTATAGACTGAAACACTCCCCAGCTCACTGCTCTGGCTAATGCAAGGTATCCATGAGATATTAAACCATTTTCTCTCTCCTCTACTGGTAAAAGAAAAGGTCTGGATCTTGTCCCTCTGTGTGAGGCTCACTGTGGAGTTTCTGCAGAAGGAGTTCCCTCCAAGCTGATGGGCTCAGTAACAGGGAAAAAAACCTGAGTGCCTACTGGAGAAGAAGTTTTACCCTCCCCAGTTGGAAACCAGCCCCACTGAGGTTGCAATACTGGGCCCTGCTAACAGTGAGAGAGGAAGGAGTTTGTAGTTCTGCCTCAAGAAGGGAGGAGAGATCTCCACCCACTTGTTTTCACTGGATTTGGGACTGTATTGAGGAAAAAAAGAAAAGAAAAAAACCCCTAAACACGAGGCTTTTGGGGAGCTCCAGCCCTGTGATCTGCAGGAGAGGTCAGAGGGAGCTGGAGGAAAGGCATCACCAGCCAGCTCAGTGTGCTTGGGCTGCCTGGTGCTCCCTCAGGCCCACCTCCTTCCCCTCAAGGCTCTCCTCAAAAATGAGAAGTTTTTATATAAAAAAAAAATTGTGCAGAAGGATGAAAGATTTGGATGAGCTGGCGAGAGGGTTTTAAAAAGAAAACACCACCCCAAACCCTCCAAAGTGTAATGGCTTTGAGGTAAGAGTGCAGAAGGAGGTGTTTTTATCCTTGGGTCACTCATCTCAACCTTTGGGGGGCCCAGTCCACAAGGCACAGGCAACTTTCAGCTCTGCAAAATGTTTAAAAACCAAAGGGTTTTTTTTCAAATCTCCATTTCCTTCTGCCAAAAGACAAGAAAAATCTGTGTTGTTATGTCAGTAAGCCCAAATATTAATAAAAGAATTAGAGTGTTTGCATTCTCACAGTAAACAGTTCCTTTTAAAATGATTCTGTGATCATTCTTTCACCAAGTACCAACATCTCTAAAGGTTTCATACCTCTGTTAATGTGTATGCCTCCTCTGCTGTGCATTCAGCTTTGACTGTGGGGTTACTTAGTGCAAATATGATGGGTCTCTCATTGATAGAGGCCATTGCTTTGATCACATCCTGAGAAAAGAGCCTCCCAGCTCCTGCAACTCCTGGAGTGAGCAGAAACACAGAAAAAAAACACTGCTTGGGCAGATGACAAGAGACTGCAGATGAAGTTCATGGCATCCCTGAAGTCTCCCACTCTGAGCAAAGCTTTTCCAGCAGCAGAAGGTGGAAACCAGGAAATTTTGTGCTACAAAATTCTCATTCACATCTAATTAAGTGCCCCCAAAGCCTATTTGACAACACTTTTTTTTGTTTGTTATACTGATGTGTGTAAAGAGCACTTATTACTACCCTGGATATGCAAGTGGGAAGTCCAGGTTCTCCACCAATAATGTGTAAACTGTGCAAACAGACCCTTGATACTGGTATTTCTGACCACAAATCCACAAAATATGGTGTGCATTTGTACACTGGCTACAAACTTCAGGGCAGCTCCTCAGCCAAAACACTTGGCCCAAAAAATCCTGGGCAAAAGAAACTGCAGGGTTGTATCAGGAAATACCTGGAATCCCATCTCTGCAGACAGGCAGAGTTTGAAATCAACACTGACAGATGTCAGTGACCTAATTGGTATTGGTGATCTGCAGGATGAAGGAGCTCCTGCTGCTGGAAAAGTCTGGTGAATGGGAAAAGGAAGGTCAGAAAAAAATTTACTCCATTTAGGCAATTTGTGTAAAGCAGAAAACAGGGGATTTGTGACTGCCCTTTCCCTTTCTGCTGGAATGTGTCTGGGAAAAATGGTGTAATTTTGTCTTCATGATTCTGAATGTCCTTCATGAGAGTTTGAGATCATTGTCCAGGCTGGACAGGGCTTGGAGCAACCTGGGCTGGTGGGAGGTGTCCCTGCCCATGCAGGGGGGTTGGAACTGGGTGAGCTTTAAGGTCCCTTCCAACCCAAACCATTGGGATTGTGGCCAGGTGAGTTTTCTCTTGGAGTTTTGTTGGCTCAGAGTTTTCTAAGAAAGGTCCAACACCAAGTAGCCAAGGACTGGAAGAAGCAGTTAGCAAAGACACAAGAGGCAGTGAAGGATGCACCAAGATCCAACCTGCAGATCCCCAAGCAGAAAACAAACTTCTCCTTTTCATCTTATTCACACCAGCAGGAGGCACAGCTCACTGTCACCAACCTTCTGGGGACCCCATGAGCAAATTAAATGCAGCAAATAACCCATTGGTGGAAACACAGGAATAAAAAAAACCTTTCTTACCAATGATAGCTGAAGGCTGAAGTATATTCACTGCCTCCACAAAGGTCTTTGGTACCTTCTCTGGAGCTTGATGAGTAAATGGTTCTTGATTAGAATCCACTTTTTGCTCTCGACCCTGTGGATAAAAAGTGAATTATTTTTTGGGGGGAGGACACAAAGTATTGGCTAGTGTGGTAGCTCAAAGCAGGGTGAACCCCTTACCTGAATCAGTAAGCCATATTTGTCAAACATCCATATTCTCCTGTAGGCTTCCTCATCAGAAACACCACTCTCCATCATAGCCATAACAATCAGGTTGGCAATGCCCAGAGCAGCCTTGGGGATGAAAGGATTTGGGTTTTTTAACAAGTCACAAAAAGGCTCTGTCATCACAACAGCCACCCCTTTTTATCAAGATTCCCCACACAAATCAGTCAGGAAGTCAGTTCTGAAACAGTGTCCCTTCTCTTGGCTCCTTGCACATGCTGCTACATCTGGCAGGAGAAGTGAGAGAGGGAAGCACAGAGCAGATCTCAGTGCTCAGGCAACATCAAGCAATTATTGCAACCTTGCTGGAGAAATTTGCAGCTAATTAAATTTATTTTGTCAGCACCAGAGAAACAATTTTGCTGATACACCAAGAAGCAGAGTGCTGGTCCTGCTGCTGCTGCCCCAGTGACTGCATTCTGCTGCCAACAGCCACTCATTGAACTCTGCTTCTCTCCAGTGCTGTGAAATCCACAGATGTCTCTCTCCCTTTTCTTATTAAAGCATGATTTCATGATAAATTCTCCTTCAATGACACCCAAATCCCTGGTGCTTATTTCAAGTCCATGGAAGAAAGTGGAAAACTCAAGTCCTTGCAAATGTTAAAACATCTCTCAATTAATCATCTGAAAAGCAAGTTAATCTCTGCTAATATATTTCAGTTGGTTTATGTAAAAAGTTCTGCAAGATTCAGACCATGTGGCTCTCCACAAGTCCTCCAGAACCAGAAAAGAGAGTTTAATGTCTTGTTGCTCCACAGCCCTGCAGAGAACTCACCTCTCCTGCTCCAAGGAACAGCACTTTCTGCTCTGCAAGTGGTTTCCCAGTGGCTTTCTGTGCTGCCAGCAGTCCTGCCAAAGCCACTGATGCTGTCCCTGTAAAAAGCAGCACAGGTAGGGGGTTAGGCAAGTTGTTGTTTGGGTTTTTTTTTTGTTTTGTTTTGTTTTTTCATGAACATTTAGGGGACATATAACAAAATGTCTACCTTGAATATCATCATTGAAAGTACAATATTTCTCTCTGTATTTTCTTAAGAAGCGAAAAGCATTGTGGTTTCCAAAGTCTTCAAACTGGATAAGTGTGTTCTGGCCATACCTACAGAAGATGGCAAATATTCCTATCACCAGCCACAACAAAGAAATCAAACCATTTCAAAACAGATCCTGCATATAGTCCATTATCCTTGGAAAGATGTTTCCAAAGTCTTCAAACTGGATAAGTGTGTTCTGGCCATACCTATCACCAGACACAACAAAGAAATAATTTCAAAACAGATCCTGTATATAGTCCATTATCCTTGGAAAGATGTCCTCAGGCCTTTCATAACAGTTCCACCTCTATCCTGGGAGTATTTCACAGATAACAGCATGTTCCAGGTCACCACTACAGAGCCAGAAATACAGCCACATCTCTTGACTTCTAGTCCTGTCTTTTTTTTTTTTCCTCTCAAATGACTGTTTCAAGGACAGAGTGTTCTGGAGGTTTTTTTACCAGCTGTGTTGGCAATATTTCCCTGGAGAATATTCAGTGTCATACCTGTCTGTAATGGCTTCCATAAACTCATCAATGAGGTCATCATAGACCTGTGAGCGATCCCTTTTTTGGTACAGGCCCATATAAAATGGATCTTTTAGGAGTGTCTGAAAAAGAAAAAAAAAAAGGAATAAATCAAAGACAGCAGTAGGATGAATCACTTCCTCAATATGCACTGCCCAGAGTTCACAGTCACACATTTCACACCAAATATCCTGCACTGCCAGAGCCACTGTAGCTGCTTCCAAGCTCTCTCAATGCTCAGGAATTTCAGCTGCCCACTGAGGGTGGTGATGGCTGCTTTGAAAATGGAAGAAATCAATAAATGTGAACAAGAAACTGCTTTAAGAAATCTGATTCACATTTCCAGCTTCTTCAAGTCAAGTCAACCTGTCTTTTTTTGGGTTTTTTTTAAGTGTCCCAGCATTGAAATGACTCCCAAGTGAGCCATTTAACTGGCTTTTTTCCATCACTGATATGTATCCATCCAGTGAATCCCAAATTATTGACCCTTCAACAAAATTTCCCTTAAACAGAAGTGCTCAAATAAAAATCTACTCTCATGGTACCAAATACTCTTAAATAAATCTTTTTCATAGGGAGGTGTATTTCATTCAGGCAGACTCACTGCATTATCAGTCCCAACGTCGATGCAGACAGGCAAACATTTGTCTGGGTGGATTCCTGCACAGGCTGTATACAAACAGAGTTTTCCAACTGGAATTCCCATCCCATACACACCTAGGTCTCCAAGACCCAATATTCTTTCCCCATCAGTGACAACTACAGCCTGAAAAAAAAAAATAATAAAGCAGATTAAGTTAAATATGATCACTTATTAGAGCAATACCATTTGTGGGGATTTTTTCCAAGCAAAAATTCCAGTAGGTTTCCTGAATCCACAAAGGAATAGATCCCAAGGATTATTTTACTTGAAGCAATAATGCTTCATGTTAGAATCTGCTATGTTCCTTTGGCTCTGCTGAAATCCCTTGCCCAAATCCCTGCAAAATAATTGGGAAGGATCCAAGCTGCCACGTGAAACAGCAGCTTGACACTTGGGGTTTAGAATTTCCCCTTGCAAATCCCAACCTAAAATGTTTGGATAATTATCATTCCCCTCAACTCCCTTTGTGCTTCTTGACCCAACTGGGTCAAACAAAAGTTTTCATTTTCAAATCTGAGCTTCCCAGCTGCCACTTCTGTGCCCTCATCTGAGGACAAGATCACACCTCCTTCTGCTTTGGGACAAAATAAGCTTCAGAGATGCATTTCCCCAAAAGAATAATAAAGTAAATAATAAAATAATTATAATAAATGCCAAAATAATAAAGTAAAACAAGCAGTCTGCAAGTCTATCCCATCACCACTGTTTACTCAAGCCATAAACCTCCTCTTTTGGAAAAAAACACTTGGAAATATCCATCTTGAAGATATGTATTCTCTTCTTTAGCTACATTTTGCCCTCATTGTCAATTAACTGCCCCTTAAGGATGCCTGATTGAGCATTTATATTTACCCCACCTATTAACAAATCTTAAGAAGCTCAACTGAGATTAAAAAACAACTAGGAAAAAATCAAATTACACCCAGTGGTGGTACCTTAACGTCGTTCTCTGGCCAGTTGTCCACAATTGACCTTATGTGGCCTCTGTCTGAGATAGAAATAAACAGTCCTCTGGAAAAAAAAACCATAAATAAACAAAGCAGAAAGACCTTATAGGCAGCAATGAAAAAATTCACATTGCTTTGCAAAACTACATGTTAAAAAGCAGTTTTCTTACAGTGCTGCAGTCACTGACATAAGGTTGGAAGGGACCTCATGGAGCTGAGACTTCAAACTCTCCAAAGTGGGGAAATTTCTAATGCCCAAGTTTATTTGGCTACTTGACACCAAAACAAAAAGCAGTAAAGACTTTTTCATGATGCAACCTGGATTTTATGCTACTCCTGTAGGTCAAAAACATCTCTGGTGTCAGCATCAGACATGGCAGGATCTATATTCCCCTGTGAGGATGTGAGAACATGATCCTCAGCTTGCCTTTACCTTTGTGAATTTCTGCTCACAGCATTACACAAGGAGAGGGGAAAAAAAAAAAAAGGAAAAAGAAAGACAGGGACTGAGCATCTTGTCTTCTCCAAGGCCAGGAGGAGAGCAGTGCCACTGAGTGTTCCTCTGGGGGAATGTGGGAGGTGAAGTGCTTGGATTTCTCCTGTTCCAGTAGCTTACTGTGGCTGGGAGGAAAGGGAGCAGGAAAGGCTCAGCAGAGGTGAGGACAGATAAATTCCCAGCCCTTTGGAAAATTCATGCTTCTGGGAGAGGAAAGGGCACAGCCTGAGTTCCAGCCCATGCTGCTGATTCTTGTACAGAGAACTTCTAGAGGACAGCTTTAAACTGGTCTGTAACACACTCAGAGGTGTGGAAAAGGAATATGTGAGAACTGAGAGTGCATCCTTCACATCCCCTACCCCAAATCAGGAGCCAAACCAGGAGCTTCTCACTGTCTCTATCCCAGCAGCCACACTAAATCCCAGCAAAGGCTGAGCACAGCCCCAGCTTCAGGCACAGCACTAAAGAACTCAAACAAGAGGGCTGGAGAAATCAGGCTTTGAATTGCAGTGAGAGTAGCATGGAAATGAGCTGAAATGACTGCCAGTCTGAACTGCTTGCCCCAACACTGAGCTAATAACCTGAGCAGTTGTTTGGAAACCTCTGCTTGAACCTAAAGCAGATCCCAGGTAATAAAGATGGTGCCAGAACAACTGGAAGGTGGATGGGTTGCACAGGGGAATGTATCTCCTGAAGCCACCTGAAGTGACTTCTTGGACAGATCTCCAGAAAGTGTAGATGAAAAGGGATTTCTTTCTCATGCTCTGTCCTGACACAGACTCAGAGAGGTGATTCTGAGAGCTGGAGAAAGCCACAGCATCTCCTCAGCATTCAAGAGCTGGGTGGCTGAAGCTCTGCAGTTGTGGTGTTTGTGACACATTAATACTTCTCTTTTCAGATGTTCTGTTTTCCCAGTGTAAACTGGGTCTTCAGATATTATTTCATGAATTTTTACTGCCCTGAATTGGCACGAGCCTCATGTAGCTGAATCCAAACAAAAATAAACCATTCCCCAACCTCAAGAAAGTAAAAAAGATTATAGTAGCAGCAATATATATGTGTCTACTGTTCTTACTTTGGTCTCCTGAAGATGTGTCCATACTGGGAGCAGGCAAGGCCTACTGTTGGTGTGTATACAATTGGCATTAACCTCTCAATATCATCTTGTAATACCCTGTAGAAGAGCTTCTCATTTCTCTCTTGGATTCCCATTATGTAGATGTACCTGAAATTAAAAAAAAAACAACAAACCAAACCACTTATTGTTTCATATTTATGCTTCTTTAAAATGGGATAAATGTCAAAGCAAAAGACATGTTGTACCTCTTCCCTCAAATTCCTGCTTCCACAGGAGCACAAAGCAAAATTTGGAAAAAAGAGCAGCACAAAAAAGCTGACATCAACCCACTGCCTAGGACAGCCCATACAAATGAATGCCCCAACATGCATGGCAAGAAAAGGTAATCTGTGGATTTATCACAGGATGCAGCTGGGAATCTCCTAACTGTTTCCAGCCAAAAATTATCAGAGAAAGAATTTGTCATCCTAAAAAGCAACACCCTGACTGGAAGGCCTTGTTAATCCTGACACTAGCACAGCTGTCAAGCAAATTAACTCCTCCCCAAAAGTTCATTTCCAAGGACTTACTGAGGTGTGTAAATGAACCCTGCATTCCTGCAAATTTACCTGCTAAATATATCAATATATCAACTCAGACTCAGTCTTGCTGAGCCATCAACATCATGAATTTGCAATCTGGCTTAGGCTGCAGCAACCAAGCACTTTGCCAAGCCAGATGAGATGACTGTTTCAGACCAGCAAGTGACAGGATGTGTGTTTAAAAGTCATCTTTCAGTTTTCCTGGGAACCAAAGGGTTTTGATGTGGTTGAGTAAGCCTCAAACCCTTCCAGTGCTCCTCTTGCCTTTAGGAGCTGATTTATTTTCACAGGCAGTTATACACAGGCTTCTCTGAAAAGAATAATAAGAGGCTAAAAACATGCTATTCTAAACCAAAGAAACAAATCAAAAGCCTTCATTTTTTTTTTTTTCACCAAACCAGTGGGCTAAAGAAAAATCAGATTGCTAGAAAACCATTACACAATTCTAAGACTCAAAATTCTAACCCTGTCATTCCTTTCTTATATCTAACTGGATATAAGCACTGTTTTGCATACCTAAAAATCAAACTCTCCATTTCTCCTACTTCTAATGTATTTTTTCTACCTCCTCTCTCCTCCCCTCCTGTGCTCCAAAAACCTGCCCCCCAAATCCTACATATTATGTACCACAGCAAGTTTTGCAGCTTTGCTGCTGCCTCATTCCTGCAGGTTCTTTTTTGTTACCAAAGAATATAAAGGGAAAAAAAAAGCTCCACAACCTTATTTAGCCACATGATGAACACATGATTGCTGCAAGTTTTCTGTGCAAAAGTAAAAAAAAACCTCCAAGTAGAGGCATCAAAAACTTCTTTGGTTATCCCCACACAATTATTTTACAGCAATTTCCATTTATTTGCCTGGCCAAGACCAGAGGAGTGCTTACTTTTCCAAGGGGTCTGTCATTTTTGACAGATTCTTGTGGAAACGTAAGGCTTGAATGTCTTGAGTCTCAATTTTAGGAGGCAGAAGTCCTTGCAAGCCAAGCATTTGTCTCTCGTGTAATGTAAAGGCCATACCCTGAAAAAAAAAAAAAAAAGAGGTGAGAAATAATTAGCAGTTCTTCCTCTAGCATCTCTAAGATATTTTCCATTTGCCACTTCTGTCTACCCCCTGCATCCTTTCCTCCTGGTGCCAGAGTAGGGGGGTTCTCCACATCCTTTGTAGGAATCCCTTTTCCACCTCTCTGACTTTTCCTTGATCAGATTTCATTTCCTGCTGGGAAACTGGAGAACAAGCTATGAAATCCCAACTGCAGGCAGGCTAAACTTGAAAAGGAAAATAACAGCTGCTTCTTGAATTGTTTCATAGGAACATCAGGTTGAGCAGGAACATTTTGATCACCCAGTTCAGGGAGGTTTATCTGGATTGCTTTATTTGCTGCTTTTTTTCTAGATGTTTTAAGGTAACTCAGCCAGTTCCCAAAGTTACTGAACTGCTTCTTTGGAGATCACAATTCAACCCAAATCCTTCACTGGGGTTAGAATGAAGATATTTGTCTCCAACTGGAGTTACTTACTACCAAAAAGCCTCATTTGTTACAGTTTTTCAGAAATTTAAACAGCAAAACCAGAGCGTTTCCAGTCTTCCCTCTTTCAAGGTGGATGAAAAGTTTCATAAATTGGGGTTTTAGGTACTCATTTGTCTTATTTAACAATAATGTTCAATAAAAGGGGCTTTCCAAACAGAACACCCTGCTCTGAGCTACCTGAGAGGCAGCTCCATGGGGCAGTTAACTCTGAGGTGTAACATCACTGACCCCAAGCTGCCCCAAAGTGCTGAGCCCATTTCCCACAACAACTGACCCCACTTTCCACCTGCCACTTCCAAAAGAACCCTGATAAAACTTCCCTGACTTCAGCTGATCACCCAGTAAACGTTCAGTAAATGATTAAAATCAATTCTTTGAGAAGGCAGGAGCTGAAAGCTTTTGCTGTGCCTCAATCTGCAAGGCAAAAAAAAAAAAAAATCAAAGCAGTGGGAAGGAGAAGGTCTGCTAGTTGTAGGGACAGGCACAAGGAACACCAGTTCTGCTCACAAACAACACTGCCTTTGTTTATTAAAGCAGCCAGACTAAAAAACAAGACCCCATTTTCTCAAATTTCCTCACACTTCTTACTGCCAACGTAAAAAAAAAACAAAACAAAACCAACCAAAACCTTTCTAAAAGTTTGTCATTACATTTCAAATTCCTCCCACAACCAGAAAAATCACAGGGGATAAAAAAAACAACACTATTTTTTCCACTTTAGAATGAAAAAACATAAGTTCAGATTATTTATTTTTCACCTCTCCTTATGTTTGAAAAGAGTTTCACTGATATTGGTAGAAAACATGCCCAGTAACAAAAAAATCTCCAGTTTTATAGCTCATCCTAAGTGGAATCCAGCAGATTTGGATCATTATAATCAATAAAACTACCCCATAGGAAAAAAAATTTAAAACTTTTAAAATAATAAAAAAACTTTTAAAAATTTTAAAGTTAAAAAACTTTTTAAAATAATAAATGTAATATATTTCTCCTCTTTGCTTATTTAAATCACACTTCGTATCAGTTGTTTTGACAAATTTTAAGCACTCCATCAGCTTCTCTACACTAATTCTATACGAGGTTCTCAACTAAAAAAATATTTGAAGAGTTAAAAAGTATCATACAGAAGAGAAAAAAAAAAGTACAGTGCTTTGAAAAAAAAAAAACCAAGTATTTAACCCTCAACTCAACTGATGCTTCACATTTCTGACACCCATGTAGAAAATTCAACACTGAACACTGAATTTATATCCTGTGAGCCATTTTTAAACCATTTTTTCCCCCTTTCCTGCTGTAACTGTTATTCTCAAGTAGGCCTGCAAGGAAATTTAAGATGACAGCTTATTCCTGTACTTTTTTACCCTTGCTGCTGACCTTTTGCTGGGTGGAAGAGCCACTTGAGAATTTCTTTTTTGGGAAATAATAATCTGAAATTTCCACTGAAATTTCCTTTTTTTCTTCAGGGCCTCCTCAATTTGTTCCCATCAGCAGTCAGTGCCTTTTCTAAACAACCCTTTCCTCAACACAAACTGTACTTGCAGCACAAGTGATTTAAGAGAGGAAGCCCAACCCAGCTGGTAAAATTCCTCTTTTAAGATTTTGCCTGTGACTTTAGGCACTGCCAAAAAGATGCCAAAAGATTTGTGATATTAAGAAGGAAAAAAAAAGAAAAAAACTAAAAATTTTAGTCTCTTTTCAGAAGCTACATAAACCCTGGTCAGTGATTTCAAGCATGTCAAGGGCCAGAATTCCTTCAGTGCTACACACTGCCATTGACTCTAAACCAGCTGAAATTTTCACAGGCAAAATCTACAGAAATCCCCTAAAAAATCAAGTCTACCTCATTTCTCATTTCCACTACTAGCCTGGGGCTTTTCCTGAATTCCCCTCAGCAGTGAAAACCAGTGACCTTAACCTACCTGAGTCCTTAAATAAAAGCAAATGAGGATTACACAAACCAGCTTCCCAACTTTATTCAGTTTAGTCACATTTTTCCACTCTATGGGCAGAGTTTAGCTGGTTGGGGGTTTTTTCAGTGTTTCTGGAGTTACAATGACATTAAAGTGTTTTGGTTTTTGGTTTTTTTTTAATGGTATTAAGGACTTCCAGCTGTTTATTTACCTGCCTACTATTTCTTACCACATTAAAAGATGCTTGAATTTCTCCCAGGACTAATTCAGGAATCTGAATGCCCTCAGCCTCCATCCAGAGATTCAATCCTTGTTCCAGCAAGAAGAGAACAAGCACTAGGAGAACATCAGAGCCCTTCCAACACTTGCTGTATTCCCATTTATTATCTTTGTTCCTGACCATCAGCCTCCTTTTTGGGTTGTGTTATGGGCCTGTGGCTTCTTCCCTGCACAGCACCTTGGCAGGATGGAGCTTTTTTCCTTAAAATATTATTTTAAGAGTTACAGTGCTACTAATTTCCCTTATTTTATGAGCCCCAGTTGAATCAGACAGAACCTGGCACCAGTTCCCAGTCCATCAGGAGGCACCCAGCAACCTGCAGCACTGGGACTGATGCTCTCAAAGGCACCAGAAAGGCAAAATCCCCTCTGGTTTCCACTGGGATTAAATGCCTAAATAATTTAATGATTTGAACTGAAGCCCCAGGCATCTCTTTTTGGCTTCCTCTGACCCACAGTGCTAGGTGTCCTTTCTCAGGGTGTCATGCACTGACTTTCACTTAGATTAGTTCCCTTAATCCTCTTTCCAGCTCAGATAAAAACCAGGTGTCCTTTCAAAGACATTACAGACAAACCCAGGAGCTCATCTAGGAGAAAACCCAGCACACTTCCAAGACCACCCATGAATTAATTAATAAGCAGGCACAAATTTATCTCAACAAAAGGGTGAAAAAAAAAAAAAGGGGAAGTAAAATGAAGTGCTGACACTTTGCTGTGCCTTTAATCCACAAACTACCTGGCACTGGGACATCACTCCAGCCCTAACTGGGTTCTGCAGCACAAAGCCAGGGGTGCTATAAATACCAGAATAAAAAAACTTCTGGTTTCTTACTTTGCATGAAGGTAAAGAAGGGAGACCTGAATCCTGCAAGCATGGTTTGGTGTTTGTTTTTTTTTAAAGCACCACTAAATATTACTGAGAGGTATTAGTGGTGATCATTTTTTTCCCCATCTGCAAAATCTTGCAGACACATAAATAGGAGGGGATGTTTTTACCTGATACCATAAATACTCTTAAACATTTTGAAAACCTTTATAGTTTAGGATATGGAACTCATTCAAATCCCCTTGATGAAGATGTAAATGCACAAACATACCCAAACCTGCCACCAGCTGGAAAAATGAGTTAGCCTGCTTCCCAGGGAAGATTTCATCAACTGGGTTTCACCTAACTTCTAATAATTGTTACAGCACATTAAGCAGCAGATTGCAGGCTTTGAAGCAGCATTATAAGTATTTTTTAAATTAAACAGATTTATGGGCTGCTTAACTCTGTTGCCTTCTGCTGAATCAGAGTTCACTCTTACACATCTCTTGGAAATTAATAAACTTCACTCCTGTGAATCAAAGGTGCATTGGCTGCCTCATCCACAGATTCCAGGTTTCCCTGAGTTTAGGAGAGAGGTGTAGAATATGGAAATCTCCTTTGACTTCTTTCCTCTTTCCTTTTCAAAATCCAATTTCCTACCTTTCTTCTCCCAGAAAATCCAAATTCCTACCTTGATTCTCCCAGAAACAGCAGAATAGATCCTGGAGGTTACAACTGACACAACATCTACTCCCTGCTGAAGTGGGGAATGACCCAGACCTTTCCCAGGTGATTAAACCTTGGAAGAGCTTGGTGTGGAATCAGAGCCACCAGCTCCTGCACCACCTCTGGATGTGTGGAATTAGGATGAAAACCCTTCTGGCTGCTGAACCAGCCTCACCTCAGCCCCAGCACCTCTCCTTTACTAATGCTGTGGCATTCCCTTGCAGCAAATGGGGAAAAGTCAGAAGCAGGAAGACTTTACAGAGGGTCATCCAGGCTCTCTGGGGTTTATTTCCATGCCCCAGTGATCATAACAAAGCAAAATAATGAAGCATGATGGCTGAAATGGTTCTGAAATGGTTTATCTACAACCTGAACACTCAGAGATGCTTCATTTTCTCCTGCCATTGCTTTTGCTCTCCCTTAATGGCATTAATCCCACAGCAAAAAGAAACCAAGAAGTGAAAAAACAAGACAACTTCCTTCCTTTCTCTACCCTCTGCCCTCTAAGTCCTGAAGTTCATCAAAGTTAAATGAGGTGCAATATCCCCTGCCCTTTTTCTGACAGACAATAAAAGCTGGTTACAGATTAAACAGTTCCATCTTTCCCACCTTCAGTTGCCTTTTAAAACACCCAGATCTCAAGGAAGCTTGAGACAAAAGCTGCAGAAGTACAGCCATGCAACCTTCAGCCCACAATCCAAACCAGTTGGGCAGGACACAAAAGTCCTGGTGGGATTTCTGGGCATGCTCAAGGAAACTGAGCAGTCTCCATCAGTCTCCTGCCTTCTATGATCCTTCTTCATCACCCATCAGCAACTGCTGGGGATGTTTCAAGGGCTGAAGGGGATGTTTCAAGGGCTGCATTTCATCCTGAGGGGACAATTAGCAGGACATCTCCACCCCCTGTTTATCCCTAGTTCCCCATGAAGGCAGATGGGCACTGTGTATTCTACACCCTGGCTGCTCAACCCACCTAAAAAGTATCAAAATAAAAGAAACCAAAGGGCAGTGGAAGGAGAAATGGAGCATTTGCTTTTATACCTTCAAGTTCATACAATCTTCACACTCTCTGGTCTTATCCCATTTATTTTGTCCAACTAGCTTCAACTTTTGGTTGGGTTTTTTGTTTTTTTTTTCCATTTGCTTTTCACCCTGAACTGGGAACACCCTGTTGGGATATTTGCCAGAAGCCAGGGAGGTGCTGTGACTCTTGGTTATGGAAACTGATTGTTTAAACCAAGGTAATCTAGCAGTTTCTGGAAGTCTTGAGTGAGGCACAAATGAAAATAAACTGGGTCCAAAGAGAGGGGAATGAATACAGAAGATTAAAGGTATAAAAAGAGAACCACCCAATTGGAAGGTGGACACTGAGACAGTTCCTCAGGAATCAGTCTGGGATTAAAGTGTGACACTGACACTGAATTATTTGTTTAAATTTCACATATTCCCAGGCACACACATTCATACATATGTCTGTGTTTAATCCCAGGTCTGGATGACACTTCCCAAAGGAAAAAAAAAAAAAAATAAATCTGAGAGGCATTGTCAGTACAGAAGAATGATATCAAAGAATGAAATAACCAAATAATATTGAGGGACAGAGGAATAAAAAAAGGGGTAATGGAATGAACTGTACAAAATCCTGTCACACACTTGGAGAATAACAAGAATTGATGCCATGAAGTTGAAAAACCACCAAGGAGAATTGTGACACGTTATTCAGAGTCATAAAACTTGCTGCAAGCACCCAGGAAACAAACATATGAATAATGTCACAGGTCACATATTTCCAGGGAAGGCAAAGACACAGTGACACCAGGCTAGATGGCCAACATCACCAAGGTGAGGGATGAGCTGCTCATGCATCAGCTCTTCTGTGCTGCAAGGAGAAATCCTGGCCCTGAAGTGAGACCCCCCCAAGCATCATCCCAATAAAAATACCAATTCAAGCTGCAAATGAGATTGGCCCAGCAGATTCTAAGCACCCAACCAGCTTCAAATGGGCCCACAGCAGGGATCCCCAGCAGAATAAAAGGTCCTGAAGCCAATTTACTGCAATTTGAAACCAAACATCATGGAAGTCTGTAACTGTACACAGATGCCAATGATGCAGTTACAGCCTGTGCTGCTCTGGGAATTACTGTTCCAGCTCATGACCTTTTCTCAGCCACCCTGAGAAGAAACACTTAAAAAGCTGCCTTTCCAACATAAACCCCCAAACCAGCTGAGGGAGGTGCAGAAGACAAGTTAAGGAGGGGAAAGAAAATTAAAAATTAAAAAAAAAAAAAAAAGAGAAAAAGCTGCTGGGATGGCAAAGGACAAGAGCAGATTGATGAGCACAAGGGGAAGGGGTGGGTTACTGTCAGTGATGCATCTTGCAGGGCTTATTTTAGGGCCCAGAGATATTAAAGGAGATCAAGTGTTCTGTGGGGCAGTAAAAACGAAACTTAAGCAGCTAAAACAAGAGTGGTAAAAGGACAATCTCAACAAGAGATAAAACCATTTCTCTGGGCCTGTATATCTAAGATATATATATACACACCAGGTACTGTGGGTAAGAGAAGCACAAAGGGTGAAGTACTTTGCATATTTAGTCAATAATTTATTTTCTTCTCCATTTCCTAAAGGCATTTCTGCCTCCAGTGTTGAGCTGGATCACTTCACCAGCTTACAGAGCCAGACAAACCTTATCAGCCTTAAGGACACACTGGCACAACAGAGCAGAACAAATGTGAAAAGTTGTTTTTCCCTCCTGCAAGCATCATTTCTTGGAGACATTACATTTAAAAAAAAAAAAAAATCAACTGTTATTAACAAGCAGCTCTCTGCTTTTCCCTCCTCCTCAAGAAAAACAACCAACCATGAAAACACTACATTGTGCTCAGTCCATCAGAGAATTCCAGGCTTCAAGACAAACAACCCCCCAAAACCCAAACTAAAAAGATATTACCAAAAAAAAAAAAAAAAAAACAGTAAGAAGCCATCTATTGTTTTTGTTTCTGTTGCATAATCAGCACTTGGAAAAGCTGACAGTGCTTGAAATAATTTCTGCTGGCACGTTCTAGTGCAGTAAAGTCTTGAGATAATCTGCCCTTGACAAATCACACCCCCCTATTCTTTTCTCCTTCCCCACCATGGCAATCCCCATTTTATTTTTTGCCATCAGGCAGTCTCTTAACTTTTCCAGTTCTCAGGAAGAGCTGCAGCTTGCAGTTCCAGGCTGAATATCCTCCCCAGTTATTTTAAGTCAACTTTTTATTCTGACACCCCCAAAAAAATTTTTTTAATTCTGCCAAAAAAAAAAAAAAGGAGGGGCAAAGAAAAGAAAAAAGAAAAGATTTTTTTGCTGTGCAGAGGGAGAAGCTGAGAGAAAGGCTCAGGGCTACATGCCTGGCTTGCCAGCTGGCCAGTTTATGTCTAGGAGGTGGCAGGGGACACAAGAAGGAGCTCAGGACCATGGGAAGAAAAGGAAAGTTTGAGGGAAAAGGAAATACAAGGTATTAGAGGAGGGGGGAAAATGAGATGGGAGGATGGGGGCAAGGAGAGAAGCTAGACATTAAAAATACAAGAGAAAACTTTCAAGTTCAGCTTTCATTGCTCCTGAAAAATCCTGCCAGAAGCAGTGAGGTTTGTCATCTTTCTTGGCCACTTCAGACACCTGGGGTCAGCTACCAAAAACCTTCATCTCATCTCTGATTAGTTTTAGTTTACACATGAACTGTTTCAATATACCTCAAGGCTGGGGGGGGGAAAAGAGATTGGGGATGGGGAGGTGGGAAATAAGGAAAAAACTAAAAGGAAAACTGTTGTGGAGGGGAAAAAAAAATGAAAACCACTTTCTTAGAAGAAGTTTCTTCTTCTGCATGGCATTAAGATAATGTCTCTACCTTCCAGCTAGCTCCACTTGGGATATTTTTAGATGTTCTCTGCCCGACTGTCTGCACAGGGATGTTTCTTACTGCTATGGCTTGGTCCCAATTCCCAGCCCCAGGGGAAAAAGCCAAGACTAGGACAGAGAGGCTCACACTTTCTAGCTCCACCAAGACTCAATTCACTTTTGCAAACCATAGGACCCTTTATCTGCTAGAATACAACTCAAGCAGCCCCCAAACTAAGCCAGCTATCAACAAGCTTCCTTGCTTGGCACAAGGAAGGCAGCAGCACTGGTTGTGTAAAGCCCAGCAAAGCAAGCTGCCAGCAGCAGGAGGTGTTCTTGGAAGTCCTTGTACTTTAAGATGCCCATGGAGCAAACTGGAACTGATCACTGACTCCTCCATCCTCAGTACCCTGTGGGCTTTTTCTTTTTCTGGCTGTGGCCCAATCCACCTCCTAGCGTGGTTTAACCCTAGAAAAAGGTCAAGTGGATGACTAGCAGATGAAGATATTTGATAAGGCCAGGCTACCAACCTTATTTGTTCTGGGGTTTAACATCAGTGGTTTGCCTTTTTCTTTGGTGTGGACACTGCGACGCGCGGCCACGCAGGGAACGGCGGCGACTCGGAGTCGGGAGAACATTTTGGCCTTCTTTTCTTCCTGTAACCTGGGAAAAGGGAAAGAAAACCATTCAGATACAGAGGTGGTGGAACTGCTCTTCCTATTTGTAGGCCAGCTGTTGGGAGAGAAAGAGGTACATGCTGGGTAAGCTCTAACACAGTGATAATAAAGCCAAAGCTGCCCCGCAGCAGCAAGGTGGGAGAGTAAGAAGTGTGAGAGCCACCAAAATGGAGAAAAAATAGAAAGATATTAAAAATGTGAGCTAGGACTATACCATGGGCTGCACTCACTGGGTATTGTCTTATAGCAGCACCATAAACCCAGAGCAGCATTGCCATTGGCAAATATTAACCTTCCCTGGTGACTCGTGCAACTGGCACCAGAGCAAATACCAGGAAGGACAAAAATGACTTGGGCTACTGCAGCAAGAAGATTTAAACTGAGGTTTGGGGTTTTTTTTTATTCCATTAGCCTTCTGAGAATGAAATCTTGTAGCCTGGAGGACTGCAAGGAAAGAAACTGTCTGTTAACAGATTAAAAGTAGATTAGAAGAAAATGTAGAATTAAAACGGTCAAAAAAAAAGGAAAAAAAAAAAAAGACTGAGTGGTGATTCTATGCTTAGATTTTAAATCCTTGAGTAACTCAGGACCACCAGGGAATGTTTCCTGGCCCAGCTGGGTGTTCCCATCCAAGCCATACACAAGGACAGTCAAGCAGGTATGAGACCTTTTTTTTTTTTTTTTTTTTTGGATTTGTCATTTCTTCCAGATGGAAGCCAAAAATTTGATTAAGGAACAAAACTTCATTATCTTAACTCTAGCCTGAATACTTGAGAGAACCTTTCCCTAATCAAATTTACACATAATCAACTTTCCAGATGGCAAACTGATCTTGCAAGTTCCAGCCTGAGGATCTGCTTCAAAAAAAATCTTTCCAAGTGTGAAAAGAACATGCAAACATTTAATAAACATTTAATATTTTTCAGTATCAGTTGCACCCGAGTTCCTTTTCTAAAGGACAGAACCATTCAGCTGGAACCTTTGCTTCTCATCCTTTATTTGTTTAGGCCTTGCAACTGGAAAAAGTTCCACTTGTGTTTAGTTGTTTTGTGGTAAAGAACAGCAATTTACTGTGTGGAGAAAGGAGGAACTGGAAGCCTTGCCAGCCCTACAAACAAATGTTGCTTTTAACATGCTAATTCCTCCCTAAACCAGCTCAGGGTGGACTAAACACAGCTGCTGGGCCAGAACTCGGGTTGAAAAAAAAAATCAGGCTCAGATAAGCAAAATTCAAATTGTCCTGCAAAACAACCAGCTTTTAGGAATGGCAAATTCAGCCTGAAGTGGTTTTAATTCCCCCTCTCCTCCCCATGGATCTGTGGCCACAGAGAACCTCAGCCTGGATTAGGTTGGCTCCAACCTTGTCCTGAGCAAAAAAAAAAACTTCAGCAAGGGATTAAAAAGCAGGTCAAACACCACCACACCTTCTCTAATTAAACCTGGAATTACTTCCTAAATGAGCATTTAGGAACCAAACAAGATTGTGGCTCAGATTTCTCTGAACTTGATCAATTAATTCTCTCATCAATAACAGAGAGAAATAAAAAAAAGACTTTTCAGGGGTGTGATTCAAACCTTACAAATCTTGTAAGGTTTGGAAGGGAGAGGGAAGATCTGTTTCCTTGAGGTGCCACACCAACACCCAGAATGATTCTCATGGTGGAGGTAATCTCAGCTGCATAAAGCAAGTGGGAAAATCCAGCTTCATTTTCCTCTCAGTCCCTCTGTTCAGATCCAAGAGATATGATCCTGGTTAATTTATATCCAGCCTGAACTCAGAGGACATCCACCTGAACAGGTCCTTCTGCTTTAAAAAGTCCTAATTCCTCTTCAAGAATTCCTGCACAGGACATTCCAGGCAAGATACCACCAGACAAGAAAAATACTTTGGATGCAAAGTGGTCTAATAGACACTAAAGAAGCCACACAGGCAGCTCCCCTTCTCCTCATGGGAAAGGAAGGACCAGGGAGCTTCATGCCTGGTGGCTCATGTTTGCCAGCTCTGTTTTTAGGAAGCTCTTTGGGCAGGCAGCAAGCTGCAGGGACAGGTCTGGAAAAAAGGTTCCCAAAACCCATAGCTGGGTTCAAGAAGATAAAAGGGTTGGGTCATGCTGCAAGGAGAGGTTTGGTCTCCCAAACCAATAAATGGCTTCAAGGAGATGAAAGATTTGGGTCATGCTGCAAGGAAAGGTTTGGAAGGTCCCACAAACTCATACCTGGGTCCAAGGAGATGAAAGATTTGGGTCATGCTGCAAGGAGAGGTTTGGAAGGTCCCACAGACTCATACCTGGGTCCAAGGAGATGAAAGATTTGGGTCATGCTGCAAGGAGAGGTTTGGAAGGTCCCCCAAACCCATAGCTGGCTTCAAGGAGATGAAAGGACTGGGTTCCTGCTGCTTCATGGGAAGGTTTTTAACTGGTTTATGATGGGTTTTGTAGAAGATGGCAAGCTTGAGGTGGTAGCACTTGAACCATAAGAAAAAGGAGAGCTGAGGTTGCTAGAGAAGGGGGGAGGATGTCAAGTGAGGGGAAGATGGGGGGGTTCAATGCTGTGAAAGCAGAGACAGAGCTGAGGTTGTGCAATGTCCTGTGAGGAGGAAATAGGACAAAAGCAGAGGAATTGAAAGAGGAATAAAATTCCTGCTGAAGCACGTGCCAGTATAACCAGTACAAGGGTGTCTTTTCTCCATGCAGTCCTTGCCAGGGGTTAAGGACTAAACAAGCCTGTGGAGCACCCCCAGACTTGATCTGATACACTTGGTCATTCTGAAGTTACCACTCAATATTTGCTGGGTCCCAGCTGAAGAGAACTAAAATCTTCCCCATCTGAGATGACAGCTTCTGCTGTGCCTTATCAGGAGGCATCTGGCCAGGTCAAACTCATTCCCACTGCCACAAGAGTGGCCTTATCTAGGAGCAAATGTTTGGCTGCTGCAATTAGGGATTTGTGAAATTGCAGAAGCTCCTTTTCAGGGAAAGGCCCATCAGACTTTTAAAAGGCACAATTACATTGCTCAGAGAGTCAGGAAGCTCAGTGTCAATTAAAGCTTCAATTACTTCTCTTGATTATACCTTAACACCAAAGAGCAGCTCTCAGTGCTCAGCAACTTCCACCTGATGACTTTGCAATCTTTCCTTCAGCTCCAAGGCCATCAGGCTTCAAATCAGTCCTGAAATCCTCTATAAATGAACATCTCCAGTTTTTCTTTCAGGCCCAGAAGACCAACACCTCTAATACTGCTCTAAGGTCAACAAACATTTTTTCTCCTGTACCCAGCAAATTATCCTCTGAGTCTGCACTATCACCACTGCCCTCTATTCTCTTTTTTTTTTTCTTTTTTGTAAAGAAAATAAATTAATCAGACAAGCCTGGTCTAGCCAAGCATGACACAAACCAGGTACCCACTAGCTGGCTTCATCACTTCACTGATGATAAAGCAGTCTAAAATTATTACATTAGGCAAATGCCAACTATAAATGTGTCTCCCAGTGAGACTTTTCCTGAAAGCAAACTCCTTTCTTTCCCTCTTCTCCTGAGGAAACCAGTTCAACCAGGGGAAAAGTTAAGATGTGAAGTAGTTCAGCAGAGTAAGAAGCTCAAGGCTTGAGGCCCCCAGCAAATGGTGAGTTGAAATGAGAGGAAGTTCAGAACTCCTCTGGAAAAAGATGGATTCTCTGAATTACCTGAACTTACTATTAGAAAAACTTCTCACAGCACAACTGGAAAGCAGGATGAAATAGTTTGGTGTTGGAGTTTTGCTTCATAAAAGCTCTGACTACACAACATCAGAGAGATTTTTTTTATTTATACATTAATGGATCCGAGCTAAATATTCTCCTTAAGCATCAGACAGTCCATTATCTTTGATCTTGGAAACTAGTGTTTGTGGTCTAGCCAAGGCAAATCCACGTTTTTATGTTTTCCCTGTCTCATTGGTATGTGTATCTACATGTGTGGGACAGAAGCTTTATCCTGCAAACTCCTCAGAAAGATTGCAAAAACAAACAGAGAGCCCCTGTTGTTTTATTCTGGAGAACTGCTACACAGCTGCATTGGAGCTGTTTTCTTCAGTTCAAAAATAGAATTTGGGGGGGCTAGAAGCTGAGAGAGAAACAAAGATGTCCCAAACATCATCTGCACATTTACAAAAGGGAATTCTTCCTGGGAAAACAGCAGCAACCACGGAGAAAACAAGCAACTGGCTAATTCAGATTTAACTTTCACGGAGATTATGCAAAGTGTAAACCTGTCAACCACTTACCAACAAGACTCCTAAAAAAACACATACACAAATAAATCCATCCTCAAACCTCAGAACAAGCTGAAAAACTCTCCATATACACACAACCAGCTCCCACAATACCAGCAAAGTCCTCCTTCTGTTGCTGCCAGCACTAGTAAAGCTTCCCATTCAAGCAGCACTCAGGCAAGCACATCCTGACAGCTCCTGTCTCCTTCCTTTGCAGGAAAGCAAAGCTTCAAATCCTGCCTGCACTCTCACTGCTGACTCACAACCTTACTGCACGGGACCATCAGAAGTTTAGTCCTGGCATTGTAACATTTTTTTTTTTTAAATACAGGCATCTGATAGAGCCAGCAACACCTTAGGCACTGCTGGCTGCAGGCACACGTGGAGCACTTGCAGTGTTCCATATTAATATTTCCATGTGTATTTCATATATATATAAAGTATATATAAAGTGTATGTATATATAGTGTGTGTGTATATATAAAGTGTACTTATATATAAAGTGTGTGTGTGTATATATATATATATATATAGTGTACATATAAAGTTTCCCCTTGCTGTTCACTATTAACTTTTCAGAACTAAGAACACTAACCCCAAATAATTAACATCTTGCTTGGCTGCCAGATGGTCCGTCTGGTTCTGTTGGTTGGTTTTTGGTTGGTTGGTTGTTTTTTCCTGCACATTTCCCCACGTCCTGCCAAGCCACCACCACACCCCATCTCCCCAAACCCAGCATCCACCTCACCCCACTGAAGGTCAGGGGGAGGGTGGCCCCTTCTTTCCAACAAACACAAACCCTCAGAGCTCTTCCAACAAAACACCGAGGCCACCTTCCCAAACTTTCGACTCTCTCCGCTTTTTTTAGGGCAGAAGTCGAGCGCGGGTGCTGAGGGGGCTGTGGGGCCGCGGCCCTCCCAGAAGAGGAGGGGGGCAATGGGGGTGTTTTCAAGGTGTTTGTCCCGCCTTTTGACAGCTGCTCAACACACCCAAGCTTAAATCCTGTTTCCTCCGAAGCCAAGCAGCCACCTTGGGTGTTTTCCACCTGCTGCCAGGCCCAGGGAACCGGGCGGTGGCCTCCATCCCCCCCCCAAGCTACACACCCCGGGGAATGAGGGGCGGGGGGGGGGGNTCCCCTGAGGGCGGGAGGGGCTGACCCCAAACCCGGCCCCTCCCGGCCCCGCGGCCGCTGCCCGCCGCACAGCGGGGTGAGGGGCTGGGGCAGGGCACCAAGCGCGGGGTTCCTCAGCCTGGCACAACACGCAGGGCCGAAGCGTTTCAAAGAAGGAGGGAGGGGGGGGGAAGGAGGCACTGGAGGAAGAAAGGCGGTAAGGGTCGAGGCTGTGGAGAAAACGCCCCCAAAGATACGGGTTTGTCGAGAGAGGCCTTTCGTACGCCATTGCAATTGTAAAATTGTTACCAGAATGGGGTCTACCTCCTCCTGCGGCTGCTGCCCGCTGAGCGATGCTGGCCGAGGACCTGTTTCTATTGTGCGACAGCAGCTCCCATCCGCCGGAGCTCCGTCCGCCTCAGAACCCGCCACTGACTGGAGCCGACACGGAGGCACCAGGGAGGGACACCCCGGAGGGCGGGACGTTCCCCATGACTGACACCCCGACTCAGCCAATGAAAAGGAAGCTTCCGCGCCGGCCGGCGGCAGGTCTCGGCCAATCAGCTTTGTTCCCCGCCGTGACAGGGGGGGGAAAGAGCGCCGGGCCTGTTATATGCTAATTAGGACAGCAGCGACAGCCAATCAGCATGGGGGAGGGCGGGGCGATCGGGAGCCGGGAAAGGGGCGGGGCCAGGGGNGACAGCGAGGGGACATTGGGGGACTGTGAGGGGAGAGTGATGGGGGACATTGAGGAGACTGTGAGGGGACAGTGAGGGGACAGTGATGAGGGACTGTGAGGGGATAGTGAGAGGACAGTGAGGAACAGGGAGGGGACTGTGAGGGGACAGAGAGGGGACTGTGAGGGGACATTGGGGGTATGTGAGGGGAGAGTAATGGGGGGACAGTGAGGGGACTGGGAGGGGACATCGGGGGACTGTAAGGGGACTGAGGAGAGACTGAGGGGAGAGGGAGGGGACATTGAGGGGAGAGTAATGGGGAGACAGTGAGGGGATTATGAGGGGACATTGAGGGGAGAATGATGGGGAGAGGGAGGGAACTGTGAGGGGACATAGAGGGGAGAGTGATGGGGAGACATTGAGGGGACATTGAGGGGAGTGAGGGGAGAGGGAGGGACAGTGAGGGGATGGAGGTTGTGAGGGGCTATGAGAGGAAAAGGAGAGTGAGGGGTTGGGGACAGTGAGGGGCTGTGAGAGCACAAAGACAGTGAGGGGACAGGGACAATGAGGGGATAGGCCATGAAGGGATGGGGCTGTGAGGGGACAGGGGCTGTGAGGGGATGGGGACAGTGAGGGGATGAGGACAAGGAAGAGATGGGGACAGTGAGGAGATGGAGCCGTGAGGGGACAGGGACAGTGGTGCCAGGTGGCCCCGAGGATGTCAGGGGCCACATCTCCTGTGGGGTGGCACGCTGGGGAGGAGAGGAGGGGACAAGCAGGTGGCAGAGCCCTGGTGTCTGGGTGCTGGGGGGACGGGGTTCCCCCTGGGGGTAGTTACTTGAAGCAAGATGGATGCTGCCTCCCAAGGGCCCAGGAGCCTTTACAGGGAGCAGTAACACCCCTGAGGAGTTCACCCCTGTCCTGTGTGATGCCACACAGAGCCTGGAGGGCTGGAACCCGCAGTGTGCCTGTCACAGGTGGGATTAAAACCCAGCCTGGGCAGAAGGTGGTGAGGCAGCTAATGCTGCAGGTCAAGACTAAGACTGTCAGGTCCAGAAAAAAACCAAAATCTTGGTCTGGAAAGCATCAATTTCATGATAATGTCTTAATGGTGTTCTTGCCTCGAAGTGCTAACTCTCCCCCAGCCAGGCTGCACGCTGCTTGGAAAGGGAAGGGACAAGGGGGTGAATTGTGGCTGCTCAGCTCACCTGAGGCTTTGCCCATCTCCAGCCCAGCCCCTGAGATGTTTCCCAGTGCTGCAGGTTCAGGGGCTGGGAATTCCCCTTGCTGGCACTTCATCCTGTCTCAGTTCTCAATGGGGAGATGTCCCCATCAGCCCCGTGCACCTCAAAAGGAGCAGAGTTGCTCTAGGAACTGTAAAAATAAATATATGCACTCACTTCATAAAATCCTCCCCTTTTCTTATGATTTTGGAGGCCTGTCATGAAGTGCAAGTTCAGCTCAGGTATTAAAAAAGAAATTTATGCTGAGGGTGCCCAGAGAGGTGGGAGATGCCCCATCCCTGGAACCATTCCAGGTCAGGTGGGATGGGGCTCTGAGCAACCTGATCCAGTTGGAGATGTCCCTGGGGTTGGACTGGATGGCCCTGAAAGGTCCCTTCCCACCCAAACCAGTGAATGCTGCAAATCCAGCCTCTACCCCACCAAACCTTTCCCAAGCAGCAGGTTGTGGGGAGGAGGTTCTGCACCTCCTGCTCCTCCATATCCACCAAACTACTGTTAGATTCAGAGGGAATCCATGTGCTGCAGGGGAGGCTGCACTTCCTCCTCCTCCTCCTCCTCCCCCAGGGCTTTTCTCACCATATTTGGTGCTCAACACCCAAGAGTTTCTTCTGGCACAGGAGATGTTGTTGCTTTGCTGTTGCCAAGAGAGCAACTGGGAGCCCTTGGCATTCCTCAGCTCCCTGGATCCATGTGCCAGGGCTCTGCTCTGCCTCCTGCCTTGAGCAGCCTCACAGCTGACTCCCTCCAGGGCATGAATCCATTCAGAAATTTTGCAGGTGACCAGGAAACTCTTCTCATTCAAGTTTCCCTGGACTTTGGATCTTTATTTCTGGCTCTGGCTCTCTCTGTTAAACCCCAGAGCTGGATGCTGCCTCTTTTATTTTTCTCATGATAAACCTCACTGATTGCCATCAAATCTGCCTGATAAATCAAACAGAAGACTGCTGTTCCCCAGCCCTGAGATAATTTTTTCTCTCCTTTCTCTAACATTCCCCGTTCTTTTTTTTTTTTTTTTTTTTCCCAATATCCAATTTAAAGCAACATCACCAGAGCTAGACTTGGTGTTCTTATATCACTGATTCTTCAGGCAAATTTGAAACACCCCCCCTCAAAAAAAAAAAAAAAAAAAAATATAAAGCAAAAAAAAAAAAAAAAATTATAAATCACTTTTCTATTCTCCTCACCTAGATCCAGGGCTCTTTTCCTTCCCTCCATATTCCTGCCTCAACACCTACACTGTCCCTGCCATAAACACACTTTTTTTCAGCACTCATTTTAGTTTTCATCTCCAAAATTTTGACAGCATGGACTGGCAGGCAAGCCCCGGCAGCTGGATATAAACTGGCATCTTCCCCCCAGCTCATTAATTCTCTTAAAGAGGGCTGAGGGTTAATTACATGGTTAGATTAATTCTCCCATAGGGGCACGACCCTCATGTCTCATCTCCATTAACTCATGAGGCTGTAACAGGAACTAGGCAGTAAAGGTGATTGTGACCTCCAGGCGTGGTTTGTGATGAAAAATAGTGGGTTTTATGACACTAATTCCATTAATTCCACATTTTTTAGGCTGGTGCTCTGCTTGACCATCAGATCATCAACTGCTTCTACTCTGCTGAGCTCCTGAGCAGCCAGGGAGAGTGGTGACAGAACTTGAGAGCACCAGGGGAGTGCAGACAGCCCTTCACCTTCTCCTAAACCATCCTCAGAGCCGGGGACTGTTTTCCAGACATCACCTACAGCACCTTTCCTCTGCCCTCCTGACCCATCTCCCGTGCCATCACATTTCTTGCTTCTCAATCCTTCTCTCCCTGGATGAGGCACACACAAGCACCGAGGGGACAGACTGCCCTCTTGTGGTCCCTCAGGGTATAGCAAGTTGGGGTTGTCGTGGACCAAAAATAAAATAAAATAAAATAAATCTGCCTTCAGTGTTAACTACATGAAATTTCCAAATAACCAATTAATTTTCCTCCCCCTGACCTGTGTCACCGGGTCAGCACCACCACCAACTCACGGCTTCGGTTCTTTCAAGCCTGAAGCACAAGCACCGAGGGGACGGGCTGCCCTCTTGTGGTCCCTCAGGGTATAGCAAGTTGGGATTGTCTTGGACCAAAAATAAAATAAAATAAAATAAATCTGCCTTCAGTGTTAACTACATGAAAGTTCCAAATAACCAATTAATTTTCTGCCCCCTGACCTGTGTCACCGGGTCAGCACCACCACCAGCTCATGGCTTTGGTTCTTTCAAGCCCGAAGTACACACAAGCACCGAGGGGACGGGCTGCCCTCTTGGACCAAAGGAAAAAAAAAAAAAATCTGTCTTCAATGTTAACTACATGAAATTTCCAATTAACCAATTAATTTTCCTCCCCCTGACCTGTGTCACCGGGTCAGCACCACCACCTCACGGATTCGGGACGGTTCTTGCAAGCCTGAAGCACACACAAGCACCGAGGGGACGGGCTGCCCTCTTGTGGTCCCCCAGGGTATAGCAAGTTGGGATCGTCTTGGACCAATAAAAAAAAATAATTAAAAATATATATCTCTGGTCCCTCAGGGTATAGCAAGTCGGGATTGTCTTGGACGAAAAATAAATTAAAATAAAATAAAATAAATCTGTCTTCAATGTTAATTACATTAAATTACCAATTAACCAATTAATTTTCTGCCCCCTGACCTGTGTCACTGGGTCAGCACCACCACCAGCTCACGGCTTCAGTTGTTTCAAGCCTGAAGCACACACGAGCACCAAGGGGACGGGCTGCCCTCTTGGACCAAAGGAAAAAAAAATAAAAAAATCTGTCTTCAATGTTAACCAGATGAAGATTCCAATTAATTTTCCTCCCCCTGACCTGTGTCACCGGGTCAGCACCACCACCAACTCGCGGCTTCGGGACGGTTCTTTCATGACTGAGGCACACACAAGCACCGAGGGGACAGACTGTTCTCTTAGACCAAAGGAAAAAAAAATAAAAAAAAATCTGTCTTCAATGTTAACTACATGAAATTTCCAATTAACCAATTAATTTTCTGCCCCCTGACCTGTGTCACCGGGTCAGCACCACCACCAACTCGCGGCTTCGGGACGGTTCTTTCAAGCCTGAGGCACACACAAGCACCGAGGGGACGGGCTGCCCTCTTGTGGTTCCTCAGGATATAGCAAGTTGGGATCGTCTTGGACAAAAAAAATAAAATAATAAAAAGAAAATAATCTGTCTTCAATGTTAACTACATGAAATTTCCAATTAAACAATTAATTTTCTGCCCCCTGACCTGTGTCACCGGGTCAGCACCACCACCAACTCGGTGCCTCGGTTCCTTCAAGCCTGAGGCACACACAAGCACCGAGGGGACGGGCTGCCCTCTTGTGGTCCCTCAGGGTATAGCAAGTTGGGATCGTCTTGGACCAAAAATAAAATAAAATAAAAAAAATAAATCTGTCTTCAATGTTAACTACATGAAATTTCCAATTAACCAATTAATTTTCCTCCCCCTGACCTGTGTCACCGGGTCAGCACCACCACCTCGCGGCTTCGGGACGGTTCTTGCAAGCCTGAAGCACACACAAGCACCGAGGGGACGGGCTGCCCTCTTGTGGTCCCTCAGGGTATAGCAAGTTGGGATTGTCTTGGACCAATAAAATAAAATAAAATAAAATAAAATAAAATAAAATAAAATAAAATAAAATAAAATAAAATAAATCTGTCTTCAGTGTAAACTACCTGAAATTTCCAATTAACCAATTAATTTTCCTCCCCCTGACCTGTGTCACCGGGTCAGCACCACCACCAACTCGCGGCTTCGGGACGGTTCTTTCAAGCCTGAAGCACACACAAGCACCGAGGGGACGGGCTGCCCTCTTGTGGTCCCTCAGGGTATAGCAAGTTGGGGTCGTCTTAGACAAAAAAAAAAAAAAAAAAAAAAAAATTTAAAAAAAAATTCTGACTTCAGTGTAAACTACATGAAATTTCCAATTAACCAATTAATTTTCTGCCCCCTGACCTGTGTCACCGGGTCAGCACCACCACCAACCAGTGGCTTCGGTTCTTTCAAGCCTGAGGCACACACAAGCACCGAGGGGACGGGCTGCCCTCTTGTGGTCCCTCAGGGTATAGCAAGTCGGGATCGTTTTGGACCAAAGGAAAAAAAAAATCATAAATAAAAGGGTAAAAAGCACTCGCTGTGAGTCTGGAAGCCCGAAAGTCCCACCGAGTCTCTTTTGAACTGGACAGAGGTGTTACTCAGGCACCTCGGGGCAGAGTCGAGGCCCAGCAGGAAGGGTTTGGTGACATTCCATCTGGGTTTAAAATCATTTTGTGGGGTTTCGGTGTTAGTTGTTGGTTTTAGTTGTTGTTTGGTGGTGTGAGCTGGTGGTGTGTGTGTGTGTTGTTGTGGCTGCCACGCATTTTGCATCAGAAAATTGTGGCAAAATTTCACCCTGGTGCTCACACTAATGTCTCAGACCTGAAACTCTCTCTAAGGAAGTTTACCTGACGGGTGGTGAAACACCTGAACAGGCTGCCCAGAGAAAATGGGGATGATCCATCCCTGGAATGTTGGACAGGGCTCTGAGCAACCTGCTCACTGCACTGGGCTTGGACTANCTTGTGGTCCCTCAGGATATAGAAAGTTGGGATCATCTTGGACCAAAAATAAAATAAAATAAAATAAAATAAAATAAAATAAAATAAATCCGTCTTCAATTTTAACTACATTAAATTTCCAATTAACCAATTAATTTTCCAGCCCCTGACTTCTGTCACCGGGTCACCGGGTCAGCACCACCACCAGCTCGCGGCTTCGGTTCTTTCAAGCCTGAGGCACACACAAGCACCGAGGGGACGGGCTGCCCTCTTGAGGTCCCTCAGGGTATAGCAAGTCAGGATCGTCTTGGACCAAAACAAAAAAAATTTAAAAAAAAAAATCTGTCTTCAATGTTATCTGCCTGAAATTTCCAATTAACCAATTAATTTTCCTCCCCCTGACCTGTGTCACCGGGTCAGCACCACCACCAACTCGCAGCTTCGGGACGGTTCTTTCAAGCCTGAAGCAGACACAAGCACCGAGGGGACGGGCTGCCCTCTTGTGGTTCCTCAGGGTATAGCAAGTCGGGATCGTTTTGGACCAAAAAAAAAAAATAAAAAAAAATAAAAATAAATAAATAAAATAAAATAAAAGAAATCCGTCTTCAATGTTAACTACATGAAATTTCCAAATGACCAATTAATTTTCCTCCCCCTGACCTGTGTCACCGGGTCAGCACCACCACCAACTCGCGGCTTCGGTTCTTTCAAGCCTGAAGCACACACAAGCACCGAGGGGACGGGCTGCCCTCTTGTGGTCCCTCAGGGTATAGCAAGTTGGGATCGTCTTGGACCAAAAATAAAATAAAAAAAATAAATAAAATAAAATAAAATAAATCTGTCTTCAATGTTAACTACATGAAATTTCCAATTAACCAATTAATTTTCCTCCCTCTGACCTGTGTCACCGGGTCAGCACCACCACCAACTCGCGGCTTCGGTTCTTTGAAGCCTGAAGCACACACAAGCACCGAGGGGACGGGCTGCCCTCTTGTGGTCCCTCAGGGTATAGCAAGTCGGGATCACCTTGGACCAAAAAAAAAAAATAATTAAAAAAAAAATCTGCCTGATCCCTCAGGGTATAGGAAGTTGGGATTGCCTTGGACCAAAAAAAAAATTAAAAAAAAAAAATCTGTCTAAAGTGTAAACTACATGAAATTTCCAATTAACCAATTAATTTTCCTCCCTCTGACCTGTGTCACCGGGTCAGCACCACCACCAACTCGCGGCTTCGGTTCTTTCAAGCCTGAGGCACACACAAGCACCGAGGGGACGGGCTGCCCTCTTGTGGTCCCTCAGGGTATAGCAAGTCGGGATCGTCTTGGACCAAAAAAAAAAAATTAAAAAAAAAAATCTGTCTTCAATGTTAACTACATGAAATTTCCAATTAACCAATTAATTTTCCTCCCCCTGACCTGTGTCACCGGGTCAGCACCACCACCAACTCGCGGCTTCGGGACGGTTCTTTCAAGCCTGAGGCACACACAAGCACCGAGGGGACGGGCTGCCCTCTTGTGGTACCTCAGGGTATAGCAAGTCGGGATAGTCTTGGACCATAAATAAATTAAAATAAAATAAAATAAATCTGCCTTCAATGTTAACTACATGAAATTTCAAAATAACCAATTAATTTTCCACCCCCTGACCTGTGTCACCGGGTCAGCACCACCACCAACTCGCGGCTTCCGGTTCTTTCAAGCCTGAAGCACACACAAGCACCGAGGGGACGGGCTGCCCTCTTGTGGTCCCTCAGGGTGTAGCAAGTCGGGATCGTTTTGGACCAAAGGAAAAAAAAAATAATAATAAATAAAAGGGTAAAAAGCACTCGCTGTGAGTCTGGAAGCCCGAAAGTCCCACCGAGTCTCTTTTGAACTGGACAGAGGTGTTACTCAGGCGCCTCGGGGCAGAGTCGAAGCCCAGCAGGAAAGATTTGGTGACATTCCTTCTGGGTGTAAAATCTTGGAATAAGCACCCAGCTCTTTTCTGTCTCTGTCCTCCAGCAAGGTGTGTGTGTGCTGCAGGATGAGAAGAGACCTGGCAGGGACTGAAGGTTAAAGGTTGAGTCCCATCAGCATAGGGACACCCAGTGACTCTTTCTTCTTTTAAACCAGCCTGAGCTCTGCCTTGTAAAATGTCTTTGTATTCCAAAATATTTCTCCAATTTAGGACAGTCAACCTGTTGATGGGAGAGAACTTGCTTTGCACTTGGGTCAGCCATAAATTATCAGAATATGCTATAGACATTTTGTGGGGTTTTGGTGTTAGTTGTTGGTTTTAGTTGTTGTTTGGTGGTGTGAGCTGGTGGTGTGTGTGTGTGGTGGTGTTGTTGTGGCTGCCATGCATTTTGCATCAGAAAATTGTGGCAAAATTTCACACTGCTGCTCACACTAATGTCTCAGACCTGAAACTCTCTCTAAGGAAGTTTACCTGACGGGTGGTGAAACACCTGAACAGGCTGCCCAGAGAAAATGGGGATGCTCCATCCCTGGAATGTTGGACAGGGCTCTGAGCAACCTGCTCACTGCACTGGGCTTGGACTAGCTGGCCTCTGGATGTCCCTTCCAACCCAACACATGGGATTCCAAGGAGAACACTGTGCTTTTGTCTCTCTGTGGCATCCACAGACAAAAATAATGGTGAGATCTGCCAAAAACCACCAGTAACATTCACAGGTCTCCAAATTATACCAACTTGAGAGGCCAAAGTGTGAGTTTTCTCTGTGTGTTGACACAATATCATCACCTCCACCCTGACTTCTCTATAAGGAGCTTAGTTTCCTACAGAAGAAGTGTGAAAAGAGACTGTGAGCTGTCAAGCAGAGCTTTGGGAGCTGCTGAAGGTTGCTGAAGGCAAAACCATCCAGGGACTCACTAAAGAAGTCCTACAACTGCTGACCATGAGGTAACATCTATGTCCTGCTAGGACTCCTCTGCTTTTTAAGTGATAAATCTGACTCCTCTGCCTTTGAAGTCATAAATCTGACTCCTCCTTCTGATATTAAAAAAGTGATCAAGGTGAAACAGTTACAGAGGGAGTTTTTATATCTCCAATTTTTTTTTTTTTTTTTTTTTTTTTTTTTTTTTTTTGTAGCCATCTGGATCTGGATCAACATCAGACATCTCTGTGATGAGACACAGGGCTGGAGAGTTAGGAGCCTGCTAGAAATCCAGCTTTGGCCCTTCCTCAGAAGCTCTTCTGTGGTTTAAAGTCCAGAGAACCCAGCTCCAGCAAGATTTCATCAGCACTGCTGGGAATGGAAAAAAAAAAAAACCAAAACCAAACCAGTTTTCAACATAATTTTAAAAATATTACTACAAAGCATCAGGGTTTCAGAAGCCTCCTGATTTAGTGGGAACACCCATCAGTTCAGTCCCATGGGGTTCCCTCCCTTCTGCCTGCAGGGAACATGCTGAAAATGGGATTCTGACAGTTTTATATTGTCCTCAACTCTCACCTTGAAGCACCTTTACCCACATCTCTTGCCATTTTCTGGGAGGGATATTCTAAATTTCTTGAAATTAAACCCAAACACCATCTGTGTGTGCAGACAAAGACTTCACACCATGGTGAAGCATCCCAGGAATGAATTATATTTTAAAATATAGTCTGTCCCTCTGAAGATGTACGTGGGTAAATGCTCTTCAAAGCTTAATAAAAATTTATCCAGGCTCCCTAAAACACCTATTTTCAATGTCAAGTTGCTCAGATACATTCTTCTTGGGTGAAAAGAAACTCATTGATGCTCTGTTGTGGTTTGACTTTGGGATCTGGCTGTGATTTGCTCCCCAGGATGTCTCCAACACCAGATTTAAAAGCAAGCTGATGCTTTTCATGCCTCTTAAGATCTGGTGAATGCAGCTCTGCTTGTAACAACTGGTGAATCCCAACGTGGTTAAAAATAAAGTGCAGTAAAAAGTCACCTGTTTGGGACCAGGGAAGAACAATCACCCAACCAGCAGCTGAGCCATCATTTAAAGGAGTTCTTAAGAGCAGCTGCATCCTCATTTCCCTGAGAGATTCCCAGTCTCCAGCTCATGAGAAGCTGGAGTGGAAGGACAGACCCTTGGATGGAGGCTCCCACAGATTCTGGGCATGGGGGTGTTCCTCCCTCTGATCTTCAGATAAAACCACATAAAATTTCCAGCCCCAAGAGAGGCACTTCCATACCTGATGGCTGACCTCGAGGTCCTCCTCACCTTGGAGACAACTGCAGCCCCTCTGCTTCTGTCAGCAAAGTCCCTGTGGCACCTCCTGATGTCACCCCATCACTGGGCCCTGGAAATGGCACTCTCTGTCCCTCCTGTTCAGCACCCCCAAGCAGGCACTTCTCTAAATCCAGGCTGTCCACCTCACTGCCAGGTGGCCATGGTGGTCTCATTAATAGCCACGTTCCCTTTTTTCTCTTTGGCAAGTCATCAAACACATGGAAATTTATTGAAACACCTGATGGGTAACCTTGCACTGGAAGGATTCTTCAAACACCTGCAAGAAGAAGCAGTTTGCAGAAGTCACCACGTTGGGTGAAGAGCTCTAAATCCTTCCCTGTGACCCTGAGCACTCAGAGGGACCACAGCAAGCAAAGGGAAGCTCAGAGGAAAGCCACCCAGCACCAAACAACCCCAAAATTAAGTATTCATGGTTTGTGTGCACTAATTTCAGGTGGTTGGGACCACCTGCAGAAGAAAGCTGGATGTGAGTGCTGGAATAAATGTTGGAAGTCTCAGGAGAAGCAAAACAATCAGGAGCCATCAAGCAGGGAAGGCTCAGGCCTTCAAAGTTTATTGGTGCAGATGAGAAACAAACCTGGCTGAGCACACACAGGTAACAAATCAGAGCCCCCCTCCACTCATCTCCCCCTTTCCCAGCAAGTGAAAGTTTGGAACAACATTAAATAACAGC
The DNA here is from genome assembly GCA_038090715.1 of Florisuga fusca. Taxonomy (NCBI): domain Eukaryota; kingdom Metazoa; phylum Chordata; class Aves; order Apodiformes; family Trochilidae; genus Florisuga; species Florisuga fusca. Next base: position 2,558,374 of record JAAWXA010000050.1, read on the forward strand.
TCAGGAACCCAGATGGAAAAACCCAGAGCAGGGGCCACAAGCTCCTGTGAAGTTTGGCTTCTCGTGAAGTTAATTTTAGACCCAAGCTCCCCCTCCTCCTTAGGAGATGACATTCAGATAGCAAAACTCTTCCTTTCATGGCACAAAGAGTCCCATCCACCTCTGGTGAAGATGTTTGGGCTGAACACAACAAGTGGGTTCTGGTTTCAGAGGACACTGATGTTGGCCAGGGTGGGTTTGGTGGCTGCTGATTTCCTGTCTCAGTGTGTGTCACCCAAAGGCTGATTCTGTCCCAAGAGAGTCTCTAAGTCAGCCCTCACCTTGCTGAGCTTATCCTGCAGGTTTAAACTCTGTCCCCCTCCCAAACATCTGATCTGCAGCTGTGTTTGTGCACCTCCTGGTGGGTGTCCTCTGCTCCTCCCAAGGTGCCACCACAGGGCACGGCTGGGGCTGCTGTCACCTCCTCCTCTCTGGGCACACACTCACTCAGGCACCCACAATCCTGCTCCCAGACTTTGCTGGCCACAGGGTGAAGCTGAGCAGGACCATAGGTGCTGAGTTGTGGGCTGCTGGGGCCAGATTCAGATCTGCTCCACTAGAGGAGCAGCCATTCCTTCAGCATCTGAATTTCTGCCACCAGGAGTAAAAGTGCTGAGCTTCAGTTGAGGTATATCAAGAATCTGTAACAACCTGGAAACCAACTCTCTGTTTTTCTTCCTTGTTTCTCCTTTCCATTGGTGGGGGGGATGTCCAAACACTGGAAGCAAAGACCCAAGCCCAAGCACTTTGCCTTCCAGAAGTCTTCTCCAATGGCTTAGCCTCCCAGATGCCTCCTCAGATGACTTTGCCTTCCAGATGCTTTCTCCTCCCTTGCCCCAGGACCTCCACCCCTTGCAGCCATCAGCCTTCACATCTCTGCTGCTCATCAGCTGAAGTCTTTTAGTCAGCTTAAGGAGAGATCTTCACAATACAAACAAGTCTGGGGGCTTGTGTCTTGCACAAGTTCTCCTACAGCTAAACCTGGACCTGATCCCACCAAGACCAAAAACCAGGATTAATACAGTAAATGCTGCTGTGAAGTCATCACCCAAGGCTCATGTGAGATTCAGAACATGTAGTAGTTTGCTTGTTCAAAGGCTTGAAATAACTGGTAGAGGAGCAGTTAAATATGGACCTGGGAGTTACTAAGTACAACTCTTTTACAACTGGAAGTAGTGCTTGGAGAGCACAGCAACACAACAGCAAGGAAAGCAGAGCTTGGCTTTTATGGCACTATTTACAAGTTTCCCATTTAAAAAACTGCCAGGTTTGATTAAATAGAAGTAGAGAACATTTCTCCCATATACAAACTCTCGTTAGCTGATGAATTAGTAAGGTGCTCAGTGGATGAAAAGAGGAGTAGATCAGTTGTGTTTATGTCTATTTACAAACCACCCCCACACCAGCATCTTCCAAAGAAGCTGGAAGCAAAGTGGCCACAGGAAATGCCACAAAAATGCCACAGGAACTCGTTTCCTTCACAACATCTTCATTAGATGGTAAAAGAGTTGTGTTGGAATTCCTTTTTTTTCTTTTTTTCTTTTTTTTTTAAATTAGCAAAGGTGGGTGCCCTTGCTGAGTCTGTGTGGCTGGTGGTGCCAGGCAGTGTCACACCCTGGTTTTTAGCTCTTGACTCCTCTCCAGCCTTGACCACCAGAAGTTGTTGAGCAGCTGCCCAAGAGAGGACTTGCCAAGCACCAGGCTGTCACCCTACAATGCATCAGATGGGGCCCTGGGAAGCTCAGATCAACCCTGTGCAACAGAAGGGAGAAAACTGATGTGCCAGAAACCAAACGAGGAGAATGGGCTGAGGAAAAAATTTCATCTTCCTATGGGAAAAAAATCAAATGAAACCCCGAAGTGGCTCATATTTTGTAGGTCAGATTTCTTCTCCAAGTTATTTTCTGACTGATGGGCAAACTCTACCTCTAGTTCCATTCTCTGCTGCCTGGAATCACTTCTCTCTGGCTCACCTGGACTCACACGGGTGCCTCAGAGCAGCTCAAAGTTGGGTGTTTTGGGAACCCATCAAGCCAGGAGGGCACCTGACCCCCATGAAAATGCTGATTTTGTCCTTGTCATTTAAGATGCTACAGAAAAAGAAAGGAAAAGTAGTTGATTTGCCTTCTGTTTGTAAACTTACTGTGCCCTGTCACACCTTTCCCTCATACATTTCAATTCCCAACAGGTCCCAGAGATTTGCAAGGCAAGAGAGTTAAGGCAGTAGAAGAAACTCAGTATTTCATTCACACCTCTTGCTTCCCTTAAAGGTATTTCTAAGGCATCAAAAGGGGCAGGTGGTTTGTGTTTCCTTTTTCAGAGAAAGGCTTGGGGGCCAGTGTGAAAAACAGATGCTCAGTGACAGATGGAAAGCACTCAGCCCCAGGCCACAGCATCAGAGAGGAACAAGGAGATACATCAGGGTTTCCCAGGTGTAAGTTCCTCACCATCTCTCTTTCTGGAACACCTCTGTTTGTACAATCTCTCCAGGGTGCTCAGCTATGCAGGCCCCATTGATGTCATGGAGTTTGTTGTCTGGAAGATCCTCAGGTTTTGTGCAAAGTTTCAGTGCCCTGGAGATGAAGACATCCAAGTCAAAGTCAGGGTCTGTCTCAGTGCTCACCTCCGTGGGTTCTTTGTGGAGATGGGGAGGAGAAGGTGGCAGGTTCTGTTCCTGAACCTCTGGAAGAGGATTGGGACACTCAAGACCCACCTGAGTGCTCTTCACCCACTGAGCAATCTCCAGGAAGAGGTTGGATGGTTCTTCTTCCAGTGCCAGCTCAGCTGCAGGTGCTATGGTTGCTCTTTTCCAGTGGGATAAATCTAAGATCAGCTTGGGCTCTGAGTAATGATGGGGCTTATTGTCTCTCCACAGCAATTTGTCCAAGTAGGAAGGTGACCCCACTTTGTAATCACATGATTTCCCACAATCAGCATCAAATACTCTGTCCATGGATGAATGAGAGAGCTCCAAGAACCTCTCTGAGCTGCTTTGGGAATATTTCCGTGGATCAACTTGTGCTTCTTCAGCGATGGATTCCGACCCTGCCCGGGGATCCCGTTGGACCTCATCCATCTCATGGTATTTCTCTGGTCTCCATTCCAAATCAGAGGAGAGGCTGACATGATACCTGCAAAAGACACATTGCAAATTAGAGAGGCAGACCACTGGCTTCCTTAGAAACAGCTCTGCTCAAACAGATGCAGAGGCTGCTTCTATTTCTACCTTTTTCTTGCTAATGTGTCTCTTAGCTGCAGCTCAAAAAGTCCTTATAAATATTAGAAACCTTTTCCTTTTGTGTTAAAAGAGGCCGAGGGGCTCAGTAATTTATGAGAAGCCTCAGGCTTGTCCAGGCTGCCCAGTCAGGACAAAACAGTGGCAATAAAAGCACAATCAAACCAACCTGCCAGCCCCTTTGGGATGGTTTGGGTTGGAAAGGACCTCAAAGCTCCTCCATTCCCAACCCTTTTCCATGGGCAGGGACACCTCCCAGCAGCCCAGCTTGCTCCAAGCCCCATCCAACCTGACCTGAGACACTGCCAGGGATGGGGCAGCCACAGCTTCTCTGGGAAACCTGGCACAGGGGCTCAGCACCCTCACATTCAAGAATTTCTTCCTCCTGTCCAACCTCAATCTCCCCTCTCCAAGTTTTAACCCATTTCCCTTGTCCTCTCCCTACCCCCCATGTCCAAAGCATCGTGTGCATGGCTTGAATTTCCTGGTCTGTTAGTGGGATGCCTGCAAGGAGTTGTCATTTCTGCTGGGGAGCTGTCAGCAAGATCTTGCTGTTTGACTGCCAGGGCAGAGAAGAGGCTCCTTGTTCTCTAAAAGCTGCAGAGCCCCCCCAGCTCTGACCCTCTTGGATCATTACAGAGCAGCACCCTTGATTTTGTGTGTGTTTGCAATAGGATTAAACCCTAAAATTCCTTTGATGCAACCAATCATAGAGTCATAGAAGCAGGTGGGTTGGGAGGGACCTCCAAGCTCCTCCATTCCCAACCCCTTTCCATGGGTAGGGACACCTCCCAGCAGCCCAGGTTGCTCCAAGCCCCATCCAACCTGACCTGAGACACTGCCAGGGATGGGGCAGCCACAATGTCCTTGTGCAACCTGTTCCAGGGGCTCAGCACCCTCAAATTCAAGAATTTCTTCCTCATGTCCAACCTCAATCTCCTCTCTTCCATTTTAAAACCATGGCCCCTTGTCCTACCACTAGTGCTCTTGTTCAGCTGATCATCACCTTCTCTCCATTTGGGAGGAGCTCTAGAGGAAAGTCAACCTAGTTAATTCTTAACTCCTTATTTTGTGCTACCTGCTTTGGTGCTGGGATTGGTCTGGTAACTGGACTAACCACCCAGCATATGAGATCTCCACTCAAGGCTTCCATCTGCTCTAAACTTCCAGCAAACCACTTAAAAGTTAACATGATTAAAGATTTTTTTGGAAAAAAGACCCCAGGACCTGTAGCCTCTGTTGCTTGCATGTCTTGAAAAGTGATAAATAGAGTGCTCCAAATCAAGCTTGGTCCCCAGAAGGTACAAGAATGATCTTATTTTATAATTTATGATAGGGACAGGGGCTATGGAATCCAAATGATGACACCAAGAGTGGAGAGATACCAGAGAGTGGAACATGCAGACTCAACATCTGCTACCTGAGGCCACCACTGATGGCTCATTGGCTTCAGCAAGGTGCCAGCCTGAGCTGGAGTTACAGTAAGGCATGAAGAAGATAAATCTGGTGTCCTTCATGGGTCTGGAGCCCCCAGGACTAAACCCATTCAAGAGCAGACTCACCAGGCTCACCAGGCAAGCTCTGCCTGAAGAATTTAAGGCCAACCCTGAGGACTCTTACCTGTCCCAGTTAGACATCTGGCTCTGGTTGGCTTCCATCAGTAAAATATCATCAATCTCATCTTCAATCCTGAAGGGATGCTGAGACACTGGCTCATCCTCAGGGCAGGAATAGGGACTCATGTAAGGATGCTGCAGCCCCATCTCAGCTGTTAATCGATCCATGGGGTTAAATGTCAGGATTTTCTCCAGAAAATCAATAGCTGTGAAAGAGAGAGAAACAAACTCACTTAATTCCTCAAAAGCATCACCAACTTCCTTTCCAGGATCAGCCACCCAGGTCCCCCATAACAAATGGAGGAAGGAAAAGAACAGAAATTCATATCCCATTGTGCACCTAAAACCCGGGGTGCAGCTCTGGGTGCACTTCTGCCCTGGGTGCATTTCTGCTCACAGCAGAAATTATGGTGAGAGCACCAGGTCTCCACAGGACAGCACATCCCAAAAAAAGACCTTTGGATCACGTCAGGATTTGATTCCATGCTCTTGGATCCACCTGAGGAGCACGCTGCGTTTTGGACAACCCATTTCACATCCTCACGTGCAGCTGAAGAGGGATGAGATGTAAAGCCCCATTTAAAAAAAAAAATAAATCTTTGGTGTGACAAACACTGTGAAATTATTTTCCCCCTTACTATTTCTGAGTCCTAAAATTATTTCAAAAAGCCTGTGGAGAGTGCAACCTCGATGATGGAAGGAGGAAATTAGGTGCAATGGAAGTGATTAGAAGGAAATTTGCAGATGACACTAAGCTGGGGGGGAGTGTGGATCAGCTGGAGGGCAGGAGGGCTCTGCAGAGGGACCTGGACAGACTGGAGAGTTGGGCTGATTCCAACGGGATGAGGTTCAACACGGCAAAGTGCAGGACCCGGCACTTGGCCACAACAAGCCCATGGGGAGCTCCAGGTTGGGCACAGAGTGGCTGGAGAGCAGCCAGACAGAGAGGGACCTGGGCACACTGCTGGCTCCTGTTCAGCTTCTTGTGGATCCAAACCCCCAGGTCCCTCTCTGTCTGGCTGCTCTCCAGCCACTCTGTGCCCAGCCTGGAGCTCCCCATGGGCTTGTTGTGGCCAAAGTGCAGGACCCGGCACTTGGCCGTGTTGAACCTCATCCCCTTGGAATCAGCCCAACTCTCCAGTCTGTCCAGGTCCCTCTGCAGAGCCCTCCTGCCTTCCAGCTGATCCACACTCCCCCCCAGCTTAGTGTCATCTGCAAATTTCCTTCTAATCACTTCCATTGCACCTAATTTCCTCCTTCCATCATCGAGGTTGCACTCTCCACAGGCTTTTTGAAATAATTTTAGGACTCAGAAATAGTAAGGGGGAAAATAATTTCACAGTGTTTGTCACACCAAAGATTTATTTTTTTTTTTAAAGTGGGCTTTACATCTCATCCCTNCTCTGGGGAAACTGGTTAAACTGGGGACTCCCAGCCTGGGGACCTCTTTTTCAGGGTGAAAGAGTTAACCCAAGACAATTTGTTCTCTTGGTGTGATCACCCTGAGGCTGCCCACCAAGAGTATTGACTAACCTACCAGCTGGAGATGTCTGGAGACAGCTGAGGGGAGACCTTCTGGCTCTCTGCAACCCCCTGAAAGGATGCTGGAGCCAGGAGGGGGTCAGGCTAATTCCCAAATTGTGATGAAAATCAGAGGGTCACAACAACCTGATGGCTGCTCTCCTCTCACTGCTGCTCACTGGGGGTACCTGGCAGCTCAAAGGATGAGTTACACAAAAATAATTCAATGAAACATTGAATTATAGCTCTCAAGAATCCATTTTTCCACCATTCCCTTCTGTTTTATGTCATTCCTAAGGACCTACTGGAGGTGAAGGTCCCTGAAAAGGAATATGATGAATCCCTGAAAAGGAAAACATGAACTACAAACAGCAGAAATGGCAGGTGCTGTGGTTACCTCTGCATCCTGGCTTGGAAAGGGAAACACTTCCCTGGGCTTGTAACCAAGTCCCATGGGAAAAACCACTCTGCCACCTTCTAGCTCCTGGTTAAGGGCACAGCCTCTTGGTGAACCCCACAGAGATGTGCAGAGACAGAAGAAATTAGGAGGAAATTCTTGAATGTGAGGGTGCTGATCCCCTGTGCCAGGTTTCCCAGAGAAGCTGTGGCTGCCCCATACCTGGCAGTGTCTCAGGTCAGGTTGGATGGGGCTTGGAGCAAGCTGGGCTGCTGGGAGGTGTCCCTGCCCATGGAAAGGGGTTGGGAGTAGATGGTTTTTAAGTTCCATTCCAACCCAGTCTGGGATTCTGTGACAGGCAGAATCTTCCTCCTGTTTTCTCTTGCTCCAATCAGTGATTCTTTCAGATCCTCTTGAGCAGCAGAGAGTGAAGAAGACACAGGAGGGAGCTGTAGGCACTCAGTTATAGATGCTCTTCCCTGTTTTCCACAGGGCGAGCTCCCTCAAGGTTTTTGAACCAGATTTCAGCTGCTGGGGATGTGCTGTGCTCCTTGGCTGCACTTCTCATGCCCTCCCAGGGCNGAGAGAAGGAGAGAAGGAGAGAAGGAGAGAAGGAGAGAAGGAGAGAAGGAGAGAAGGAGAGAAGGAGAGAAGGAGAAGGGGAAGGGGATTTCTTCAAAATGCCACCGACTGCTTCAGTTTCAGCTTTCACAAAAGAAATATGGAAGCTGCAAGCAGGGAGGGAGCAACAGAGCAGCTGCAATCAGGGCCTGGCTGCAGAGCTCTGCAGCGTGCTGGAATATTTGTGAAGAAAATGTCCTTCTCCATTATTAATGGCTCTGATTATTTATTTACACAATGCTTCCAGCAGCTGCTGGTGAAAGGCATTAAACCTTGTCACTCAGAGCACCAACGGGTGATGGGAGAGAGAACCAAGGGGGAAGAGTTGCTGCAGACCTGGAAGGAGCTTCTTCGATAGCAGGAGAGCAGCTGCTTCATTCCTGAAGGGATGACTCTGCATCCCAGCTTGGGAACATTTTTTTGAGTCATGTTAAATACAAGATTTGCTTCTGGAGAACATGGGAGCTGAGCTTCTTCACTGGTTACTACGAGATCCTGGACAGTGTGTTTTATATCCCATTTTCTTTACAACTCCACTGTCAGTTTACAAGAAAATCCTGAGAATAGGCAGTGGCATTCAAATGCTTTCCCTCAAAGAAAAGAGAGAACTTGAAGGCACCAACCAAGATTAAAAATCCCAGCCCAGCAAAGCTTGGCACAGAGGGACCATAGACCCTGAGGAGGTGGTGGGTGTCATCATACCCTGAGTCCATCCCAGGCAAGGTGCAAATCCAAGATTGTGACTCTTCTGCTTGCCTGTACCATGGAGTTTTGCACCTAATAGCAGAGGTTCTGCAAGTGCAGTTTGCTCTGGAGACACCTCTCCTAACAAGCAGCAGATCCCCAGAGTGATGCTACAGGCAATGAGAGAGAGGAATTCCCTCTGCCAGGCTAAAAAGCTTTCCAATTGGGTAGGAAGGAAGGAAGAAGGGGAAAAAAAAATTAAAAAATGAATCAACCTACCAGCAAAGAGCATCCTTCCTGTCAGCATCTCAGCCAGGATGCATCCAGCTGCCCACATGTCAATGGCTTTGGTGTAGTTGTTGGGTGAGAGGAGGAGGCGAGGGGAGCGATACCATTTGGTCACTAAACCTTCAGAAAGGTAACCCTGAAAAAGCAAAGACATCAGCAAGCTTAGAAGAAAACTCCTCCACTCCTCCCCAGTCAGCCCTGGGATCCTGCAGAGAAACCTGTGTTGTACCTATCTTGCACAGGAAGCAGAGGTGAGACACACAAAAAGAGGTGAAATATCCACTGTGGAAAATAGAGATGTTTGGGTGCTCCAGGAGGCAAAGCACTTGCTGCTCCCTAAAAAATGATTTCCTGATTGTCACCGTGGTGTTGAAGCATCTTCTGCAAAGGACAAATGGCTTTAATAGCACAGGTTTGCATACTGGCCCTGAAAAAATTACTTCAAGGTCACTGTCAGAGGACTTAGATGTATTATCATGGAAGTCCAGCTTGATTTGAGTTGGAAGGGACCTCAAAGCTCCTCCATTCCCAACCCTTTTCCATGGGCAGGGACACCTCTCAGCAGCCCAGCTTGCTCCAAGCCCCATCCAACCTGACCTGAGACACTGCCAGGGATGGGGCAGCCACAGTTTCCTTGAGCAACCTGTTCCAGGGTCTCAGCACCCTCAAATTCAAGAATTTCTTCCTCATGTCAACTTCAATCCCCCCTCTCCAAGTTTTAACCCATTTCCCTTGTCCTCTCCCTACCCCCCATGTCCAAAGCATCATGTGCATGGCTTGAATTTCCTGGTCTGTTAGTGGGATGCCTGCAAGGAGTTGTCATTTCTGCTGGCAGCAAACAGCAAGATCTTGCTGTTTGACTGCCAGGGCAGAGAAGAGGCTCCTTGTTCTCTAAAAGCTGCAGAGCCCCTCCAGCTCTGACCCTCTTGGATCATTACAGAGCAGCACCCTTGATTTTGTGTCTGTTTGCAATAGGATTAAACCCTAAAATTCCTTTGATGCAACCAATCAGAGAATCATAGAAGCAGTTGGGTTGGGAGGGACCTTAAAGATCATCTAGATCCAACCCCTTTCCATGGGCAGGGACACCTCCCAGCAGCCCAGGTTGCTCCAAGCCCCATCCAACCTGACCTGAGACACTGCCAGGGATGGGGCAGCCACAATTTCCTTGAGCAACCTGGGACAGGGGCTCAGCACCCTCAAATTCAAGAATTTCTTCCTCATGTCAACTTCAATCTCCCCTCTCCAAGTTTTAACCCATTTCCCTTGTCCTCTCCCTACCCCCCCCATGTCCAAAGCATCATGTGCATGGCTTGAATTTCCTGGTCTGTTAGTGGGATGCCTGCAAGGAGTTGTCATTTCTGCTGGGGAGCTGTCAGCAAGATCTTGCTGTTTGACTGCCAGGGCAGAGAAGAGGCTCCTTGNAAGAGATTGAAATCAATGCTGCTCTGCCAATTAACCCCACTATCATCCGGATCATGAGAGTGCTGCGCATTGCCCGGGGTGAGAGATTCCATCCCAAGATACTGGAATAGGTTGCCCAGGGACTGGAGCACAGATCCTCTGAGGAGAGGCTGAGGGAGCTGGGGCTGTTCAGCCTGGAGAAGAGGAGGCTCAGGGGAGACCTCATCACTCTCTACAACTCCCTGAAAGGAGGTTGGAGCCAGGGGGGGGTTGGTCTCTTTTCCCAGGCACCTCTCAGCAAGACAAGAGGACACGGTCTCAAGTTGTGCCAGGGGAGGTTTAGGTTGGATATTAGAAAGAATTTCTTTGTGGAGAGGGTGATCAGGCATTGGAATGGGCTGCCCAGGGAAGTGGTGGATTCTCCATCCCTGGAGATATTTAAACAGAGACTGGATGTGGCACTCAGTGCCATGGGCTGGGAACCACGGGGGAGTGGATCAAGGGTTGGACTTGATGAGCTCTGAGGTCCCTTCCAACCCAGCCAATTCTATGATTCTATGAAATCTACAGGCTGAGGGGTTGTTGGGACTTCTTGTGATGATTCTTTTCACTGAGGTCAGGTGAAAAAGAACATCCAAAATGCTGATGACTCAGTTGATTCTCGTGGCATGGAAGAGTCCCAAATATCCCCATTAAAGGTGTAACTGTGTGACTGGGAGGGGTTCTTTCAGGGCCAGATCACTCAGGAGAAAGAAAGGACCACACCTCTTGCCCCAGGGCTTAAACATTAACCAATATCTGATTGGCTCCCACGGGATTATTTCATTGCTTGGACTAATTAAGGAGGAAGGAATCAATTGCTCCAGGAGGTCACAGTGGAATGATGTACTAGGAGTCACAGATTATGATATATTATGGGTCAGAGAGGTAGGAAAACGTCCATGAATTATGCAAGGGACAAAGTTGACCTTTCCTCTGGTGGTAATGACAGGGAATAAATCCACTCCTGCTTGCTGGAGGCTGACGTGGGTAACCCAGGCTGCTGGCTATCCTCTTACCAAGCCCATGGAGAAGACATGAATGAAGAGTTCTGCCAGCAAACAGAAGCTGGGCTTGCTCTTGATGTCTTCCCAAAAGGAGGTGGCCAGGCCCACCAGCTTTAACCCTTGGAAGGAGTTTGGAAGAGCTGATGTGGCCAGGCTGCTCAACTCTGACAACCTCCCACTTCAACCTACAAAGATGTTCCAGGTTTGGGTCCAGTTTGGGTCTAAAAGTTGATGGGTTGCAGCCTTCTGACTACAGTGCTTGGACAATGTTTCTGCCTGTAGCAACCATCTCATGGAGCTGAGATTTTTGTGGAGTAAAGGCACTGAATTTCTTGTACTATCTAATGTAATAGCAAGAGAAGGAACAGGGAGTGAAAATAACCTTGGGGCTGAACCCTCACTTCCAGCTCTAGAAGAGAAAAGGGGAAGGGAGGGAAGCAAGGCCTAGCACAAAGGAGATGCACTTTGGAAGTGCCTTAGGAGAGTCTTGGAAGACTATTTCACCCTTTTTTCCTGGATGAGCCACAAAGCTACTCCATCATGAGCACCATCCTGCAGCTCACACCTTCCATGGAAGGCTGATGAGCAGGACCTGAGGTGGGACACATGAGCTACAGGCGGGAGAACGTGCCGCAGCCCCCTGGAGATCTGAATTCCATTCCCCAGCATTCCTGCACTTGGGTTAGGGGACAATTCCAGTGATCCCCTGGGGAAATAGATCCAGAAAGATTTCTCCTGAAGTCCCAGGAGCAGGGCAGTGCTGAAGGCAGAGGGCATCCTGGTACCTTCACCATCCACTTCGGGGAGCAGCTTGCGCAGGGGCTTCCTCACTTCCCAGGTGCTGTTGATAAAGGAGGGCATCACTTTGAGCAGCTCCTCTTTGTCCTCCTCATGGATAACAGGGATTGTTTCCAGAATAAGCTGCATCTGTTCCAGCTCGTGACCTCCTAAATGGGGAGAAAAATGGCAGAGATTAGCCTGAGAAGATAAAACTCTGGGGAAACTGGTTAAACTGGGGACTCCCAGCCTGGGGACCTCTTTTTCAGGGTGAAAGAGTTAACCCAAGACAATTTGTTCTCTTGGTGTGATCACCCTGAGGCTGCCCACCAAGAGTATTGACTAACCTACCAGCTGGAGATGTCTGGAGACAGCTGAGGGGAGACCTTCTGGCTCTCTGCAACCCCCTGAAAGGATGCTGGAGCCAGGAGGGGGTCAGGCTAATTCCCAAATTGTGATGAAAATCAGAGGGTCACAACAACCTGATGGCTGCTCTCCTCTCACTGCTGCTCACTGGGGGTACCTGGCAGCTCAAAGGATGAGTTACACAAAAATAATTCAATGAAACATTGAATTATAGCTCTCAAGAATCCATTTTTCCACCATTCCCTTCTGTTTTATGTCATTCCTAAGGACCTACTGGAGGTGAAGGTCCCTGAAAAGGAATATGATGAATCCCTGAAAAGGAAAACATGAACTACAAACAGCAGAAATGGCAGGTGCTGTGGTTACCTCTGCATCCTGGCTTGGAAAGGGAAACACTTCCCTGGGCTTGTAACCAAGTCCCATGGGAAAAACCACTCTGCCACCTTCTAGCTCCTGTGCCAGGTTTCCCAGAGAAGCTGTGGCTGCCCCATCCCTGGCAGTGTCTCAGGTCAGGTTGGATGGGGCTTGGAGCAAGCTGGGCTGCTGGGAGGTGTCCCTGCCCAGAAAGGGGTTGGGAGTAGATGGTTTTTAAGTTCCATTCCAACCCAGTCTGGGATTCTGTGACAGGCAGAATCTTCCTCCTGTTTTCTCTTGCTCCAATCAGTGATTCTTTCAGATCCTCTTGAGCAGCAGAGAGTGAAGAAGACACAGGAGGGAGCTGTAGGCACTCAGTTATAGATGCTCTTCCCTGTTTTCCACAGGGGGAGCTCCCTCAAGGTTTTTGAACCAGATTTCAGCTGCTGGGGATGTGCTGTGCTCCTTGGCTGCACTTCTCATGCCCTCCCAGGGCTCTGCCAGAGCTGAAGCTGCTCCTGCTGCACCTTACCCAAAGAAGGGTCTGTCAGGTGCTTGTTAAATTGATCAGCAGGCTGAAATTAATCCAGTGTCAGGCAATCACTGGAAGTTTGCAGCTTTCTGGGAATTCCATTGCTGTTATTTCCCATGGGGTGTTGTCTGCTGGTGACCCAGGACTCTCCAAAAGTCTCACCCTGTCACTCTCTGCAGCTGCCCAGGGACAATCAATCCCCTTCTCCTCAGCAGAGAGGAGAAAAGCAAAAGGAAAGGTGAATCCTTGCTGCCCTGCAAGTGGCTGTCAGTTTGAGCTCTTCTGGTCAGTTTTTATTCTCCTCCTCTTCAGACACCAGATGAATGCTGGTGAGTGGTGTGGGACACCACAGGCACCCTGCCTCACTTCCATCCCAGCTTTTTTTTCCTTACTGGTACAGGAGGAGGCCAGAAGAACAGGGCATGGGGCCAAGACCTTCCCATAACAACTCTACAGATAATTTTTAAAGCAACCCAAAAGGAATATGTACTCTGAGCTCTGGTTTTTCATCCCCACCCACTAACTAAGGATCTGCCATCAACAGGACCAGGAAGCAGAAAAGCTTCCTAGGAGAAGGAGAAGGAGAAGGAGAAGGAGAAGGAGAAGGAGAAGGAGAAGGAGAAGGAGAAGGAGAAGGAGGAGGAGAAGGAGGAGGAGGAGGAGAAGGAGGAGGAGAAGGAGAAGGAGAAGNGAGGCAGAAAAACAAAAATTAAGGAGAAAAAACAACAAAAAAAAAAATCAAATCCATCCTCTGTCCTACTTTGCTGCTGGTGGGTTGGGATGCTTGACCTGGTTTGAAAGGAGATGCCCTCAGCAGTGCCCCACAAAACAATGTCTGAGCAGTGGCATCTCTTTGGAGCACTGCCTTCTCCTTCCTGAACTCACCCTGGAGATTTCACAGAAATGCCAAGAGCTTGGCAGCTTCAGGGAAATCAAAGGGGATGTGTCCAAGCCTGGAAACAACCCTGCATCTGAAGGAATGTCCCAGTGCTCCCAGCTCCAGATGAGGGGGTGCCACAAAAGGTAAAATTTCTCCTCATTTCATCAGGAGAATGGTGGGGTATCCATAAGTGTCATTGTCCATATTAAATATAAAGGTGTTAACAGAAGGAGGGAGATGGAAACACAGTGGGAAAAGGCAAAAGGAAAGGAAATTATAAAGCTGAATTGCACTTGAGTGCCACGAAGCATTGGAAATGCCCCAGCAGCATGAACACAGCTGACATGAGAACTGGGGAAAAAACCACCAGCCAAAACTGATAAGGGTTTCATAAAGTGATAGAAACCATTCTCTTTTAAAAAGAACATTTTTATTTCAGTCTTTTTTGAAGAGAAGTGGTACTGGAGACTGATGAGCTGAGAAGTTTAATGATGTTCCATTTTTGCTAATGCTGCTGAATCCAAACCAGCACAGAAACCTCCCCAGGCGTTTCCTGATCAGACTTTTCAGCTACTGGAATTATTCCCAACAATGGAGATGAGGGGAAAAATCCTAAGAAATTACAAATTGGGGACAGTGAACCAAGGCAATTCCTAGCTGGAGCAATTCCTTCTCTTTCCCAGAGCCCTCCAAGATGGATTTGAGTTCTCAGGGTGGAGATGTAATTATTCCCAACAATGGAGATGAGGGGAAAATCCTAAGAAATTAAAAACTGGGGACAGTGAACCAGGGCAATTCCTAGCTGGGGCAATTCCTTCTCTTTCCCAGAGCCCTCCAAGATGGATTTGAGTTCTCAGGGTGGGGGTGTGTGCACCAGGCAAAATGCATCAGCAAATGATCTGTAACGTTGCAACAATCCAAACCTTTTCATCCCCAGGCATCTCTCACATATTGAAGAAAATATTCCCTACAAAATTCCCTGGTTTCACCAGCTGAATAACCCAGAGCACTGCATTTCACCAGCAAACCCAGGAGTAACCTACAGCTTCTCTCCATCCCACCAACTTGTGGCCCAGACAGCTGGAGCCCTCCTTGCTTCTCAGGGCATTTTGCTGCTGGGCTCTGGGTTATCCCTCCTCTTCCTTGGGGGAAAATACTGGGATGGGAGGATATTTTGTTTTATCCATAGAGCCAAGGCTTACACGAAGGAGGATGGAAAGGCTCAGCACATCCAGCTGTCACCTCTGCAAGGCTGTAGCAAAGGAATGTCACTATTTATGTAGATCCAACCAGTCAGAAAGACCAAAAGTAGAAGCATATTAATTAATTCTAATTAAGCTGGATCATACACCTCCATGACAACATTCCGTGGATTCAGCACAGCCCTTTCTGAACTGAAGAACTAATGGAATGTCTTTTAAAAAAAAATAAATAAAGGAATTAATTTCAAACCAGTAGTTTCAAATCCCAGGGTTGCTCTCAAGCCACAACTTCCACGACAACACACAGGGAGCTTCCCTGGATAACCCATTCCAGTGCCTCAGCACCCTCCCACTAAAAAAATTTCCTCCTACCTTGTGTGAGTAGTGCTGATCCACGATTCTGGCCAGCCCAAAGTCCCCAATCTTCAACACCAGGTCCTCTGTGCTGATGAAAATATTGGCTGGCTTGAGGTCTCGGTGGAGGACGTTGGCCGAGTGGATGTACTTCAGTCCCCGGAGCAGTTGGTACATGAAGAGCTTGGCGTGCTCCTCAGCCAGCTTCCCTTGCTCCAAGAGCCGTGCCAGGTCTGTCTCCATGTACTCCTGGACGATGTACACCACGTTGAACTTGAAAAAATCCCCTTGGAGGTTGGTGCCTTTGGGCCCCAACACCTCGTAGACTTTCACGACGTTTTCGTGCTCCAAGCGCCGGATGATTTTGACCTCCCGGAAGGCGTGTTTCATGCTCCTGGCATCACTGATGTTGATTTTTTTCACTGCCACCTTACGACAGCTCTTGCTGTCCAGGGCTGACAGCACCAACCCGTTGGCCCCGAAACCCAAGGGCCGGAAGTTGACGAAGCGACAGCCCAAGTCGTAGCCGTAGACGTTGGCGATGCAGTCGCACTTCTCGGCCATGGCGGGCTCCCTCCTCTCCTCCTTGGTTCCCTTCTTCCTCACTTGGAAAGCTGAAGGAGAGCCCAAGCTTCCAGCTCACAAAGGTGGGTGGAAATCAAGAGCTTCATTGTTGCTCCCAAGTGACCATCACTTCAAGGTCACACACACACACAAATTTATTTTAAACCGGGCAAGAAATCAAGGGGTAGGAGATAACGCAGCCTGGAGGTGTCAAGCAAACCAGGAAGGTTCTTTTTTCTTCAGACTACTGCTACATTTTTCAGCCTCATTTTCCTTCCTCGAGATGATGCTGAAGTGTAGGGCTGGTGGCACAGTTGGACACCTGTCCCTGTGTCCCCAGTAGCTCAGTGCTGGGACAACTGGCCAGCCCCGCCGTGGGGCAGAGCCCAGAGCAGCCCCATGGCTCCTCTGTCGCCCCAAACCCTCCCTGCCCACAAGTTTGGATGGTGGTTTCCCCACCAAAGAAGAGCATCCAGGCACCAGCCAGGCTTCCAGAAGGTCAGTAAAGCTTCAGCCTTCTCGTGGCTGCCTTCTGGCTGTGGGCAGACCCCATCTTCCCCAGCAGCAGATCCAAATCCTGAGGTTTGCAGACCAAACCTCACATTACCAGCTGCATTCTGCACAGGGAGTTACCACGTTGGCAGTTCCTACACCTTCTTCCTTGCAGGTCTTTTGCCAAGCACCATCTGATCTTTGCAGCTTGGCAGGAGCAGATCCTGGTTGTCCTTCAGCAGATCTCATTCCTGGAAGAAAAGAGGAGATGGATTAATTTGATAGCAGCACTGCCAATGTCCTGCTTGCTGAAGGTTAACCACGAGCACATCTGTGACCTTTTGGAGACTCATTGATTATCCCTTCCAAAAGCACACATCATTCCCAGCAGTTTTCAGATGCTTGATATTTCCATTTTGATTTGCAATACAGAGCAAACTCCCAACCTCCCAGCTTTGCTCTTCTCCTCCAGGAGGTTCACAGCACCAAGAACTTCTCCACGCAAAAACCAAGATACAGAAACAACCTGGGTGGAGAATGGATGGAGAGCAGCCCTGAGGAGAAGGGCTTGGGGGTGTTGAGTGAGGAGAAGCTCAACACGAGCCAGCAACATCCTCTGGTAGCACATTTTCTTGGTAACCCCCAAAAAAGTGGTAAAATATTTCCTAAGGGAAGTCTAAATAGCACTTGTGTTCAACCAGGTGCTACGTTGGGGTTTGAGATCCATCTCTGTGCCCCCTCACCCAAACCCCACCAGGTTTCTCAGCTTTTTGGCACTGCCAAAATCCCCAGGGTTTGCTGAGACCAGGTGGAGATGCCAGCTCCCACACCAAGCTGCTTGGCTGCTTCGAGATGCAATGGAAGGAAACCAAGTTTTGCCTCATCAGCTTAATTATTAATAATTAGTACAGCTCTAGAAGCACTGAAAGGGAAAATGTGATGCAGGAGACTAAAAGGGAAGAGCCAAATCCCATTTCATCTCACAAGCAAAGGGATGGACTTCTTGGTGCTCTTGGCTTCATCCCAGTCCCCAGCTGAGTGATGACCCTGCAGCACCTCCTGCAATGAAGAGGCAGAAGAACTCCTAAAAGGGTGACCCTGGAGGATGGCAAAATGTCCTCTTGTCCTCCCTCTCATGGTTGGGTCCCTCTCACTGACCCATCCAGGGTAATAGTCTCCTGGTCAGCAGGTTCCTGGTGACACCAGGGAGGTGCCTCATGGCAGCAAATTGTTTCTGGGGGACTGACTGTTGCCTCCATTCTCTCTTCTCCAGGGATCCATCTTAGCTCTGCCTCCAACAGCAAACCCAGAGGATCAAAACCTGAAAACCTGCAGGAGTTATCTTCCAGAGCAGCAGCAGCAAGCCCTCTTTTTTTTTTTTGATTTTTTCTCTCTTTTCTTGGTTCTCCAAGTCTATTATCAATAATAAAATATTATTTAGGTGCCTCAATGAAAAGAGCTGCTGAGAGCAAGAGGTCATAAAACCAGCAGTGATGCTTGTTGGCTGCAGATGATGGAAACCAGGGTCTGTTTTTCCTGGAGAAGCAGAGGACCAGGGGATTTTTCAGGCCAGGATCTGCCATTCACTTGAAAAGCTGAATTCAGTGGGGGAAATATCTCAGACCTGTTTGTATCACCGGGGTCACCCCAGTCCTTTCCTTGGGTGCAGGAAAATGGTCAGACACAGAGGGACAATAGTTTGAAGGGATTAGAACCTTAACTTGCTTCCCAATCCCTTTTCCCTGGTTTCCAAGCTAGGAAAGCTTCTGGAGTACTTTCAGAATGCATATCCCAAAACTTTTTCCCTGTTGGAAAATTTTCCTGCTCTGCAAGAGAATGAAACCATCAGTTTAAGGAATATGTGTGAGGTCAAAGTCATTGTTCAAACTTGCAGCATGGCCAGAGGGAAGGGTCAGAAGCTCCCAAGATGCCCTTCAGAGTCTCCTGGGCACAGAGAGGCCAAGGCAGTTGCTTAGAGAGAGAATTATTACAATCCCATTCCCAAAGAACATTGTGCATGTAAGAACAATGCAGGAGATGGAGAGGGATGTCCTCTCCTTAGGAATTGTGACCATATTTTACTGTTTCAATGTACCTCTGGCTCATTTTTTCACTGGGAGTAGCACTTGGGCTTCACCATTTGCACCAGAGATCACCCCCGAGAATCAGGGCCCCTCGTGCCATAAATTATAGGGTGAGGGAATTCAGGAAAAATTCTTAATTCTTTAATTCTTCCAGCATTTTTAAGGAAGTTTCTTGAATTCTTCCAGCCTTTCTCCCTCCCACTCCACCCTGGCCAAGGAAAGCATTTGTCCCTGTGTCACTGCTGGGATTTGCACTGATTTTTCTGCTCCCTTCACTCCTCCAAAGAGCTCTGGGTGCTTTTGGAGGGAGCTGTGGGTGCCATCCCCCAGCACAAGACCCAGTGGCAAGGCTTGGATGAGCTTTTCCTTTCCACCAAACCCACTCCAAGCAGCAGCAAGCTCTCTCTCTCTCTCTTTTTTGCCGGATTGATTCATTAAAGCTCAAGCATTGGAACAAGAGGTCTGGAATTACCACCACTGGTGCTAATTAAAGGAAGAGAACAGCAATCTCTCACTCAAAGAACTTGTAAAGGGCTGGATCCTGCAAGCCCTGACATCTCAGCACCTTTTTCCACAGTGCCTTGAATTAAAACCCCCCAAAAAGCAGGGAGCAAAGCAAGGAGGATCTCACAAGGG
The DNA here is from genome assembly GCA_038090715.1 of Florisuga fusca. Lineage (NCBI taxonomy): Eukaryota > Metazoa > Chordata > Aves > Apodiformes > Trochilidae > Florisuga > Florisuga fusca. Next base: position 2,577,466 of record JAAWXA010000050.1, read on the forward strand.
CTGTGCTCATCAGGCTGAGCTTCTTGATCCCCATATCAAGATCTGGCAGGAGCACGAGGAGATTCATCTTTCTGCTCCAGCTCTTTGACTCAGCATCCCTCCCCCTTCCAGCAAAAGCCTTTCCAACATCCTAGATTCATCCTTCCCACTGGATTCATCCTTCATCCCAGCCTACCAGTCATCTCCAAGCTGGAGAGGTGAAGCAGCAGACACTCCATGGCAGAGGGATGAAGACTGAGGAATTGGGTGCCCCAGGATGGACCAAAATGTCTTCAGGAGGTGTCTCCAAGCTTTAGGTAGAGGACTGGAGTTACTGAAGCAGAGGGAAAGGTGGGCAAAACCTCCTGTGGCTCTCAGCTCCCAGGCCAGTGACTGCTTCAAGGCTAAAATTGAATTAGGCCTTCCCAGCAATGAACAAGGGAGGCTCCAGGTGCTCATTTCTGCAGGAAAAATCTCCCAGAGAACCCCAGGAATGTTGACTCCTCAAGGCTGAATGCAGGTAGAGGCATCACTTCTGCTCTCATCTTGGGAAACAGCCTCTTCCCTTTCAAGCTCAAGCTTGAAACTGCAGCATGAGGTTCCCTGCTTCCCCACTTCCTGCACCTCCCAGGGCCAGAAGTTTTCTACCATGGAACTGGGAAGGCTCCACACCCTGCCCCATCCCAGGACCCTTTGTACACCACCACGTGCATCACCCCAGGAGAAAAACCCCAGGGAAATGGGAAAATCTGGGCCAAGAAGCCACTCCAAACCCTCAGTCTGATCTCAGAGGAACAAGGTGTTCCCTTCCCCAAACCTCGTGATGAGCCAGCAAAGAGGAACCACTCCACCTGTGAAGGATGCTGAAGAAAAAGAGATGCTCTTGTGTGGTATGTCCTCATTGTAGGGTCCTCCACCAGAGTCACCCTGTCCTGGTAGCTCAGAAAGCATCACAAGGTGTTGCACAGACACTTGGCAAGCACTTGGACCTGTCTAAAAACAAGCTGCAAAGCCAAGAGGAGCTGTGAGCTCCTCTGAGTGAAGCTCTTGCTAATGATCACCAGCAGTCTGTCCCCCCAGGCAGAATTGGACCCTCTTCCAGCAGAGCTGCTCAGAGCACAGAGACAGAGATCAATCACAGTAAAATCAGTGAGCTCACTTGAGGCTTCTGAACATGGGTTTTGCCCTCCCAGCTTTGCATCAGGTACTCTGAGTGATCTCCCTTAACTGTTTTTCATGATGAGGTTTTATTTCTGGGTTTTTTTTTATCTTTAGGATCTATCAGGCCCTGACAACCCAGCTGTAAAAAAAAGTAGCAACTTGCTTATGAGTGAATCATGCATTGATTTGCCCCAAAATAATGCTCATTAGGTGCCTCTAATACCAGGATCCAAAGGGGTCCACAAGAAAGATGGAACTTTTCAAAAGGACATGGAGTGAGGGGATGAGGGGAAGGGTTTCAAGCTGAAAGAGGGGAGATTTAGGTGAGATATTTAGGAGGAAATTCTTGAATTTGAGGGTGCTGAGCCCCTGGAACAGGTTGTTCAAGGAAATTGTGGCTGCCCCATCCCTGGCAGTGTCTCAGGTCAGGTTGGATGGGGCTTGGAGCAACCTGGGCTGCTGGGAGGTGTCCCTGCCCATGGAAAGGGGTTGGAATGGATGGATTTTAAGGTCCCTTCCACCCCAAACCAGTCTGGGATTCTGGGATTTAGGAGAAGAGCAGAGATGCCAGCAGCAAAAGATCAAGAAGCACCAGAAGGAAGGTGAGATCTCCATAAGCCTGTGGGAAAAGTTGGAGGGAGGAGAGAAAACCAAAGGGAAGCAGCAGAAAATCAACCCCAGGATCCTGGCTGGAGTGGTTGTAAAGAACAATTTTTCCACCTGTACCAGAGGCAAATGGAGCAGCAGCAGTCAAGCACTGCAAAGTCCAAACTGGAATTTTCCTCCTTAAAGGTAAGGGCACTTGTGGTCTGGCCAAATTACACTTGGAAAAAAAAATATAAATAAATAAAAGAAAGAAAGAACTCAGGCAATGCTCATTAGTTCAGAGAAAGAACAGAAAACAATGAAGAACTTGCTGACACTCAGAGAGATTTGGAAAACCACAGTGAAGTTTTGGGAAATGAGCCATGGTGGGGCTGAGTGGCCCAACACAGGCAGGGCATGGAGGGGATAAAAAATAATAATAATAAAAAAAAAAATGTTCTCATGAAAGTGCCCCAGGCTCAGCAGGTCTGGGACCAGACAGAGACCAGACAGTGCCTTGAACAAACAGGGCTCAGCACATCCACAGAGCCCTCTCCCCCCAGCCAAAACACATTTGTTTGACATGGGCTGAAGCTGGAAAAGCTCAGCTCTGGCTGGAGGAAGTTTGTGGCAAATACATCTCAGAGCCAACACCTTTCACTGCACCTGTAGCCTCCAAGCTGCTCTCCCCTCCAGCCCTGCTCCTGCCAGATGTGGTTCCTCAGCTTTTCCCAGCTGATGAGGAATTGATTTCCACCCAGCAGAATTATTTCCCTTGCTGAAAAGAAAGCAGTCCCTGGAATGGATGGCTCAGAAGCTTTTCCCTTCCTCAGGAATCAGAGGGGAAAGGTGATCCCTCATCTGGGCAAATCACTTTGCCCTTTTTGGTTTGGCACCTTGGGTCTTTTTTTTTTTTAATTCCTCAGAGAGGTGGGTCAAGACTTTAAAAGTATTAGCACTGAAGGGGGTGGACCAAGATAAGCAAGAAGAAGGATGGTTATTAAAAAAAAAATTAAAAAAAAATAAAATAAACAACCCAAGAGGTTGGTAGATTTTTTTTTAATGGTGTCTGAGAAGCCTGCAAGAGGAATTTGCCCCCCAGGAGGAATGTGCAGCATGCACATCCCCAGGAGGGATGGTGGAGCAGCTCCTTCTTCACCTCCCCCCTACCCTCCCCGGGCCCCAGGAGGTACCTCTGGGAGCAGAGGGCCTGATGGCCTCTGAAAACACAAAAGTGCTTCCACTCGTGTCTCTCAAGAGATGAACTTCCCTCTTAATCCCTCACCACTCATCTCATCCAGTTTAGTTGGAGGGCTGGAGTGAGGTGGTTTGGGAGCTTGAGGAAACAAAAAGCCAGGATTTATGCAGAGAGGAGGAAAAAACAAAAAAAAACAAAAAAAAACCAAAACATGGCAGCCAGATGGACCAGGACAGGCTGGAGAGGTGGGCCCATGGCTACCTCCTGAAGTTCAAAAATGCACCTGGGTTGGGGCAATCCCAAGCACTAATCCAGGTTGGGTGGAGAATGGATTGGGAACAGCCCTAAGGAGAAGGACTTGGGGGTGTTGGGTGAGGAGAAGCTCAACATGAGCCAGCAACATGTTCTGGTAGCCCAGAAACCACCCATGTCCTGGGCTGCAGCCCCTGGAGTGGATGGGATGTCCCCATTTGCTCCACTCTGCTGAGACCTCTTGGCAGTTCTGGGACCAGTTCTGGGACCAGCAACACCAGAAGGAGATGGAGCTGTAGGACTGAGTACTCAGAAGGTGACAAAGATGATCTGAGGGATCAAGTCCAGAGGTCTTGTAGCTCCTAGTCCATGAAGGTCATGTGCCAAGGAGGCAAAGAACATGACCTACACCCATGAACAAACCTCAAGGGGAGTTAATTGTACCTCCAGGACTCTCCAGACATGGTGTTTCAGCATAAGCTCTGTGAGATTTGGCCACCTCGATCCAAAAGTAGTGGGATTTAGGTAGCAATATCTGGAAGATGTTCCTCTTTAAGGGCAGGCTTGAGCAGTGTTTCAAGCTGAAGTGCTTCACTGTCCCTACAGAAAGAAGCTCTCACTCATGAGCACATTCCCCCAGGGCACACGTCTGCCCCATGTTATCTCCTGGAACAACCTAAAGGCCATCTCCCCAAGCTTAACCTATACATCCAGCCCCATATATCCCATTTTCCTGGAGGAGAAGGCAAGTCCTTCCCAGGAGCACCCCAAATTTCAGCCCTTTCCTTGGTCCTACTCCCAAAAAAGCAGAGTCACCAGGTCTCACATTTGTAGACAGACACAGGAATCCAAACCAAGAACCTCACACAGCAAAGAGTCTCTTCTTCCACTCTGGGAAAAAGGTCTCTGGAGCTTTCATGATTCCCAATCCCACGATTTTGGGGAGACCACAGCAGGAAGCCACAGGATGCCAGCAGCTGGCAAAGCCAAGGGAAGAAACATTCCGGCAGCATCAACCATCAGGTGGGAGATTTCCTAAAGAATTAAGCCCCAAAGGTTCTAAGTCCTGGTCCTAAAATAGCCCAAGGAAAACCCAAACAGACTCCTGGTGACTTTTAGCCACCTGGATAATAGATAGGGAATCAAAAGCCTTTGCTGGAGCCCTGCTAAAGCTTGCTGGCTGTATAATCACCTACTGCTATAATGAGATTAGGTGGATTAGCTGGGTTTTAAAGGAATGCCAGTGAACTGGACAGGCTTTCTAGGTTTAGTCCTACACAGAATCATACCAGGAAAAAAAAAACCAAAACCAAACATCAAGCCAGTGGCTATTTTTAGAAAAACCCAGGTGGGGAGAGACGTTGAGGCAGCAGAGGAAGAGTTATGGCTGAGGCTGAATGAATGAATGGGGTGGAGAAAAGCAGCTCCATCCCTCGTTTCCCTTGGCTGAGATGCACAAGAAATGAATTCAGCTGAATCCCAGGTTGTGTTGTGAGATGGACCCAAATGTATCTATTGTTTTCCCATCCCTAAACCCCATCTAACTCCTAATGACTCCAGGGGACAAAGCCTCTAAAAACCTTTTCCCTGACTGTGGAAGTGACACAAGATAACGAGGCTCCCAAGGGCCCTGACCAAACTCCTTTCCACCAGCCCCATTAGAGCTGCTAACAACCTTCCTCCTGGCTCCACCACCCTCCCCCAGTTTGCCAAAAGCATTCCCAGTGGATTCATCACTTGGTATTTCAGGAGAAACGGTGCTGAGCTGCTCTGCTCACCTTCAGGGGTGGAGGCTGCAGTGGTGCAAAAAACCCAGCGCCGCTTGGGCTGTCCTGCTGAAAATCCAGCAGGGATTTGGGGAGTGGCTGAGGCCAGCTCCTCACTTCCAGGATTTTTTTGTTTTCTTTTTAAACAAACCCCAGCCTAACAACAAGACTCGGGCGAAGCTGGAATGTGAGACAAGTTGAAAAGTCAGGAATCTCAGCTGCTGATACTGTCAGGTGAAGGGGAAGCCCCTCCAGATGCCACCCCAGAGGTCCCTGTCCCCTCACTCAAGTGACAAAGGAGATGACTCAGCACATCACCAGCCCTTGGGTGCCACCAGTTATGCCTCCAGCTTCTTTTTTTTTCTGGAAGAATCCCATCAAATTTCACATTCCTTTCTTTGCCTCTTCACGAGGAACCCAAACCTGACTCTGGGTGTAAAGCCAACCCTGGGGCAAAAAAAGAGAAAGGTGAAGATGAAATTCCAACTTGGCTTCCAAACTTCTCCCAGATGTTGAGCAAGCAGGAGCATGGGGTTTTTTGTGAGGCTCCCCAGCAGCTCCCTGGACACCCATTCCCTGCTCCCAGTTTGGCATAGGGAGGTGACAATCCTTGCCCACCTTCCCAGGAGCAGCAGCAGCCTGCTCTGTGCTCCCTGCAGTAGTAAAAGCACATGCAGTTCTTAAAGGAAATAAACTGAAACACTTCTAGAAGAGATGCAAACCAGTCCAACATTTTCACCTGCAAACATCTTTTTCTTTTCTTCCTCTCTTCCCATTCTCCTTGATCTCATTTGAAATTGGAACGAGTCCCAGCTGAATCAGATCCCCAGAAACTCAGCACCTACTCTCTTGTCCTTGAAGTCATTTTAAGCCAGGACCTATTTCCACATTCCCATTTCCAGCCCTGCCTCCTCCCAGCAGGCCAGGGTTTAATTTACCTTTCCCCAAAGGCACTTTTTAATAGTTCAAAACTTTCCATATCTCCCAGGACAAGGGGAATTAATGGAGCAGACAGCCCTGGCGAGGGGACCGGGTCCAACCGGTGCTGTGACAGCAGAGGTGGCACTGCCAGCCTGCTTTGTTGGGACATCAAGGATGGGACATCCCCTCCCAGGTCCTTTGGGAAGAACCCAAGAGGATTTAATCCCCAGGATGCAAGCATGGAGCAGCAGTGTGTCTGATCTACAGAGCTGGTTTGGATCTCCTGGGATTAAAACAAGGAACAAGTCACCTCTAGGTCCTGCTGCTGTCCCTGTGCTCATCCTGGAGTGGCACAGATCCAACTGGATAATTCCTTTTGTGCAGTGGGATGATATTCCATCTTGCCCACAAACAGGCAGTGTTTTCTTCCACCTCCTTTCCTCCATCAACTCCCCCCAACCAGGAGCAAGTAGGCTGGGATTGGGGATACCCCCAGCTCCTTCTGGAGGCACCACCCACAAAAGTGGGAGATGGGGGAGTGACTCTTTCTAGAAAGTCTCTTGTGTCTGTTGTTGACTTCCCCCTGCCCTGCTTCACTTACACCTAGGAGCAAGCCTCTCACAGGGTTTGGAGATGAGCTGCAAAGCTTCCTTTAGGAAGGGATTTTGGGAGCCTCCCAAGGGAAACAACCTGTTTTCTGATCCATGCAATGCAAGCAGGCTCTTTATCTTCATTTTCATAGCTAATTGTTACAGGTCTATCAGCTACCATCTAATTAATACTGTTATAAAATCAGGTGCAGCTAACAACTCTGGCAAACAACCCCAGGAGCTGGGACAGAGACACCAATGGGCATCAGCCTCAAGGGGAGAGAGTTGTTGGGTTCTCCCTGAATCCAGAGGGGAACAGTGTTGAGATCCCTGGGAAGCTGTATGGACCTGGAAGGTCTCCCACTGCTCAGCCTGGGAGAAAAGCAAAACTCAGGCAACTTGTCATTCCTGAAACCCCACAGGAGCATCACCCAACAGACACCCAGGTAACTCACCACGGGGGATGCTCACATCCCCAAAGCTTTTTCCACAGTTTCCCTCGACTCCATCCCTTCCTCCCAGGAACACCCTAAGGATAAGCAGAGGAAGAACCACGTTGGATGGGGCTGCTGCAGTGGCGTGGGCTGAGTGGCTTCTTACAGGGATGACTCTTGTGTAGAATATAGAAACTGAGCTGCTGCTTCCAAGCACAACCACGCTGGCTGCAAAGTGCTGCAGGAACACACAGAGCTCATTCCCCCCCCCCCCGAA
>JAAWXA010000050.1:2589157-2697231 GCA_038090715.1 Florisuga fusca
GCCTCCGCCGCCGCGCGGGGGCCACCTGCCGGGGGAGGGGCGGGCGGGGGGGAGACCCCTCTGAGGAACCGAACCGAACCGGTCCAGATACCCCCAGGATGTCCCCAATAAAGAACAGCCTGAGGGGACCCGATCCCCACTCTCATCGCCTCCGGGAGGAGGGATTCGCTCCCCCTTTGCAGTCCCCAATAAAGAAAGAACCCCCTGAGGGGATCCAGTGCCCCCGGCTACCTCCTGCTGTCCCCATGAGGAGCCACCCGAGGGGATCCGGTCCCCCCTGGCAGTTCCCAATAAAAAAAGAACCCCCTGAGGGGATAGGATCCCCCCTGGCAGTTCCCAATAAAAAACCACCTGAGGGGATCCCGTTCCCCCCCAGGGACCTCCCGCTGTCCCCAGTAAAGAACCACCTGAGGGGACACAGTGTCCCCCCCTCACCATCGCCATGTGGAGCCACCTGAGGGGACGCAGTCCCCCCCACTACACCCAGTGAGGAGCCACCTGAGGGGATCTAGTCCCCCCTGGCAGTTCCCAATAAAAAACCACCTGAGGGGATCCCGTTCCCCCCCCAACACCTCCTGCTGTCCCCAATAAAGAACCATCTGAGGGGACACAGTGTCCCCCCCTCACCATCCCCATGTGGAGGTACCTGAGGGGACGCGGTCCCCCCTTTCATCGCCTCTGTGAGGAGCCGCCTGAGGGGATTCGCTCCCCCTTCACAGTTCCCAATAAAGAAAGAACCCCCGGAGGGGATCCGGTCCCCCCATGGCAGTCCCCCATAAAGAAAGAACGGCATGAGGGGGACCCACTTCCCCATCCAGGACCTCCCACTGTCCCCAGTAAAGGACCACCTGAGGGGACACGGTGTCCCCCCCTCACCATCCCCTGTGGAGCCACCTGAGAGGATCTGGTCATCCCCATGTGCAGCCACCTGAGGGGATCTAGTCCCCCCTGGCAGTTCCCAATAAAAAACCACCTGAGGGGATCCCGTTCCCCCCCAGGGACCTCCCGCTGTCCCCAGTAAAGAACCACCTGAGGGGACACAGTGTCCCCCCCTCACCATCGCCATGTGGAGCCACCTGAGGGGACGCCCTGAGGGGATCCGGTCCCCCCATGGCAGTCCCCAGTAAAGAAAGAACGGCATGAAGGGGACCCACTTCCCCACCTAGGACCTTCCGCTGTCCCCAGTATAGAACCACCTGAGGGGACACAGTGTCCCCCCCTCACCATCCCCATGTGGAGCCACCTGAGGGGATTCACTCCCCCTTCACAGTCCCCCAATAAAGAAAGAACCCCCTGAGGGGATCCAGTGCCCCACCCACTGTCCCCATATGGAGTTACCTGAAGGGATCTGGTCCCCCCTGGCAGTCCCCCATGAAGATCCCTGAGGGGATCCATTTCCCCTTTCTGCCTCCTGCAGTCTCCAGTAGCTGAAGAGCTGCCTGAGGGGATCCGGAGCCGTCTACCCCCCCGGGGCCACCCCTGTGAGGAGCTGCCTGAGGGGCTCTGTCTGCCCTTGCCCCCCACCACAGTCCCTGTGAGGAGCCATAGAGGGGGGATCCCCCTGTCCCCCACCTCAAGGTGTCCCTCCCAGAGGGAGCTGGAGATGAACCCCCTCATCTTCTCTCTCTGTAGCAAATAGAGATTTGTTCACTGGTATTAAATGTGTGAATTTCCAGGCTTTGGAGCATGGAAGTATCCTTCCAGAGCTACGTCCACCTTTCCTAAGGAAATAAAAAAACGGTGTAAGAGGATTTTGAGGAGTGACCCAAGGGGCTGAGATCTTTTACAGGGGAGGTCTTTCCACCCCCCAGGGTGGCATGACCCACTGAGCAGCCTTAACAGAGAAATTAAAAGAAAAAAAAACGCCCTGTACACTGTATTTACAGTGTGAAGGAACAATTAAAGGCAACTGCTTCAACAACCTAAGTGGAGGAAGTGCGATAGCTCGATAGCTACTGATCCCTTTGTTAGAGCTGGAGGGACTGAGCCCGCCTTGTCCTCCTCAGGGAAAAACCATGGCAAAAATCAAATAAAAAATAAGGTCCAGCAATTTAAACTCGCAAGGAGTCGTGAAGGAGGCAATGAAGGTGTAGAAACCATTTTTGGGGGGTTCATTTGTAAAATGAACACTCCCATCCCAATTCTCAGGTATTGAATTGGTGCTTATGCCTGTGAACACAAAGGAAAGGGAGGTGGGGAAATCAAGAAGGAAAAGGAATAGGAGCATCAACAGTAATTGTTAAAACCTCACAGGGAAACTTGATTTCCTGTGCCCCACATCACCGTGAGCTTCAGCATGGCTTCCCCTGTGCCTTTCCCAGCCAGAAGTGGAGGCTGGTCCCCTGGTTGACTCAGGTGACAAAGATACAGCCAGGGAGACCAAAGGGCATGGGGCAAAACTGGGGTGTTTGGGAAAAAATGTTCTCAAACATGAAGTGGCAACTTTGCAATATCTGAAGGGGCTACAGGAAAGCTGAGGGAGGGCCTTGGACACAGGGGGGTAAGGAGAGGACAAGGGAAATGGGTTAAAACTTGAAAAGGGGGGATTGAGGTTGGACATGAGGAAGAAATTCTTGAATGTGAGGGTGCTGATCCCCTGTCCCAGGTTTCCCAGAGAAGCTGTGGCTGCCCCATCCCTGGCAGTGTCTCAGGTCAGGTTGGATGGGGCTTGGAGCAACCTGGGCTGCTGGGAGGTGTCCCTGCCCATGGAAAAGGGTTTGGAATGGAGGAGCTTTGAGGTCCCTTCCAACCCAACCCATTCCATGATTCTATGACTACTGGCTGGCATCACACTTCAAGGTTTTATTGCTGATACCCCCAGCCTTGACCTGATCTTCAGCAGTGAAGTTTCTACCACCAAGGAGCTGCCACCTCTGCTCATCTCGAGTTCCAAGTGCCATCTGGGAATGGAAAATAAATCCAGGGATTTGAGGACTTCTCTTCTGCAGCTTTAACCCTTCAGCTTGTGGTGCTGCCATGCCCGTGAGCCGTTTTAACAACCAGGCCAGCACTTTTAATTTTGCTTTTAAGGCTGGATGCTGTTTCAGTTGACACAGTTTGATTTGGTTGAAGAGGTTGGAGCTTCAGCAAACCAGGGCAGCCCCCAGCAGCTCCCAGGACCTTGGCCATCATCCCCGGAGCTGCGCCAAGCCAGCAGTGAACCCTGGCAGAGATGTGCACAGTGTCACGGAGCAGCTCTCACACCAGCCTAGCAACAAGCACCCCAGCTTGGCAGGATCAGTCCCTGCTGCTAACCAGATTAAGGTTCAAACAGGGTGATTAAACAGCAGTAACTCCGGGCAGCTATCCTTAGCTCCTTGTCATTGTGAAGCTAATGAATGAAAACACTGTGTTTACAGGGCAGGGTGAGGGTGCCACTCGAGCTGGGTGCCAAAAATGGGAGGTTTTTGGCATCTGCATGTGTTACACACACACACACACACACACACAGAGAGAAGATGCTGCTCCCCAGCACAAGGTGCATGTTTTTCAAGCAGGATGAAGAGAAATGGGATGATAACACGATAAGTGACTTAATTAAAAACTCCAGAGCCTGCCTGGGTAATCAGCCCGGTGCTGCATCTTCCCACATGAGGAACTGGTGTTTCTTTTTCAGCAGGGAGAAGCCAATCTCTCAAAAAACTGCCTGAGTGTTTACATCAATTTCCTAGTGATTGGTGAGGAAGGAGCTGGCCCATTTGAGCAGTTCTCTTGCCTGAAGCCAGTGCCACCAACAGGAGCTCTAAAAATCTCTTTTTCCCCCCCTGCCATGTGGTTTTTAATCCACACTCTCTCCTTTCCCTGTGAGACAGCCACAAACACTGGGAAGGCAAAGGCCAAAAGGTGTAGCCTGGAGCCTGGTGATTCACCCTTCCTGCTCCAGGCTTGGACCTCTGATGTCTCCTTTCCCAGCACTTCTTCTTTTCATGGAGAGAGGAGGCATTTTTATTGTCTAATCACAGCAGTGCCTGAGCTGTAATTCAGAGCTGGAATTCTGAGTATTCAGAGCCTGAAATTCAGGCAAAGAAGTCAAAACTGTGGTGTTCAGAAGCCCGAATGGATGACTGGGGGCCTTTTACCCCACATCCAGGGNAGAGAAGCTGTGGCTGCCCCATCCCTGGCAGTGTCTCAGGTCAGGTTGGATGGGGCTTGGAGCAACCTGAGCTGCTGGGAGGTGTCCCTGCCCATGGAAAGGGGTTGGATCTAGATGATCTTCTAACCCACCTGGTTCTATGATTCTATGATTGGTTGCATCAAAGGAATTTTAGGGTTTAATCCTATTGCAAACAGACACAAAATCAAGGGTGTTGCCCTGTAATGATCCAAGAGGGTCAGAGCTGGAGGGGCTCTGCAGCTTTTAGAGAACAAGGAGCCTCTTCTCTGCCCTGGCAGCTGTCAGCAAGATCTTGCTGACAGCTCCACAGCAGAAATGACAACTCCTTGCAGGCATCCCACTAACAGACCAGGAAATTCAAGCCATGCACATGATGCTTTGGACACAGGGGGGTAGGGAGAGGACAAGGGAAATGGGTTAAAACTTGGAGAGGGGGGATTGAAGTTGGACATGAGGAAGAAATTCTTGAATGTGAGGGTGCTGATCCCCTGTGCCAGGTTTCCCAGAGAAATTGTGGCTATTCCATCCCTGGCAGTGTCTCAGGTCAGGTTGGATGGGGCTTGGAGCAACTTGGGCTGGTGGGAGGTGTCCCTGCCCATGGAAAAGTGTTTGAACTGGGTGAGCTTCAAGATCCCTTCCATGCCAAACCATTCCATGACTCTATGATTTCAGCAGATGAAAATTTAACTTCTGAAGATGTTGGGTATGTCCTGCTGGTGACAGAACATTCTTAGAGCAGACAAACATTTTGCAGTGGGTGTAATGGCATCATGATGCAGCTGGAGGGAAAACTACCCCTGGATGTGGGGTAAAAGGCCCCCAGTCATCCATTCGGGCTTCTGAACACCACAGTTTTGACTTCTTTGCCTGAATTTCAGGCTCTGAATACTCAGAATTCCAGCTCTGAATTACAGCTCAGGCACTGCTGTGATTAGACAATAAAAATGCCTCCTCTCTCCATGAAAAGAAGAAGTGCTGGGAAAGGAGACATCAGAGGTCCAAGCCTGGAGCAGGAAGGGTGAATCACCAGGCTCCAGGCTACACCTTTTGGCCTTTGCCTTCCCAGTGTTTGTGGCTGTCTCACAGGGAAAGGAGAGAGTGTGGATTAAAAACCACATGGCAGGGGGGGAAAAAGAGATTTTTAGAGCTCCTGTTGGTGGCACTGGCTTCAGGCAAGAGAACTGCTCAAATGGGCCAGCTCCTTCCTCACCAATCACTAGGAAATTGATGTAAACACTCAGGCAGTTTTTTGAGAGATTGGCTTCTCCCTGCTGAAAAAGAAACACCAGTTCCTCATGTGGGAAGATGCAGCACCGGGCTGATTACCCAGGCAGGCTCTGGAGTTTTTAATTAAGTCACTTATCGTGTTATCATCCCATTTCTCTTCATCCTGCTTGAAAAACATGCACCTTGTGCTGGGGAGCAGCATCTTCTCTCTGTGTGTGTGTGTGTGTGTGTGTGTAACACATGCAGATGCCAAAAACCTCCCATTTTTGGCACCCAGCTCGAGTGGCACCCTCACCCTGCCCTGTAAACACAGTGTTTTCATTCATTAGCTTCACAATGACAAGGAGCTAAGGATAGCTGCCCGGAGTTACTGCTGTTTAATCACCCTGTTTGAACCTTAATCTGGTTAGCAGCAGGGACTGATCCTGCCAAGCTGGGGTGCTTGTTGCTAGGCTGGTGTGAGAGCTGCTCCGTGACACTGTGCACATCTCTGCCAGGGTTCACTGCTGGCTTGGCGCAGCTCCGGGGATGATGGCCAAGGTCCTGGGAGCTGCTGGGGGCTGCCCTGGTTTGCTGAAGCTCCAACCTCTTCAACCAAATCAAACTGTGTCAACTGAAACAGCATCCAGCCTTAAAAGCAAAATTAAAAGTGCTGGCCTGGTTGTTAAAACGGCTCACGGGCATGGCAGCACCACAAGCTGAAGGGTTAAAGCTGCAGAAGAGAAGTCCTCAAATCCCTGGATTTCTTTTCCATTCCCAGATGGCACTTGGAACTCAAGATGAGCAGAGGTGGCAGCTCCTTGGTGGTAGAAACTTCACTGCTGAAGATCAGGTCAAGGCTGGGGGTATCAGCAATAAAACCTTGAAGTGTGATGCCAGCCAGTAGTCATAGAATCATAGAACCAGGTGGGTTAGAAGATCATCTAGATCCAACCCCTTTCCATGGGCAGGGACACCTCCCAGCAGCCCAGGTTGCTCCAAGCCCCATCCAACCTGACCTGAGACACTGCCAGGGATGGGGCAGCCACAGCTTCTCTGGGAAACCTCTTCCAGTGTCTCACCACCCTCAAAACAAATAATTTTTTCCTCCTGTCCAACCTCAATCTCCCCTCTCCAAGTTTTAACCCATTTCCCTTGTCCTCTCCCTACCCCCCCGTGTCCAAAGCCCTCCCCCAGCTTTCCTGTAGCCCCTTCAGATATTGGAAGGTTGCTCTAAGGTCACCTGGGAGCCTCCTCTTCTCCAGGCTGAACAAGCCCAATCCCTCAGCCTGGCTTCCCAGGGAGGTGCTCAGCCCTCTGAGCATTTGAGTGCCTCTCCTCTGGACACCTTCCAGGAGCTCTGTGTCCTTCTGCTGTTGGGGACTCCAGAACTGGCCCCAGCACTGCAGGTAGGAAATAAAACAGGACTTGAGTGTCTGCAGACTGAATGAGCTTCACAACTCCCCTGCCACATCCCATCGTAGTGACATCCTCAAGTGACACCAGCCAGCCCAGAGCTGTCATTTCCAGCTGGATGCAGTGCACTCAGCACATCCTTTTTGACACACATAACACCACCTTCTCCAGACAGGTCCTTGTTTTTTCCTCCAGCTCCTGGAACATGATGCAAAACACCAGTAGCTGATCTACTCGTGACCTGGTCTATCAGTGTCCTGCAGTAGTGCACCCTGGGGTGAAGTGTCAATGTTTTCATGGGTCCCTACACAACAGGTAGTGAAAAAGACTTCTTTTTCACTGCAAATTCCATAAAATGAAAAAATTCCTGCATTTCCAGAGGTGCCAAGACCAGCTGCTGGGTTTTGAGGACATCTCAGGACCCGTGGAAAAAAAAAATCATGTTTTTTTTCTTCACCAGCCCTTTGTAGCTTCTCTCTACATAAATGGGGAATACTTTTAGGGATTGCTCTAAGAATTTCCCATCTTTCAGTTGCTTTCAGGATAATTTATGTCAGCAGGGATTCCAGTGTCACCTCCACAACTCAGAGCACATCTCCTCAACTCAGGTTTCCTTACAGAGTCTTCCAGTTGAGTCTTGCCCATCTCCAAGGACAGGGCAAAGAAGATTTAACTGACTTGGGGTTTGTGCAGCAGGCAGCCCAAAAGAAAACTGTTTCTTGCCTGAAGAGCCTCCTCTTCTCTCCAGCCTGCCTACACACAGCTCACCAAATTTTAGCTTTCCTCAGCACTTGGAGCTTGCAGCCCAATTTGGTTCTGTCAGCTGTATTATTAATCAGCAGGCTGTAAATGATGTTGCTGTAACCCACATACTTTGGGGATTTTCAACTGAAAAGGACAGAAATTGGTGCAGGGTAAACAAATCCCAGCTTGCCAGGAGAAGCATGCAGGTGCTAGAGGACCAGGACAGCTGGGAACCCAGAGAATCAGAGAATTGTTAAGGTTGGAAAAGACCTCTAAAATCACCACCATGGCAACTAAACCATGTTCTGAAGTGCCACAGCTACACAATTTCTGACCCCCTTGGAGAATGATCTTGTCCAAGCTGATGGAGACAATTAGTGGAGTGCTCAGCTGGGCTCTGTGGGAGCAAAGACACCCATGGGACTGTTTTCATCCTGCTTCTCAACCAAGGTGCCACTCGGGCTGCTGAGCCAGGGTGGATGAATCCAAACCACTGGGATTTCAGCCCAGTTGGAAAGAATATTTAGTTCCCAGCTAAGAAGCCAGGCAGAACTTCCTAGAGAGTCAGATCATGTTGTGAGGCTCCAGTGTGGCTCTTGGTGGAGTGTCCTCCTTCCTGCTACAACTGAGGACACCAAAAATGCCAGCACGGAGAGGTCTGCTAAGGAATCAGCTGGGAACAGAGCCTGCCTCTTCAAAACAAGAAATCTCAGAGTATAAGATCCACCAGGCACAACTAAGGTGGTACCCTCAGCTCCTGACAGAGAAGAATTAAATGGAGGAGGAAAGGTCTGAGATATTTGGGAGCCACACTGAACCCAGAGCTGGATAACGGGGCAGGAGATGGCATGGGGAACAGTTTGGGGAATAACTGAGCAGATGTGAAGCCCAGATGTTGAGCTGCTGGAAAGGAGTCCAGAGGAGTCCACGGAGATGCTGGGAGGGCTGGAGCAGCTCTGGAGCCAGGCTGAGAGAGTCGGGGTTGTTCAGCCTGGAGAAGAGAAGGCTGCAGGGAGACCTTAGAGCACCTTCCAGTGCCTGAAGGGGCTCCAGGAAAGCTGGGGAGGGACTGGAGACAAGGGCAGGGAGGGATGGGATGAGGGGGAAGGGTTTCAAGCTAAAAGAGGGAAGATTGAGGTTGGATATTAAGAAATAACTCCTTTCACTCAGCCCTTCCCCCATCACATTTGATTTAAAGGCTGATGTCACCCAAAATAGGAACAGAGCCACCCCCCAGCTGTGAGGAACCCAGGAGGTAAAAGCAGCAGAAAGCAAAAGTTCAGAGGTGCTGTTCAACTCATTTTATGGTCCTTCTGTCACCTCCCTCCATGTTCTTTGTGCCTCTGAGTGGTGTTTTGTAGAGCTGGAGAAAAATAGGAACCATTTTCCCCAACCATCAAGGGAAGATGTCCCTGTGTGGGCTCTGCAGCCTCCACACCAAGCCCTGAGCTGCCAAAACTCAGGGTTTGGAGGTGGAGGGTCCCCAAGGTGGTGCACTGGAGATTT
Organism: Florisuga fusca; assembly: GCA_038090715.1. NCBI lineage: Eukaryota > Metazoa > Chordata > Aves > Apodiformes > Trochilidae > Florisuga > Florisuga fusca. Next base: position 2,598,144 of record JAAWXA010000050.1, read on the forward strand.
TTCCCATTTCTTTCCTGCTCCTGGACACAGAGACCTCAAAGTCCCAGTTGAACATCATCAGGATGGTGTCCCAACATGGAGAAGAACCTGAAATCAACACTTAGAATCATAGAAATGGAAGGAACCTGTTCTGGAAGCAGGATTTGATCTTGTTGGCTTCTTTAAGGACCCAAATTAAAAGATGCAAACCATTTTTAACCCAATGAAGCCAAAGGGAGGTCCACAACCTTCAGCCTGATGTCCTGAAGGACCACAAGTTTCATCTGCAAGGGTTGGCCCTACCAAAGGTGTCACCAAATCCCACAGAGCAAAGGAGGAGTCACAATTCCTGCCAGCAGCATTCCCAGCTGAGGAGATGCTGGAACAGGGAAGTCAAAGAGCCCAAAGCATTTTGCTCCTCAGAAAAGGATTTGCAAGGTGAGGTGGTGACCAGGAATGAAGAGCTTTGCACTTTGATCAGAGCTGTCAGCTTCTAGAGTGGCCTTGGGAAGTACTTTAAAGCCCTGACAACTCATTTTCCTTTTGTACAAGAGGGATAATAATGCTAATCCATGCTTGGGAACCACTCCAGACATGAACACTGAGGCATAATCACAAGAGAACTCCTCCTGGTTCATGTTGCAGCACTAAATATTCCTAACTTCAAACCATTTGTGACAGTTTGGGGGTGGGAAATACCAGGGATTTCAGCCAGGTGCTTGAACAGAGAGCTCAGCCTCTCCCTAAGCAAAAGGAAAACCCATGAATGTGTCACTGCAGGTGATGGAGCAGCCAAAACCGCTAAACACCTCCAGAAGGGAAGGAGAAGTAGGGGAGGGATCCCTTCCCTGCTTTTATACTTGATGAATAAACCAGGGGTCCTGCAGCACAGGCTGGGCTCCCTCTCCTCCTGGGAACCTGTTTAATTACTTTATTTAAAAATTGGGTTAGGAACTGGCTGGAGGGCCGGGCCCAGAGAGTGGTGCTGAACGGGGCTGCATCAACATGGTGGCCGCTGACCTGTGGTGTCCCTCAGGGATCAGTGCTGGGCCCAGTCCTGTTTCATATCTTGAGTGAGGATTGAGATGAGGGGATTGAGTGTCAGGTGGCAAAAGAGCAAAAATGGAGAGGAAGGCTCCAAAGAAACCTGGTGGCATCACTCCAGCTTCATTGGCGAACGTCACGCCACAAAAAGGGCGGGAAGGAGGAGGCGGGAAACTCCAGAGCCGTCAGCCTGACCTCAGTGCCTGGCAGGGTTATGGAGCAGATCATCCTCAGGGGAATCACACAGCACCTGCAGGATGGGCAAGGGATCAGAGCCAGCCAGCACGGGGTTAGGAAGGGCAGGTCCTGTCTGACCAACCTGATCTCCTTTTATGACCGGGTGACCCGTCTGGTGGGTGAGGGGAAGGCTGTGGATGTGGTCTGCCTATCGCATCAACATGGCGGCCGCTGACCTGTGGTGTCCCTCAGGGATCAGTGCTGGGCCCAGTCCTGTTTCATATCTTGAGTGAGGATTGAGATGAGGGGATCGAGTCCATCATGGGCAAATGTGCAGATGACACTAAGCTGGGGGGGAGTGTGGAGACAGGCTGGAAGGCAGGAGGGCTCTGCAGAGGGACCTGGACAGACTGGAGAGTTGGGCTGATTCCAAGGGGATGAGGTTCAACACGGCCAAGTGCTGGGTCCTGCACTTTGGCCACAACAAGCCCATGGGGAGCTCCAGGCTGGGCACAGAGTGGCTGGAGAGCAGCCAGACAGAGAGGGACCTGGGGGTTTGGATCCACAAGAAGCTGAACATGAGCCAGCAGTGTGCCCAGGTGGCCAAGAAGGCCAATGGCATCCTGGCCTGGATCAGGAACAGCGTCACCAGCAGGTCCAGGGAGGTGATTCTGCCCCTGGACTCAGCCCTGGTGAGGCCACACCTGGAGTCCTGTGTCCAGTTCTGGGCCCCTCAGGTCAGGAAGGAGATGGAGGTGCTGGAGCAGGTCCAAAGGAGGGCAACCAGGCTGGTGAAGGGACTGGAGCACAGATCCTCTGAGGAGAGGCTGAGGGAGCTGGGGCTGTTCAGCCTGGAGAAGAGGAGGCTCAGGGGAGACCTCATCACTCTCTACAACTCCCTGAAAGGAGGTTGGAGCCAGGGGGGGGTTGGTCTCTTTTCCCAGGCACCTCTCAGCAAGACAAGAGGACACGGTCTCCAGTTGTGCCAGGGGAGGTTTAGGTTGGATATTAGAAAGAATTTCTTTCTGGAGAGGGTGATCAGGCACTGGAATGGGCTGCCCAGGGAAGTGGTGGATTCTCCATCCCTGGAGATATTTAAACAGAGACTGGATGTGGCACTCAGTACCATGGGCTGGGAACCACGGGGGAGTGGATCAAGGGTTGGACCTGATGAGCTCTGAGGTCCCTTCCAACCCAGACAATTCTATGGTTCTATAAGTCTATGATTTATTGGTGCCTGTAGATCCCTCCACACCCAACCAGCTCCTGGCTGTGATGTTGCCATGGTACCTCCCAACCCCAAAGCACCCATGTTCAGCTGCAGGATTATTCCCACTCAGTGCTACTGGAAAGAAAACCAAATTCCCCAATTTTCAGATGGAAAAAAACAAAGAGCAGGGAGGGCTGCTTCACCAGTGCTGGGGTTGGGATGCAACAAGACCTTACTGGGGGTTTCCTGGTTGCCTCAGCTGGAGGGTCAGCTCTTCCCTGGCTGCTCAGATTTCTGTTCTCATCTCTCTCTCATCAGGGGAGGATCCTGGTGCCATTTCCCAGTGGGGAGCACTCCTGAGCCTCTCTCTCCTTCAACAACTTGAGCAACAGAGGGAAATGTTGCTGTGAAGAATAAACACAAAGCAAGAATCAACAGATTTCTAGCTTCTAAGTCAGATACTATTTAATTAAAAAAAAAAAAAAAGAAAGGCTATTAAGATCAGTGGGATTTCCCCAGAGGGAAAAAACCCCACATCATTTCAATGACTTGTGTGGCTGATGGTTGCTGCAGTTATTGCAAGGCAGGGAGATGGCTCTGACACCCAACCCATCTGAAAGCAGTGAGAGAAGGAATATTTTTCATGTTAATTCCTCCTGCTGCCAGGTTATGGGACCACTTTCTCTTTGTGGAGTCCTCCCAGGAGGCTGCAGAAGCTGATAATTTACAGCCCATTTACTCCCAGACATTTAAACAAGGAGCTTTTGCACCCTGGGTCAGGTTTGTTTCTTTTTGTGGTTTTCAAAGCCTTCTGATTTGTAAGGTGTTGCAGGAATCCATTACTGGGCATTGCTGAAGAGCTAGAAAATGTAATTTTGATTTCAGCTCATCTGGAGGCAAATAACTGCATTGTCTAGAAAAGCAATTTCCCTCCCAAGGCACCTGGAGGACATTGTCCCAGATTATGGACTCATCCAAAGGCAAACCTGGCTCACTCACAACCAGATCTTGGACGAAGAATTATTTAGAAATTCAAAGCTCCCATAACAGCAGCAACGAGTCCCATTCGTATTTTAATTTAATTTTATTTATTTCCTGGTTGGGGATTTTAATTTTTTTTTTCTTTTTTGGTGAGGATACAGAAGCTGGCCCATCAGACCTTCAATCTAGGCTGCCAAGACACCTGCCACAACCAGAAGGCTCTTTCCAGATGGAAGCAGGCAGAGAGAGGAGTGATAAACCCACTCTTTAATTAAACATTTGTCTTGCAATTACATCCTTCTGAGTAATTATCCCCATCAAGACAAACACCAACTGCATCACACAAAGAGGAGACAGACTGGGGAGGTTAATGGGTCTTCTCCTCCCTTTTTGCAGCTACTCCTGAGATCTTGCAGAGGGTATCTGGAGGGCTGCTGCCACTCCAAGGGAGGAATAATTCCACATTTGAGGAAGGATTAGGCTTGAATGGGCAGATTTGGAAATGACAGGACTGGGGTGATGATCTTTTCTAAGTGGTGGGCCAGGCTTGGTGCAACCCACAACCTCCAGGGGTTGTGGACCCCTCCTCTGTGGCTCTTTCTTGTCTTTTACTGTCCTCAAGCTCCCTGAGGGTAAACCTGAACCCAAGGTTAAGGACCCACAGCCTCCTTGCAAGGTTCTGGAAGCCACCCCGGGGGTTCTTCAGCTTCTTCTTCCTCAGACAGAGTTGTTTCCCCTTGAACCATCTCTTTTTACATGAAGTAACCCAAATTCCTGCCTTTTTTTCCTTTACATCCAACCCCTTCAGCCACATTCACTGCTCTTTAATTTATCCTAAGAAGCAACCAGGACCTCAGAGAAAGGGTTCAAGATGTCTTCCCACCTGTAATTAGTAGTTCACTGACTGTTTTCCATTTCTACCCAAATTCCCATCTGTAGACCTTGGTTTTTATCTGTATTTATTGGCTTGCTTTGCAATAGCCACCCCATGTAATTCCTACTTTCATCTCCTCTGACATACCACTTGTTCCCATCCTGCTCTGGTTTTTCCTTCCAATGGAAATCTCCTCAGGAGCTGGCACCAGGAGCTGGGCAAGGCAGGATTGTTTGAGCAAAATGAACCAACTCAGCACCTTCAACTTCAGAATACATCACTGCATCCACCTCTAACTCAGGAGACAGGAAGGGTTCAGAGAGGAGATGTCTCCACAGAGACCAAAGTGAGATGTCTGGAGACACCAGACAAGGTGTAACACCCACGTGCTCCCATTATCATGGAATCCCAGACTGGTTTGGGTTGGAAAGGACCTTAAAATCCATCCATTCCAACCCCTTTCCATGGGCAGGGACACCTCCCAGCAGCCCAGCTTGCTCCAAGCCCCATCCAACCTGACCTGAGACACTGCCAGGGATGGGGCAGCCACAGCTTCTCTGGGAAACCTGGCACAGGGGATCAGCACCCTCACATTCAAGAATTTCTTCCTAAAATCTCATCTCAATCTCCTCTCTTACAGCTTGAAACCCTTCCCCCTCGTCCCATCCCTCCCTGCCCTTGTCCCAAGTCCCTCCCCAGCTTTCCTGGAGCCCCTTCAGGCACTGGAAGGTGCTCTAAGGTCTCCCTGGAGCTTTCTCTTCACCAGAACCCCAACAGCTCCACAGCAGAGGTTCTCCTTACTCTACATAATTCCCCAACATTCCTGGTGCAGCTCCAGGTGGAGTTGCTCTGGCACGTCCAAAAATCATCCCATAAACCCTCAAACTCTTCAAGCCAACAGGAAAATATGGATTATTAAAATCAACCACCTGAGAAGTTTGACTAAACCTCCAACTCGCACCATGACTGACCTGAAAAATCACAGGCATCTTCCTCAAACAAAACAACCAAGGAGCAAGTTGCAGGGCTCTTTCCCTGCTCCAAAAGAATAATTTCATTTATTTTATTCATTTGAAAACCAAAGCTGAAGAGGTTCACAAAGGTGAACCTGATTTGCTGAGCCACAGTCAAATTATTCATGCGTTCTCTTCAGGAACAAGCACCCAGGTAGCAAGCATTTCTCCAGCAAATCTTTTAAGCTCATGCCTACAGAGGAGCTCATCTGACTCCTGGCCTGCTCAGGCCAGGGGGAAATTTAATTATTTAAGGTTTCTCAGCTGCTGCATAAATATCCAACATGAAACCTTGGCTTTGGTAATGGAAATGCTGCTGCTCAGCAGGGAGGAGAGAGGTGAGGCTGAGCTGCTCCCAGGAGCAAACATCCCTTGATGTTCCAAACATCCCTTGAAATTCCCCCCCCAAAAAAAGAACAAAAAAAAGTCAAGCAGCCCAACTTCAGAAGGCATCAAGCTGCAAGGCTGAGAGTGAAACCATCCTCACATATTGCCAGCAGACTGAGCAGCTCCAAGTGACTTCGTGGCCTGGATTTCCCCTCTCCCATCAATTCAAGAAGCAGCACTCCTAAACTGGCCTAAAAAAAAGAAAATTAAATTAAATTTACAACTCTCACATCACTGCTGATCACCCTGCTATTCTTGCTTTGCAGTCAGCAAACCCACAAAAAAAAACATGGTGAGGGGGAAAACTGTTTCCCTGGTGCAGTTCTCCAGATGAGGAAACAGAAGCTGCAAGGCTGAAACATCAAAATGTGGACACACTTAATTGGTTTTCCAGAATATTTGGGTTTATTCAGCTTTGAATGCAAAGCATGGAAGAATAAACTCGTTCCATCATTCTGTTTATATGTAAGAAATGGGTAATTAGGAAGGATTTCTAATTCTTCAAGAAATTCTAAGGATTTCAGAAATTTTAAAAGCTTTAGAAGTGTTTCATAGTGGTCTTTTAAGCAGGTTTTTCTGCCTTTTCATTGCTTTCCAAATGCAGGGAATTCACAGGGACACAAGTTAGGTTTAAAAAAAAAATAATAAAAAAAAAAATTTAGAAATAAAAAGCTGCCAGGTCACATTGAACTTCTCCCCCAAAGCCCCCAAGTCCTTCTCCTCAGGGTTGTTCTCAATCCATTCTCCTCCCAGCCCTGGATTTGTGCTTGGGATTGCCCCAACCCAGCTGCAGGACCTTCAACTTCATGAGGTTGACCTGCACCTCCCTCTCCAGGTCCATACCTGGATGGTTCTCTTTTGAGGCAACATTAGAAAGAAACATTTTATCCCCCAAAATGCTTTGGAAACACCAAAAAACTCATTCCAGAGAGGAGACAGGAACTCACCAAGCAGCTGGGACATCAGGGTACTATGATTTTCCAGCTCCTTAGGGTTTTTTTTTTTCCAGCTGATGATCTTCCAGCTCAGTTTCAGTGTGAACTTTGGGGAGGTAGAAAGGTGGAAGGGTACAGGAGGTGACCCCAAGGTTGACTTCCTTCCAAGGAAAAGAAAACCTAAGGTTAGGATAAAGGATTAAGAGAAGGAGCACAGCTGGGAGAATCTGCCCCCAGGGAAAAGAATTGAGAAAATTAAAAAATAAAACAAAAAACCTCCAGAGTAACAGCCTGAAAGCTGTTAACCAACATCTGATTTCAACAGAACAAAACATTCAAAGGAATTCTAAGCAGGAGGAAAGGATTCATGCAGCAACCAAGCTTACCCAGCCCAAAAGAACAAGTAAATAAAACAAAACCACCACCATAAGTGATACCTCAATAATAAAAACCCTTTTGACCCAACTCTCAGGAGTCACAAACAACATTTGGCCATTTTTGATGCCTGGCATCATCTCTGGCTACAATTTGCCCTCAGATGGGCTGTCAGAGGGCACAGTCATTGCAAACTTGCCTGATTTCTGGTGTTCTTCCTCTCCTTCAGCCTCTAAACCTGCCAGGGCAGAGCCTGTGCCCAGCCAGAAGGTTCTGAAGAGCTGCCCCAGCTGCATCTTTCTGCTCTTGGTGCTACAGGGGACTTTGTGGATCCAGAGTCCTGCTCATTTGAAGAGTGAGGAATCCAACTTCTAAAGAACAGCAACTTTTAAGCATTTATTACTAAAGGTCACTCAGCTTTCTCTGGTTCTAAGAAGAGCACCATGAGATACATGTTTGTCCATCACAAGGTCCTTTTTTTAAGCCTGCCATGACTGTCTTGTACACTTAGACCCCTCCTTAGGGCAAACTGTTCACACCCATGGGGTTCTTCTGGGGCTCTTTTTGCTTCTTCCCCACTCTTGTAAAGTTCAAGCAGCATAATCACTGAGTAAATCACAGAGGGAGAGAAATCAGCCTGCTGTAAACACTGAAATAGTTCCAACAGATCAAGCTGCTTCTAGGAAAGAGGAATGGTCAGAGGGGTGGAGGAGAAAACAGAAGTTGGGCTGCTGGTGAGTCTGGAATCACCTGGAATGTCAAAACCAAATCAAGGTGGAAGGCAGGGCAACTACTTCCTGAGGAGATTTCTTTGTGTTAAACACAAGATTGGATGTCCCTTGATTCTTCAGAAAAGGCCCTGATGATCCATGGAGCCAAACCTCTGCACTCAAGGTCAAATTAAGTTTTGTGAGAAATCAACCAACAGCCACAGAAAGTGATTTTGTGTTTATCTGACCATGGAATAGCTCCCAGTTTGATGCAGAGTAGAAACCTCAGCTTGGATCTCAACATCCCAGAGGAAAAATCATAACCCTCCCCCCCAGGAAACAGCAACCCCCATGCACATTGTATTAAAAAAAAAAAAGGAATCTAGAATTATATGGCACTCACCAGAATGTCTTTATTGAGAAAGTTCAAAGCTCATTCAGGGTCTTTTGCTCATGAAATTGTCATCTTAACACAGACAGGGCACAAGAGGAGGTATTTCAGATTAGATATGAGGAGAACAGCAGATAGAGGCTCATAGGAGAAGAAGACCACCATAGTTTGTCTTATCAAAACACTTTTGATTACTCACTGAGCTGATTTTTATCACACTGATCCCTACACTAATAGGTCCTTTGGAAGCAATCTCCTGTAATAAAACCTGTGACAAGTTTGAGCAGGATTTTCCAAGTGAAAGTCAACATTTTCCCTTGAAAAACCTCCACTGCTCTATTGTTTCAGTCTTATAAATTGGTCTGAAGGGAAAAAAAACCCCAAGAAACTGGCTGCATGATGAGGTATGGAAACCACATGGCTAACACAGCTACTGCTCAGCAGTCTGCAAATATTAAAACCACCTCAGATCTTCCTGTTCAAGCCAGGCAGGAAACTCCAAACCATACAATTAGGAAAAGAAGAAGGAAAAAAAAAACTATTAAGGAAAGGAAATCTGGAAATTGCTTTGAGGGATTTAAAAACCCCAAAGCATCAAATGCTTCCTGTGGGTAGTCTTAAACACAGTCTCCAACTCATAAACACAAAAGGAAAGGTCTGAAGGTGCAGGGAGTTGTAACTTTCAAGTGCTGACCTGTAAAGGGGATTATAACCACAGGCAGACCAAGCTGGGTGGAATTTCCCAATAAAAGAGACATTCCAGTTCTCAAACCAAAACTCAGCTCCTTCCAGGTCATTTGATATTTATTGCCAGGGGGAGAGGGGCCGCCAAACCTCTTCACGGTCCTTGTTACTACTGCCTTTTAGAAAAACAGCAACGCCCACACGTAGAAACTCTCTGCAGGCAACGAAATCCCTCTGCAGCTCCAAATATTTTTGCCTTCTGCATCTTGGGCACAGGGGGAGCTCTTCAGCAGACGACGTAGCGGACGAGTCTGGAGCCACGAACCTCTCGGAGCCTCTGGCAGTGGCGCAGGATGTTGAGGATGCTGTGGAAGCGTTTGTCCACCTTCAGCTGAGTGAACTCCCTGATGTCAGCCTCCACGATAAAGAATTCACCTGGCAAAGAATGGTTGGGGCTGAGAGAAGTGGCAGCGGGCAGGCAGACAGCATTTGGCAAGGAGAAAAGCTCTTGGTAAGGCTGCCACCTGCTGAGGGAAGGCAATCAGCAGTAGGGGGGCCTCCTCAGGAGCTTTGTGCTGCTTTAACTGAGCACCAGAAAGAAAAATTCCCAACCTCCCCACAGAGCCCATCCCTTCTTGTCACTGTTTATCGACCTTTGAAAAGGAAATTCTCCTTAGCAAAGAGCTTGGGAGACACCAGGCCTTTGACTGGAGTTCAAAACATTGCAGATGCTTGCAGCAGAACCCCCCAAGAGCAAGTCCCCAGGTAGAGAGGAGGAAGGAAGGAGTTACCCTGCAGGACTCCATGGAGAGGTTCCCTAGCTGTGATTTCATATTCAGCAAGGAGGTAATTATGCTCAGAAAGGAGATAATTAGAGCTGGAGTCAAATGACAGAACATTTAATACTTCCTGTAGCATGGCATAAGGTTTTAACCATGCATCTTCCCAAAGGCCTCAGAATGAAAAGGAATCAGAAGCCAGGAACATGCTCATGAAGGTTAAAGATAATAAATTATCTTTAAGGGGAGGAAGCAGAAGGAAAGACCATATTCTTTTGGAGTATCACACTTCCAAGTCTGATGAGGAAGAAGTCACAAGGCTCAGGGGGTGTTCTAGCTTGGAAAAAAGAAGAGAATCCCCTTCTTCTCTTTTAGCCTTAAAGCAAAGCAGAGGCAGAGTCACTTCAGCTAAGAGGGAGCATCTCTTCTTGCTCTTTGTGGAGAATCTTTTCTATTAAACCAGGAGAAAGCTCCCTGGAAAGCTGCCAGCAAAGCTTTTACTTGTTTATTTATGTAGGTTTACAGGGGCAAACCCATGTAATTCTGTCAACATTTTCTCTTTGAATTACATCTGAAAATTTCAGCATCATTAAGGTTGGAAAAGACCTCTAAGATCATCAAGTCCTGGGCAAACTTGGGCCAGGCTCTGACAACCCTTTTGGAGAAGAAATTGTCCCTCATCTCCAATCTAAACCTCTCCTGGCACAACTTGAGGCTGTTTCCTCTTGTCCTATCACTTGTTCCTTGGGACCAGAGACCCACAACCCTGGCTCCAACCTCCTCTCAGGGGGTTGCAGAGAGCAACTCCACTCTGCAGGAGCATCTAAGGATGTGGTGGCCATCAGAAGCCAAGTCCCAGAGTGCTATTTTCATGTGCAGCCCTCCCCAAAATACTGCTCAGCCAGAGCTGGGAAGAACAGACCATGTTTGCCTAGACTGTGCTGTTTTGAGGTGGTGACATAGATGTGTGAGGCAGAATCTCAGAGCTAGCAACACTGCTGAATTTGGACACAGAGGAGCAGTGGAAAGTTTCTCTACCAGTAGGAGAAGAAAAAAAAAAAACCAACAACAACCTGAATAACTGCTTAAAATAGAACTAAAGTTGGACAGAGAGCACTTGCTGTTTCCAGAGATAGGGCAATACACCTCAAGAGAACCCAGGGGTGATCCACAGACCATTTCCAGCAGGTGTTTTATCTGGGGAGAGCATCAGAACATCCTGATTCTGAGCAAAATATCATTTCCTCCTCTATTCACCCAGAATTCAGGGCAGCACCATTCAGCCCTGCAGGTTTCTCTTTGTGAAGAAAAGCAGAGCTGGCTAAAGGGTGGTGGTTTCGTTGGGAAGAGTAACTCCAAGCACCAAAGAAGGAGCTGAAGTAACTGCATCACCTTATTGGCTGGGAGGTTACCCTGCTAAACCAGGCAAGGGTTTTTTCTTTCCTCCCATACCCAGAGGAAAAGGTCAGCTGGCAATCAGCCCAGGCTGAAAAACTTTAAGAATCCTAAGCAGAGAGTCACTCACAGCTGAATTTTAAGCAAACAAATCAATGACTCCACAACCTCATCCTGAAAAATGCAATGGATGAAGACATTTAATCATTTTGTGCTGGCCAGATTAAGAACTGCCTGACAGCCTGCCAGGCCTCTTCAGGCTTTCTAGATGATTAGTCACAACAAACAAAAACAAAAGAGAATTAAAAACCTCTACCACGTACACACACTCACTCAGATGCTGAATGTCCCAAGTTTTCTAACTGAACTCTCCTAAATAAACAAGAAAATCATGATTGGCTCTCAGGTATTTGAAGAAATGAAACCCCTTGGTTTTTTATCAGACTTAAAAAAAAATACTTTCAGGCAGAAAATAATCTCTGGCTAGTTGTAGCTTTCTCAGGTTGCTAAAGTGGCTCCTACACTGCAGCCAAGGCAGCATTCCAGGCCTGGGAGATCTCTAGAAGAGATCTGATTGTCCTGAGGACAGTAACACTGAAAAAATATAGTCTAAAAATGATCAAATTAATCCTTTTTAAAATTCCATATTAATAGGAGATGTTAGACTTGAAGCAAAGCTTGTCTGGAGAAAAAAGCAGAAAAAAAAAGTCAGAAGCCAAACACTGCAGCAGTCAGCAGGCTTGTATTAAAGTCCTGGACAACACTGAATTATGTCTGACATCTCCAAAGAAATCTCATCAGTATTCCTCCCTTTCAGAAGAGCTGCACTGAGAATCTAGAATAAATGTAATAATCAAGTCTTGATCAGCAACAAGAAAGAAAAGGTGAGAGTTTGGGATAAGGTGACTCCTGAGCACCCAGCAAATGCTGAGGGCAGAATCTTCTGGTGTTCTGGCCAGGGCAAAAATTGAGAGGTGGGTGCAAAAGTGACTTTGTTCTCCTGTCAGAGTTTGCTCCATGCTTTAAGTCCAAACTTGGAAACATGAAGGGATTCTAAGGACATCACCAAGCTTAATATGTGCAGTGCAACCCTCCAGGAATAATTAGAGACTCCCAAGGGAAAGGAATGTCAGCAAGGAGGTTTTAATATTAGAAATTCACCCTGCCACATAGCTCTGGAAAAGAAACCTTGATTTTAAGTGGAGAGGCAGACATTTGGGTGCATTTTTGCACCCTCTGTGCTTTGAAGAGGAGAAAACTTCTTAAGATCATCAGACAGCCCTGTCTCTTCCACGAAGCCACTGCAGCATGACTGATTACCCCCATTTCCCAGCTTCAGAACAAATGTTTAACAGTTTATGTCCGTTCTAGCTTAAAAACTGAGAATGCACTTTCAGGCAGTTTATCAAACCAGGAGCTTCCAAAACTTGCAGTAAGTCCCAATTAAATCTTTTTCTACTCTACCAAAAAGTTTTTTGCTACAATATGCCAGGAAAGTGACATGATTTCACTGAAAATACCTAAGAAGTAACCAAATCAGTTAGGGGAAAACTTTTCACTTACAATACTCCTTGTTGCTAAACTTTATCCACAAAGGGTGACTGGATGAATCTGATCTGGAGATGAATCTTATTTTTTTCCTCCCCTTCTATCAAGGAAGAACCAGAACTTCCATTGCTCCAGCCTCTTCAAGTGTGGTTTGGAGAATTCCTGGAGAGGAATTCTCCAGGCCCAAATCTGATTCAGGCTGTGGCAACTCCTGCTACATCTGCAGATTATTACCTTTTTTTTTTTTCCCCTGTTCTCAATCTGAGGATAACCAACAGGAGGTTTTCTAAAACTTTTCAGGGTGATTTTCTGGAAATAAGCTGCTCTAAGTTAGGCTAGAACATGAAAAGCATGTGCTGGCATCAGCTTGCCTGGTATTTTTTATGATTGTGCTGCCATATCCAAACGTTATGTGTTTGATACCAAAAAGTGAGCAAAAAATACCTTTTGTGTCCTTAGTTTCCTCTTCCTGAAACCTGTGGTAGAGATTTCTGACTGGGGCACTCATAGATTTCAAAGGTTGATGGAGGATCTTGTACTTGCCCACCACAGCCTTGTTGATCTCTTGCACAACTGCATTGATCTGCTCGTAGCTCAAACGACCTTTCATGTACCTACCAATAAAACCAAAAATCAGTCACCAGAAAATTCCCAAATCAAGTTCTGTGTTCCTCTTTTCTCTTTCACCCACCTCAACTGAACACCTTATCCCTGGTTAGAGAGAGTTTCTTCTGCTCTGTGCTAATAAATAAATGGAGGAGCTCATTTTGTTCGTTTCCGTGGGGGGTTAATAGTGTGGAAAGGAGAAAAAAACCCCAAACAACTTAAACCAGAAATGTTAGAAAGCTAAATTAAGGAGTAAAAAATACCCAGTGGAGCCCTTAAAAATGGACTAAAAGTTGCTTTTTCTTAGCTTGCCACTGAGACTACAAATGGAGAAAAATCAAGAAGCTTGGCAGAAAAAAAAATAAAAAAATTACACGAGCAAAAAATTCAAATAAAATGCTGTTGCCTAAAAATGCAATTTGGTTCATACTATAATTATAAAAACTTAAATCTTATAGCCATTCCTTTCCTTTTTTAAAAAAGAAATACCACTTTTGTGCTCTTTTCTATAATTCATTATCCAGCCTCCTGAGCTGTCCAGCCCCAACATCTTCCTCTGAACTTTCCTAAAGCTAAATACTACAAATAATAAGCTCTGTTGAGAACAGCCTGGAGGTACAGGAAGCACAGAAGCTAAAAACAAAGTGCTGTGGAAATTTGAAAACACTGGAATACTTGCAAGTCAAGCTATTCAGTATTTAGAGATGTAAAGGCTTGGACTGAAGGGAAAGGAAACTGAGAAGCCTTTATATACAGATGAAATCTGAACTTTGATAAAAAAGACAAAAAAAAGGGCAGGAACACAAAAGGAAAGCCCAAAAAAAACTGGAATAAAAGCTGGGGTAACCTTGAATCCTCCTGTGATCACCAGGAAACAATTGGCTCAGTATCAGCTTGCAGATGTGTGGGATTTAAAAAAAAATTCCAGTGAGGAAAGTGTTGCAGTTTTAAAAATGAGTTGGGTCCTTCAGGTCACTCCAGCAGGCAGCTAAGAGCTGGAGGAGAACAAAACTGAAAAGATCAATGACCAGGAAATCCTTCCCTCCTTTTAATCTGAATGACAAAAACTCCTTTTTTTGGAAAAGAGACAAGAATTGAAAGCACAACTAACTGATCAATTAGAAATTCAAGGTTGCAAACCAGAATGTGGGCAAGCATGATCCAATTGCTAACCACAAAATAAGAGCTTGGGTTTATTTTTTTTTAACAGCCAGTCCCTGCCAGGGGCATGTAAAACCTCCAGAATTCCAAAAGCAGTTGCTCCAGTTTCAGACTGAACTGCCTGTTTGCAGCAGCTTTTCAACTTGATTGCTATTTTGATTAATCCAGAGTGAGAGGTGGAGGTGCAGCTGTTTTTCTACGGGAGCTCTCCTGGCACACATATCAAATAATAACAATAAAAGCAGCTCTACCACCCCTGAAACCCAGTTTTTATTTATTTAACTGTTCTATCTGCATCCCTTCCCCTATTTATAGCCATGGGGGAATGGGCAGAGCTATAAAAATTAAGGCCAGGGGTATAAAAAACCCTCTATTTAAGTTCCTCCATCACTAGAGAGGCATTTAATACACTTAATAAAGCCAAGAGAGTTCAGCTCATCCCACAGCAGAAAGAGAGAAGCAGGATTCAGTTGCCTAAACCTAACACTGAGAGGCCCTCAAGAAGCTCCCCAGATGTGCTGGGCTTCACAGAAAGTTCATCTCCCACTAGAGGAGGAGCTCTGGGTGAGGTTGGAGACACCTGAGTCACAGATGCCTTAATCCCAAAGGGAATTCTGTCAAAAGCAACTGGAATTTTTCTTATTTGCCTAACTGGGAGGGTCATAAACACTCCAGCTTGGCCACAGAGTCTTCTCATGTCTATATCCAGCCATGGCTAGCAAACCCCTAAGTGCTGACATTTATTTCAGCCCATACACTGATATAAAAACCAAAATCTACAATTGAGAAATTCCAAATTCCTCCAGTTTGGCTTGAAAATAACTCTCAAATCTGCTTCACTCCACCAAAAGCACAAACATTCATGACTTTTTTTTTTTAAAACAAGTGACCCAATTTGTTTTTTTCATCCACAGAAGCCCTTTTCAAACCTTTTTTTTTTCCATAGGTATGAAACCCAAAGCACAGTGCTGTGTTCTTTAAAGAAATGAGTGATATCAGTATATCACATTCACAGCACTGAAAAAAAAGAGATAAACCTCCTCCTGGCCAGCCCTTGCTCCCTCTCCAAAATGCTGAGGTTAAAAGAACTATGTATCTCCCTCAAGTTAGCATCTTCTGAGACTTCAGAGACTTAGCATGAATCTGCTAATTCTAAAAATATCCTAAGCAGTGAGAATTTTTGACAAGGAATAAAGCAAGCAGCTTCCTTTTGCCTTGAATCTGGTGTGAACTGAGACATCTACTGTACAATTTCCTTTTTCTCCCTCCAAAAAAAAAGTGTCTTTCTGCAACAGATTGGAAGGCTGAGGTAATTTGCAAGTTCCTTCATGGGCAAGGGGATTTTCTTTGATCCAACTGCTCTGCATCTGCACTTGAACCCAGCCTGTCCCTTGTTTTCCTTCCTTGCTCCAGAGCTCTAAAAAGATGAAGTCACTGAAGACCCTTCAGCCCTTCTCGTGCCCTTCATGATTTTGGGAAGAGATTTTCCTGTGCTTTCAGCACAAAAAGGGCTGAAAAAGAGTTAGACTTTGCAGTTACACCCCAGCTGTGGTGGGAAAAGAATTGAAACAAGCCTCTTGGCAGATCTAAACTCCACACTGCCCACAGCTGCTATAGGATTTAAACTCATATCTGCTGCATCTGCAAATCTGGGCTTTATTAAGGCCCTCAGATGAACAAAAAGGAGAATCATAAACTCGTGGGATTGTTTTGGTTGGAAAAGAGATTTTAAGATGCTCCAGTCCAACTGTTAACCCCAAAGTATCCCTTGGAAGAGACCTGAACACATCAGAACCTGGAGTACTGAGATATGAACCTGATTTTCATTCTTCTAGAATACTTTTGATGTGGCAAAAATTGGGGTGACAAAACATCCATTGCTTGGGTTTGATGGAATAGCACATGAAAGGCAAGAGGAAAAAAAACCTGGTTGGTTAACAGAGCCATTTCATTCATGCAAATCTTCCCCCAGAGAACAAACATGCTCCTCCTGTCTGAATGAAAATATTTCTGGGAGTCCCATGAGCAGTCTAAGATGCAAATTTTGTATAAACCACTGATGAATCTGTCCCCACCCACAAGGAGCAGTGGAAAACCTTCCCCTTCCAAGGGTAATGAAGCACTTGAAGAAGTTATCAGGGAAGATCAGCTTGAACTGGAAGCTAAAACAACATTTGGCTGGAATGGTGTCTCCTTCTTTCACCCTACCAGAGATAAAGATCAAAAATGTCCATGCTCCAGTTTTTTTCCAATTCCCAAATTAAAATCCCACCAAATCCTAGAGGTGATCTGCAGGATAAAAACCCCAGGAGAGTGCACTTTTCAGAAGTAACCAAAAAGAGTCTCTTATCAACATTCAGGCTCCTTCATTTTTATTTTTATTTTTGAACAAGCAATTGGGTGGCAGAAAATGGACACTGCTCACCTGGAAATTTTGAAAGGTATAGGGAGAGAGGATTTGAAAGCTTCAAGTAAAACACAGACTGAAAGAAAAAATTCATATGGAAACAAGTTTTGCCAAGGAACACACTGAATCTAGAGCCTGGGGAACAACTGAGCCTTAGGCATCAGGAGAATTTTTGCAGAAATATTTGGTTTTGCCCCCAAAATGCTATTTAAGAGAATTTATTCCTTTGTGAGTGAGTTCAAACAAGGATATCTATTAATCAGGCCCTGAAGGGAGGGGGAAAACCCCACAGCTTTTATCCTAGAAATTGGGGTATTTCACTGGGAGGTGTTGCTTTTAACAAGTCTGATTTATTTTCCTGTCTCAACACAAGTTGACAAGTCAAGATCTGACGTTTTTAGGGACCAATAATCAGATCAAATACAAAGAATGATAAATATTTGTGTTCCTTCCATTTTCTGAGGTGGTGGCTTTTTTTTTAAACAAAAAGTCAGTCCCCAAAACAAGAAGAGAACCCAACTCTTACCTCATGTATCTTCTGTTCATTAAAGCAGCTTTTGAAATAAAAGTTTTGGGGTTTTGATTGGTTTTTAATTGGATCTTCCCAACCCACATATAAATAAAAGCCTAATTAACACTATTAATTTTCTTTTCAGGTTTGCTGGTATTGCATCTGACCTAGCTGGAGTTTCACCCTTAGAATTTCAGAACACTCAGCACTCCAAATGGTCCCAACCCCATGTTTTTACACCCAAACTGACAGCAGGGGGTGGAAGAAAAGCAGCATTTACTCACCCAGGAACACTTTCAAACTCTTCTGCAGTTATTAAAGCTACTTCCTTAATGGGTCTTTGCTCTTTGGTGGGTTTTTTGGCACGCTCAGGTTCTACAACTTTGCTTTGCTCTTCACTTTTCACAACCTGCCCAGCAAGGCTGCAAATATTCAGGATGTAAGTAGTAGTAAGGTCAATGCTATAACATTATCAAGCCTGCTTCCTCACAGACCTGAGTTCCAACCCAGCTCTTGGGTTGGATGAACATAATTCACCATCTTTCCTGAACGAAAAGGTCTTCATATCCCCTTTAAAGAGGCTGCTGGCAGGTGAGGAGGCAGCAGACCCCAGAGCTGCCTTCCAATTCCTGAAGGGAACCTCCAAGAAGGCTGCAGAGGGACTTTTCAGAAGAGTGTCCAGCAACAGGAGAAGGGGAAAGGGTTTGAAAGTGAAGGAGAAGAGGTTCAGCCTGGCTCTGAGGAAGAAGTTCTTCAGCAGGAGGTGCTGAGACTCTGGAACAGATTGCCCAGAGAAGCTGTGGCTGCCCCCTCCCTGGAGGTGTCCAAGGCCAGGTTGGATGAGGCTTGGAGCATCCTTGTCTGGATGAGAGGTGTCCCTGCCCATGGCAGGGAGCTTGGAGGAGATGAGCTCTGAGCTCCCTTCCAACCTCACCCACTCTCTGATTCTATGAAATACTTCACAGCTCCTTAAAAAAAGTTCAGCTTTTGGGAAATCTGATTCAACCATTAATCTTTTGAAGAGCAGAAATTCAACACCATCCAGCAAGCTAAGATATTTTTTTTTATATCTATACATTTATTTTTTTTTTTAGGCATGATCCCAAAAGGTGAACAATTTCCCATTTTGAGTGATTATTAGAGTATGATTTTTAGAAATCCACTCTTCCTCAGCTGAGAGCCTCAAACACTGAGTTTTTAGCCAGCCACCCACTTTGCTCCTCTCCTGCCCATCAGCAGGAAAGCAAAGAGGAGGGAGGCACTTGGCCAAATTCACTGTCACCTGAGTACAAGGACAATCACAGGGCTGTGACATGTGACAGAAATAACTAAAGCAGCACCAAGCTGAGGTGTCACAAAGAACTCATCCTCTGCTTTGAGCTAACTGACCCACAAAACAAGGACCTGCAATCTGCCAGCTGCACAGCAGTGCCTCACTGGGAGCAGGGATTTGATGTGACACTCTCCAAACCCAGTGTCCCCTGTCCCGGGGAAGGTGACCGCGGCACGGAGGACAGAGAGTGCCACCTGCTGGGCTCCCAAATTGTCTGCTCTGTGACACAGAGACAGGAGGGAAAGGGAAGGAGGAGATTAGGAAGAAATTCTTGAATTTGAGGGTGCTGATCCCCTGTGCCAGGTTTCCCAGAGAAGCTGTGGCTGCCCCATCCCTGGCAGTGTCTCAGGTCAGGTTGGATGGGGCTTGGAGCAACCTGGGCTGCTGGGAGGTGTCCCTGCCCATGGAAAGGGGTTGGAGCTTTAAGGTCCTTCCCAATCCAAACCAGTCTGGAATTGCGGTATTTGGAATAAGAAGGGTAAACACAAGGACACAAGCTTGTATTCAAAACCTGGGGTTGGTGCTGTGAGCAACTGCTCTCTCAATAAACACCTGGAATACAAAAGGGCTTAAGATAGGTGGAAACTTGGTTTTTTATTTCTGTGACATTCCTCTGGTTAACAGGAACATCAAAACCAAGACCATGGAGAGAAACAATAGCTGAAGGCAGGAACTGTTAAGGAGAAAATGTTTGGACAAATGGCCTTATCAACTAATGCATGACTCCTCAGGAAAAACCAACACCACAGACAGTGACAGAACCAAAATCATCAACTGGTGGAGCATAATTTGTTGAAAATGACAAAAACTCTCTTATTTTTACAGGGGTGGTTCTGTCCAAAAAGGGCAGGAGCAGCTAAGCTTGCACCACACTTAACTTCTCAATCAATCAAAACACAACAAAACTGGAAGAGAAACCAAAATCCCAAAGAATCCTTCTGACATCAGAGATGACCCAGCAACTAAACAAGCCTCATTTGCATCTAAAGAATTCCCAGGAGCTCGTGGAAATTCAGGACAAAGATTTTTTTTTCCTAAAACAAACAAACAAAAAGTTACAAAAAAAGGAAGGCAGAACCTCAGTGATAATTTCTGAAGAACTTCCATTCCTTCACACACAAAAACCTGCAACATCTAAACTGGAAAAGCAACTGAAAAGGATCAAGAGCTCTCTAGGCATATTTATAAAATACCAGCCTGGTATTTTATAGGATTTACCTCAGGGATTTGTTAGGGTGCTGGTAATGGAGAGTCAAGAGCAAACAAATAAACAAAAAAA
This sequence comes from Florisuga fusca, assembly GCA_038090715.1. NCBI lineage: Eukaryota > Metazoa > Chordata > Aves > Apodiformes > Trochilidae > Florisuga > Florisuga fusca. The sequence continues at coordinate 2,617,923 of JAAWXA010000050.1, forward strand.
CCACAAAAAAACCTCTTGACTCCCAGAAGTTTACAGTTAAAAGGAGTAAAGCAGCTGGAGACCACTTACCAGCTCTGAGTTGGTTTAGGCAGGTGGGGAGGAATGTTTTCATGGAGGTGCTGTGCTTCATTTTGTTCCCTCTCAGCAGACCTCTGGAGCTCCTGAAAAGAACATTGAACTTCATGAGAAATCTGAAACTTTATGTCAAGTAAGATGAGTTGACTATTAGAGATGGTTTTTGTTCTCTCCTAACCCTTTAACTCTCTAATTTCCCAGGAGCAACGAGCAAAGCTCAGAAAAAACAAAGATACAGTGAAAAAAATTAAGTTCTTTTTAAGTATTTATGAATTTTCAGAAATGTAAGCAGGCAAGAAGGAAATCTTTAATAATATACCCTGGTAGGTTTGGACAGGGGAATGGTGGTGGTGATGAAGAAAAGACAGAGCAGGAAACTCATCTAAATTCCCTGAACAAGACTTCCAGAGAACCAAAGACCAACCACACACTTAGCAAAGATTCCTTTGAATATTCCAGCAATTTATGAACAGAAAAAAATATTACTTTTAGCAAATTCTTCAGTTTTTCTTGCTGTTGAACTTCAGTTTCCATTTTATTCAGGAGATCATGCAAGAGAACCATCTCCTGCCCTATTTTACAGAGCATGGATTTGAGGGATGGCTCTTGACCTGCCAAAGAGAAGACACTAAGCCAAAAAAATCTCCAACAGAAAACCAAAATCCCATTTCCCCCACCTCCACAAGAAGTGATTCTCTACTAACCCTGTCTTTCCCCAGCCACCATATCTTCCCAGCAGCAATACTGGTCAAACTGCCAACCTCCTACTCCACACAACTAAAGGATTTCAAAGCTGCTCCAGGAAAAACTTCCCCCTTAGCCTATGTTCTCTGCTTGTTCCCTGATAATGCCCTCACTTTGCCATCTTTGATCACTTTTTTTTGTTTGTTTTTTATGTTCTCTGTATTTCACTTGATTTCCACTTCATGTTACATCTGTCTAATCTTCCCTGTCTAATCAGAGCATTCCCATTTTTTTGGTGCAAACCAAAATCCCACTCTTGATTTCTTTTACCTATGTTCCTTAACTGAAGAGTCTTTTTAATAGTTGAAATCTTTGTGTTGATGTGAAGGCACAAATCTTCCAGGTCTGAGGATGCCATTATTTCTCTATTGTCAAACTGAGGGGAAAAAAACCAAACAAAAAAAGAATGAAGTCATTTAAGAAAGCCCTAAGCTGCAAACACTTAGCACACAACCAGAATCTTTAAAAAGGACCCAAGAAGCAAAGGGAACTTAAATGAAGGAGCAAATATAATAACTACCTGTTATTTTACTAACTAGAGAGAAGCACAAAGTGACTGGCATTAGACAAGACAAAGCAATTTCTCTGAACTCTGAAGATAAATGCAGTGAATCAGTGCAATTCCTCATGAAACCAAGTATTTCTTTACTAAATTAAGGTGCTTGCTACTGAAGAAGATGGCAATTAACTGCAATAAAGAAGAAATAACCTCGTTTATACCAAGCAGTGCTGCAAGGCTCTCCCAGGGAGATTGGATCAGATGATCAAGATTTAGAGATAGGCTTTTAAAAAATACCAGTAATTAAACAAAAACGTGTGCTTGCTTGCTAGTAGAGTACAGAGACACAAAAATATAGCATTATACATAGAATCATAGAATTGTCAGGGTTGGAAGGGACCTTTAAGGTCATCTAGTGCCAACCTCCCACCAGCTGAGGTTGCTCAGAGCTCCATCCAGCCTGGCCTTAAAAACTTCCAGAGTCTCACCATCCTCACGGTGAAGAACTTCTTCCTAACTTCCAACCTGGATCTACCCACCTTGAGTTTGAATCCATTCCCCCTGGTCCTCCCCCAAAAGTCCCTCAGCAGCTTTCTTGGAGCCCCTTCAGATACAGGAAGGCCACAATAAGGTCTCCCCAGAGCCTTTCTTCTCGGTTACTCTTTTATAAGCCTTATTACTAATTCTATTAGAAAAAAATAATTAATAAAAACCCATGGCGGAAGCGCAGGGTAACCAACCCCCACGGCACAGAGCTCGCTCCCTCCGCTGGTCACCTCGAACCTGAAAACAAAGCTTTTTTTCCTTTTCAAAACAGGGAAAAGGAATACACCAACCACCAGGCCGGCTGAACTAGTTTTAGAATGCACTAAATAAAGATTTACCCCTTTCCACACCCTCCGTACCTCAGGAGACACCGTTACCCCCTCTCACCCTCCCCTTACGCCCCACCGCCTGGGTGGGGATGTGAGGAGTTTCCTTCCCTCCCAGCTCCCCGGCTCTCACCCTCAGCAGCACCGGAGCCGCCAGCCCGATGGGAGCGGGGAGGAGAGAAGTTGTTTGCCGCAGGGAAAAAGCTCCCGAAAAGGCCCCGCAAGTAAGGGCTGAAGCTCCGGTTCAAACCCGCCGCGCTCAGCCGACCGTTGGGGAGCGCAGGCGCCCGGGAGGAGGAGGGCGGGAAGGGGCGGAGAGGGGGAACCGGAGATGCAGCCCTNGGGCTCCCCGAACCTGAGGGAACCGGCTCCTCCCTGCTCATGGATCGGGCTCCCCGAACCTGAGGGAACCGCCTTCCTCCCGCCCATGGACCGAGCTCCCCGAACCTGAGGGAACCGGCTCCTCCCCGCCCATGGACCGGGCTCCCCGAACCTGAGGGAACCGGCTCCTCCCTGCTCATGGATCGGGCTCCCCGAACCTGAGGGAACCGTCTCCCCCTAGCCCATGGACCGGGTTCCCCGAACCTAAGGGACCCGGCTCCTCCCTGCTCATGGATCGGGTTTCCCGAATCTGAGGGAACCGGCTCCTCCCTGCTCATGGACCGGGCTCCCCAAACCTGAGGGAACCGCCTTCCTCCCGCCCATGGACCGAGCTCCCCGAACCTGAGGGAAGGGTTTTCCCGCCGTTGCGGGGCCGCGGCTTGCTGAGGTAATTTCGCCTCAGAGCGGCGGCGGTCAGGATTCTACCAGCAAAACAGAGCCAACAAGTGTTAATAGGTTGTATAAATTCGGTTTATTTCAGCGCTCAGCAGTCGATAAAGCCCCGGATAAAAATTTAAAGTCGCTTTTCAGCGTATACAAACTCGTCCTGGTGGGGAAAACATCATTGTCAACCATGGCTTTCTTCTCGGGGGAAGAAGATAGAGCTTACGTTTACCTCAAACTCCTTCTGTTTAGCTAAAGGTTTATTGCTTATCTCTCCAAAGAAAAAAAAAAGAAGTAAATACACTCTTGGATTTCAACGATGTCATAAGAAAGAAGAGCTTGGAGTTCCCTCCTCACATCGCAGCTCTAAAAAGAGCCAAAAAACCCTGAAGAAATGAGAGGCATATTGTCCTGCAGGCAAAGCATCAGCAAAACGAGAAGAAAGGAATCCAAAAGCCTTACTTCATAACCAATTTTTAATGACAAATAATTAAAAGAAAACAAACAAACAAAACCCAGCAAGACAGAGATGTCCCAAGCCCCAAAACATGTCCCCTCCTAACCTGGAGCTGTTCACATTTGCTAGCTGCTTTAAAACTAAAGTGTCTGTTTCAGGTTCTAAACAGCTCCAAGAAACTCTGCAGTGAAGTGAGTTACAACACACGGACATACGGAGGATTTTTTTAAAAATTAAAAATACTAGAAACACCATCAGATATAGAGAAATTGTATTCTAACTCCTCCTGCTTATGCAGAATATCTGAACTTGGCATTCAAAACTTCCTTCTAATGTTTAAGCATGCCATGGGAATGATGTGATGTTCATACAGACAGCTGAAACCCTTCCTGCAGTCTCAGTTTAGTGATTAAAAAGAACATTTCTTCTGCCAGCTTGCGGGACAGAGTAAAGAACTGCCTAAGGAAGATTCTTTCTGGAGCCTTTCACACCAGCTGGTGCCACGTAAAATCACAAATCCAAACCTACAGGAACCTGACAGAAAGCTGTTGGATGCAAAATCAGGCTACATGGGGCACGGAATATTGAAATTGCCATTTCATATCACCCACAAGGGACTTTCCCAGGTCAGACAATGCTCTGTTTCATGTACGTAAACCAAAGTATTTGGCAGTAAGGACATAAATTGTCTTTCAGTGTTCAGCTTTACACGGCTGGTTTATTCTCAGGAAGCAAAAGGCATCTTGGCATTTTATTAAGCAAACACCCCAGAGTAAAGAGGCTGATATTCACTTTCTTCTTTCTTGCAACTAAGCACACAGACACTCAGCATGCCAAAAAACTGAAAAAGAGAGAAAGAGATTTAGTTCTGCTGGATTTGTTGTAGTCACCAAACCAAACACCTACACATTCATTTCTTTTCCATCAGAGCAAGGATGTTTTTTTCCTACAAAAAAACTACTTAGAAAACACATCTACAGAAAGTGATTTTTAATTTTTTTTCCATATCTACTTCCAATAATAGGTCCAGGTTAACTTCTTCCTCCCTGGTTTCTCATAGGAATTTACCAATCCAGATTAGTTTCTAAATTCTCTTACTGTGGGAAAAAAATTCAGTGAAAGGGTGGGATTATTCTGGATGTACATATGTAAAATATTTAAGTATACACATAAAATTTGCAACTAGATATAGTGCAGAATATGTAAGACAAGCATTGGAGATGGTGACAGGACAGATGGTGATGGGAGGGTTGATCACAAATAGTTACATGTAAAGAAAGAGTAGAGGGAGTTTTCAGTCAGGGTTTTTCAAATCCAGTTTTCCCCTCATAAGGTGGATCTGGTTTCACATTTCATTTCATGAAAAAATTTCATTTCATTTCACATTCTATCTTGGAAGTCTATGAACAACCCTGCCAGTTTCATTCCTACTCATACTTCTAGTCCATTTTGATTCCAGCTCTGCAAACTATTCACTGGGCTACATGTAAAAATAAAATGAAATAAAATGAAATAAAATAAAATAATGAAATGAAATTAAATGAAATAATGAAATGAAATAAAATAAAATAATAAAATAAAAAATAAAATAAAAAATAATAAAATAAAAAATAAAATATAAAATAAAATAAAATAAAATAAAATATAAAATAAAATATAAAATAAAATATAAAATAAAATATAAAATAAAATAAAATAAAATAAAATATAAAATAAATAAAATAAAAAGTAAAAAAATAAAATAAAATATAAAATATAATATAAAATAAAATAAATAAAATAAATAAAATAAAAAATAAAATAAAATATAAAATAAAAATAATAAAAAATAAAATAAAATAAAATATAAAATAAATTAAAATAAATAGAAAATAATAAAAAATAAAATCTAATACAATATAAAATATNNNTAAAACAAAAAATAATAAAAAATAAAAAATACAGATACAATATAAAATATAATAAAATATAAAATAAAATAAATAAAAAAATAAAAAATAAAAAAAAATAAAATAAAATAAAAATCACACTCTGATGAGCATTTAAAATCCCAGTTCAATACAGAAAAGCTGGTTGTTTTAATAAAGAATTACATGCCAAGGCCTTCTAGCACATCCAGCTTTTTGTCCTCCTTACCAAATGATCAAACTGGATTTGCTGTTGATTTGTTGCTTGCTATCCCATATTCCCTACTGCCTTTTTGTATCCTCCCCTTATCACCGTGCATGCAAAATGGAGAAAGGTGGAAGAAAACAAGAGTGAAGCTGAAGGCTGGGTCTACTTCAAAGCCAGAAAAGAAACCTGTAGGCTAACAGGACATGGCAGGAGAAAAAGCCTGAGGATCAAAGGATCAACTGGATTATTTTCCAAGAGGGAAAAGAGAAAATATTGACCTTGACGATGGCAAACCCCAGGATTACAAGCATTGCATAGCTGGTGACACTCCGCAGCCCCAACTCCAGCTCCTCTGCACAGCCCTGCCATGAAAGAGATGGGGGAAAACAAATCAAAAAATGGACCTGAAAGCTTTCAGTCCTGTCTTCCAAACCCCTGTCTCTTGTCAGTGAGCTCTTGCTTGGGGAGAGGCACTGACAATTTGTTGCTTCTCAGAATCCCCTCTGGCTCAGGTCACAAAGAAGTATCCAAAACTCAAGAGCCAAAAAAGAGTCATTTATAAAATTCAACTTGGGGACTTGTGCCCTGGAGAGAAGAACTCAGTGTGCTCCCCGAGAGGAGGTTGGAGCCAGGGGGGGTCGGGCTCTGCTCCCCAGAACAAGGGATGGGAGAAGAGGAATTGAGCTGGAGGTTTAGATTGGAGCTGGGGAAGAATTTCTCAATGCCTGGAAAGGGTTGTCAGGGCCTGGCCCAGGCTGCCCAGGGCAGGGCTGGAGTCCCCATCATTCCTGGAGGGATTTCCAAGCCCTGGAGATGTGGTGCTGAGGGCCCTGGGGCAGTGGTGGCCTTGGCAGTGCTGGGTTCAGGGTTGGATTTGATGATCTCCAAGGTTTTTTTCCAAGCCCAATGCTTGTGTGACTCTCTGAAGAGCCTTAGGAGATCCCTCCAAGTGTAACTGTGGTCAGAGCCACTCCAGCCCCAAGTGCAGAGGCTGCAGAGCTCAGGGTGGCACAGCAAGCTCAGGACCCCCCTGGGGACAGGTGGCATCTCCTAACCCTCCACTGACCCTTTAGGGGAGGTTTAGATTGGAGCTGGGGAACAATTCCTCAGTGCCTGGAAAGGGTTGTCAGGGCCTGGAGTCCCCATCATTCCTGGAGGGGTCTCAAACCCATGGAAATGTGCTGAGGGTCATGGGGCAGTGCTGGGTTAAGGGTTGGACTGGGTGATCTTCAAGGTCTCTTCCAACCAGAACAATTCCATGATTCTGTGCACTTTTCCAGATGAATGGTCAATCCTAGAAGAGTCTCTCCCCTTACCCCAAATCTGTTTGAACACAACTAAATGCCCACAACAAGCACCCTTGTCATCTTGTGTCTGTAGCAGCACAAAACAGGACTGTTAGGAGCAGAAAGGCAAGATCAAGCATCCAGACTTCTTGTCCCTCCATCTAGGAGCTTGGATAGAATTACATGGGAAGGCAGTGAGCTGGAGGAAAAACCATGGGAAGGAAAAGGTTTAGGGGACAAATGGCTGAAAAGAATTGGATGATGTTTTCTCAGCCTCAAGTCCTTTCAGAGAAAGATCCTGGCTCAGCTGTGAACCTGCATCCTCACCCTTGTATTGAGCTCCTCTGGCTGATCCAGACGTCCCGTGCAGTTCACCACCTCCTGCCTGCAGCAGCTCAGGGGGACACTGTTGTCACCAGTGGAATTAAACCAAGGTGTGGTTGTCCAGTCACTGTAGTTCTTCACCCCACAACAATGAAGCTGAGAAACAAACAAACAAAAAAACCACAAACAACTCAGGACAAATATAGGGACGTGTAAATATATAAGAACATAAATCCAATGAGATGTAGACTAAAGAGCTGGGCAAAGGTGAACTTCATGAAGCTCAATAAGGACAAATGGAGAGTCCTCTATCTGGGGAGGAATAACAACAACCAGTAGGATGTCCTGCTGGAAAGCAGCTCCGTGGAGAAAGCCCTTGGAGTCCCTGGAAATTCTCCATGGGTCAGCAATGTGCTCTTGTGGCCAAGAAGCCAATGGTGTCCTGGTAGGCAACAGGAAAAGTGTGGCCAGCAGATCCAGGTTCTCCTTCCCCTCTACTCTGCCCTGGGGAGACCACACCTGGAATACTGCATCCAGTTTGGGGCTTCCCAGTTCAAGAGGGACAGGGAGCTACTGGAGAGAGTCCCATGGAGAGCTATGGGGATGATGAAGGGACCTGAGCATCTCTGCTGGGGAGAAAGAGTGAGAGCCCTGGGGCTGTTCAGCCTGGAGAAGAGAAGGCTGAGAGGGGATCTCTGAATGTCCATCAGTATCTGAGGGGTGGGGGGCAAGAGGAAGGGGCCAATCTCTTCCCAGTGGTGCCCAGGAACAGGACAAGGAATAATGGGTTGAAGGTAGAACAGAGGAAGTTCCACCTCAAGATGAGGAGAAACTCCTTGGCTGTGAGGGATCCCAGGCTGCCCAGAGGGGTTGTGGAGTCTCCTCTGGAGCCTTTCCAACCCCCCTGGATGTGTTCTGTGTGCCCTGCCCTGGGGGATCCTGCTGGGACAGGGGGGTTGGACTGGATCAGCTCTGGGGGTCCCTTCCATTCTGTGATTTCACCCTGAACATGCTGTGATCCTGGGCTCACCCTGTGGGACCAGAGAAGGTCACAATACATCACAGCTACTGACAATATACTGAAAAAACTTTGTGCTCCCCCCCTGTGTAGGTCAACGTGCCCAGGGAGAGCCTGGTTGAGGAGATCAGGATGAGAACCAGCCAGCCCTGAACCCCTCCACTTCATTCCTGGATCCTGGCTGCCATGGTTCCTCATCTCAATGCCTTCCCCAGCCCACGGGGCAGTGGTGTGGGGTCGGGGGGGGACTTCAGGAGCTGTATTTATTCTTGTCTCATGCCCCCCTATCCATTCCTGGTGGCAGCTGTGAGGCTGCCCCCCCTCCCAGGCCATGCCCTGGCCCCTCGGATCAGGGGGGAGATGTTTTTCCAGGGGCTCTGGGACCCTCCAGCCCCATCTGCCAGCACTGTGGTGACAAGGAGGAGCCCCAGGTGTCCCCATGGGGCTTGGCTGCAGCTTCTGCTTCCTGTCACCTTGAATAAATGTCCCCCACCCCGTGTCCCTGAGCTGGCTGCAGGGAGGTGACCCCAGTGGAAGGAGCTGCTCCCCAAAGCCATAATAAAGCTGTGCCCCCTCTCTCTGCCTCCTCTCCCTGCTTTCTGCTGGGGCTTGGGCTTTGCTCAGCTCCCTCCTGCTTGAGTCCCAAACCCCCCGGGGCTGGAGCCAGGATGGGAAAGTTGGGATTGCTCAGCCTGGAGAAGAGAAGGCTGCAAGGGGGAGACCTGAGAGCACCTTCCAGTGCCTGAAGGGGCTCCAGGAAAGCTGGGGAGGGACTGGGGACAAGGGCAGGGAGGGATGGGATGAGGGGGAAGGGTTTCAATTTGAAAGAGGGGAGATTTAGGTTAAACATTGGGGAAAAATTCTTGAATTTGAGAGTGCTGATCCCCTGTGCCAGGTTTCCCAGAGAAGCTGTGGCTGCCCCATCCCTGGCAGTGTCTCAGGTCAGGTTGGATGGGGCTTGGAGCAACCTGGGCTGCTGGGAGGTGTCCCTGCCCATGGAAAGGGGTTGGGAATGGAGGAGCTTCAAGGTCCCTTCCAACACAAACCAGTTTGGGATTCTAGGATTTACAGCTGAAGGTCTGAACTGGCTTTGTTTAAGTTGACAGCACTGACTTTGATTGAAGCCCAGATTACAACACAAGTCAGCACTCATTTGGAGAGGTAAATCAGGTTCCTTCCTTGTCCCCAGAAACAGCTAATAAATCCCCCAAATAAAGAATTTATTTTCTTTAGGACTTCAACAGGTAACTGTTTTCCAATCCTGTCTATAGCTCTCATGCAAACAGCTCCATTCCTGTAAGCAGCCCCATGTTTCATCAAGGCAAACCTCCTGAAGTTGGGACCCATCTGATTTTGGAATTATTTTAAAAATGCACATGGAATTATTTTTAAAATGCACTGACCACAGGCAGTGACTGGAGGTTGCAGTTGGATGGCCACAGCCTTTCTCCCTTGCCCTGCAGCCCAGCAGCTCTTGGGGCTCTTGGTATAATTTAATTTATAATTTAACATTGGAGGAATTAAAATAACAAGTTGCAGGAAAAGGGACAAAGGTATTTGGTGCACTCATGTCCCATCAAATTTCCACAGTGCTAGAACTGAGTCTTCTAGAAACAGAACTGGATTTGGGCTCTTTGCTGCTGACAACAAAAAATTTCAAGTGGAAGATGGTTCAAGGCAACAAGTCAGCAGATTTCTGAGCACAAGAGAAGAGTTACAGGGTAAGAGTCATGATGCACAGTGATCTGAGGTTGGGAACTGCTCCCTGCCCAACAGCTGAGATCCAACCACCTTCCACAGGCTCATTCCTGCCTGTGCATCCTCCTTGGGGTTCCACAGGCACCACCTCAGCTGACCAACCTGTTAAACACCTGCACAGCACGTGGGACTGTGTGGGAAAACTTGAAGAAGTAGGTGAGGAATTCCTGTAGCTCCCCAGATCTCCATCAGCACCTCCTGAACCTCACTACTTGGTCACCCCTGACAACTCCCTGTCTGCCTTGTAAAACCCTGGGGCAGCAAAGTAACTGCAATCTTCCCCCAGCCTCAGTGTTGGTGCAACAAAACCCCCCCAGAAAGGAGGTGTGGAAGCTGAGGTGACAACTGCCAGGTGGTCCCTGTTCCATCTCACAGCACCTTCCTCAGGTACTGAAGCAGCTCCAGTCTGCACCACCACAAGGTGGGAATGGAACTAGGAAAGATGGGAGGTGGAGAGGAAACTTTGGATACAAACTCTTGCTTTGCCCCTTCACTGCCTTTCTGGAGCTCTGCTGCAGCTCTGCTCAAAGAGGCTGCCACAGGTGAGTTGTATCCTCCCTGGAGGATGTTTGCTCCTTCCCACCTGGGTACTCTGAGCAGTACACAAATGATAATATTTCATTTCACTTAATTATCCCAAAACACTTCTGTTGAATCGATGCCTTCCAAAGCAAGCTCAGCCAGAGGAGAGCTGGCATGTGTTATCTGTGAGCAGCCAGACACATTCACAGTGGGAGGATGCCTCTAGGATACAGAAAAATTTAATTTGACAGCAGCACCACAACCACTTACATCCCACAGTTTGCAGGAAAGATCTCACCTGAGAGAATTCTTGAATTCTTTTCAATGTGGCATGAAAATCCCATGTAAAAAAAAAAAAAAAAAAAGAAAAAGAGAAAAATTTAGTCTCAGCCATTTCAAATGGTGCCTAGAGAATGGCCTGACACTTGTGGCTCTCATTTTGGGAATCATATTGGGTTAGATTTACCCAACTCAATGCTGAATATCAAGTGAGTGGTTGCCTACCAGATAATTAGTCAGCCTGGGCTCTTCACAGTCAGAGAAAAGGAGAAAAAACACTCCTAGGGCACAGTTCAACTGTCCTATTTTAAGCATTACTAGAGGAAAAATGTGTGATGCTTTACAAGCACCTCCTCTCTCCCCCAGGAGCCCAGGACACCAGCTCAGATGCAGACACCAATCCTCTGAATATCTGCATTTATTCAGATTCAGCTGGCACTTTTGCTATGAGCAATCCCAAGTGAGTTAATTACCTGAGCAGTACAGGATAAGGAATATGGACAGAGCATCAAAATGTGGCCAGCAGTTAATATTTGCATTAGACCAAACAAAACTGACACCAGCAAAACATTTTACCCTTCATAGAGGGAAAAAAAACCCAGAGCAGGAAGGTGAGATGTTAAAGATCACAGAGCCCATCCTAGGGTCTCTGCAACACAGGATCAGGGAAACACCAGGAAAACCCAGGGAAGATTCACAGGGAGATGACATCTTCCTGCAGGCAGACAAGCAGCTGGGAATGTGTCTGCAGGAGGCAAGGTGATCAGAGAGCTCTGGGTAAGTGATGCTTCATGCTGCCCCCTGAATATGTTTCTTGTGGGCACATGGACTGCACAGCATTTGTTTTGGCCTTCAGCACCTTTCCTGCCTTCTCCTGCTTTGTGTTTAATGCAAAAAAACTAAATCCAGCCTGGGAGAACTTCACCCACCTCCAGAGGGCCAGTTCTGCAGGCTTTCTTCTATGGAGAAGCCCCTGGTGCCCTCAGGGACACTGCATGTGATGACTTTGGGTCTCTTGAGTGTCCTGAAGCAGCTATGACAAGCATTCAATAGCTGATGTATTAATGACAGAAATATCAATAAATAAAATGATGTAAGCACTGGAATACACAGTGGGTTAAATTTATGCAGTTGTGAAATAAGAGGCCATTCCTGAGTGGGCTGTAAAGCTCTAAAATCAATGTGCACTAGTGAGGTTGCCAGAGAGTCAGTTTGGGTCAATACATGTCCTAATGACACTGAAGTGGCACACAGATAAGGGCACCTTTGGCACAAGAAGATCTGTAGGGGTACTGGTGAGCAATAACTTATACACCCACTTTGGATTTAGTAGTTATAAAGACAGGTTAAGGTGCTTGAGATGAGTGTTTTTCAGATTCCAAGGTGAAAAATGTTGTGGTAGCCTCATCCCATGAGCCAAGAGTGCAAAGGGCTCAGAGAGCAACCAGGGAAACCAAGTGGAGGCAGGGGAGGGTGGGATGTTCCACTGACTTTTCTCATTTCACAGCAGACAAAAGGTGTCTCACCAGGGCTACATGCTCTTGTTCAAGGCTCTTCAAGGTCTTTTTCAAGTTAAAATCCAGAGGGCTGAGCTGAGCTAGGACTAGAGAGAAGGATGCATGGCTACACACCTCTGAACTCACTATTGCCTCCTGGCTCGTGGGCAGTCACAGACAAATTTTACCTGATTTAACACCTTAATCAACACACAAAACAAAGAGCTTTAGAAATAAGACAGACCAGATCAGATCCATGGTTCATGTAGTCCTTTATATTATGCTGGCCACTCCTGACCATGAGATGCTTCAGAAAGTACTGCCAGAAATCCTGCATAAGGAATTATTTGCCTTAAATACCGTATTTCCTTCTCTTATAATAATGTTTCATCTCTGAATGCTAAGGTCTGAATGCAGGAGCCATCTCCTGAATACTTCCCAACATCCTTGGTTTTGTGTGTTCCCTCTTGTAACATCCCTGACTTTCTCACCTCAACACCAACTCTGCCTGTACATCTACATTTATATGTGAGAACCAGAGCTGGACTGCCTGGAGTCCATGGTTAAGGCCCCAAATCCTAGAATCCCAAACTGGTTTGGGTTGGAAGGGGCCTTAAAAATCATCCATTCCCAACCCTTTTCCATGGGCAGGGACACCTCCCAGCAGCCCAGGTTGCTCCAAGCCCCATCCAACCTGACCTGAGACACTGCCAGGGATGGGGCAGCCACAGCTTCTCTGGGAAACCTGGCACAGGGGATCAGCACCCTCACAACAAAGAATTTCTTCCTAAATTCTCATCTCAATCTCCCCTCACACTCCATAATGGTGATTTTGCTCCCTCCTTCATCTCCCCCTACCAGAAGCATTTCCTCACCTATGCAGAGGTACAGAGCCCAACACAAACAGCCCCCACCCAAAAATCCCTGAGGAGGAGCTGACTTACTGAAAGGCTTTGTTCATCATCTCATAGTGAAAGTGCTCAGGGGCCAATCCAACCACCACTGCATTGGGGTCATCAGTGGCTATCCCTGGAAAACCAAAACATGACTCTAAGAGAAGAGAGTTTTATTCCTGGCTTAGCAGTACACAGTCAATGAGTGCAATGCATCACTGGACAGCAAAACCCAGATTTTTCTGACCCAGACACATCACCTGGGCCAGTTTTATGGCTTCTAGAAATCAGGAAAAGGTGTTGATTTATCCACACTCTGCTGTTCTTCACTGTGCACACGAAGCTGCAGTTTGACAGCCCTGACAGCAGCTGCTGAGCAGTGATACTCACTGCCCCCACCAAAACACAGCAGACCACACAGATCACTTTTTCAATTTATCAACTTGTTATCTGAGATAATCTCTACTTACATTAATCTGTAAAACAGTAAAAAAAAGGAGGACAAGTGAATTCCACCCAGTTTGCCTGTTTCCCCTGGTCACAGAAAACTCCATTTTGGGGTAAACTTTGGCCTCTTGTTTTACCTATCAGTCTGGCTGTGATGGCTCAGATGGTGTTACAGCATGACCTAAAAGTTTTTACATTATTTTGGGTTCTTCTGGAAGGCCAATTTTTGTTTAGTCTCCTCCAGAACAGCTTGCACCTCCTTTGTCCTCGTGAACAGAACAGAATCAGCAAGGGCAGCAGAAGTACCAGAGGGAGAGGTTGAGTATCAGCTGCCCTTGCTGGGGTTGTTCTGCCCTCACACAGTGTATCCTCTGCACCTTTACTGGGAGAACTCCAGCTCCTGGGCCTCCAGTGAGACCACAGCCTGCTGTCTGCTGTCTCCTGCTGCATGTCCTTCAGTTAGCACAATGCGGACTCAAGAGATGATGTGTGGATTTGGGACACCACCCAAAAGCATCTGGGTCCTGTATCCAAGAATGGATTACAGTCCTCCAACTCTGACCAGCTTTAAAGAGAGATTTGTTAAGAACAGTCTGATAGCAGTGTAATGGGAGGGATGCTGCTGGCTCTTTGGGTGGTGATTTTCCCTTTCTTTCTCTCTGTGGGCAGGAAATTCTCCATGGGTCAGCAATGTGACCTTGTGGGCAAGAGGTATCCTAAGGTGCATCAGGAAAAGTGTGTCCAGCAGATCCAGGTTCTCCTCCCCCTCTACTCTGCCCTGGGGAGACCACACCTGGAATACTGGATCCAGTTTGGGGCTTCCCAGTTCAAGAGGGACAGGGAGCTACTGGAGAGAGTCCCATGGAGAGCTATGGGGATGATGAAGGGACCTGAGCATCTCTCCTGGGGAGAAAATGAGAGCCCTGGGGCTGTTCAGCCTGGAGAAGAGAAGGCTGAGAGGGGATCTCTGAATGTCCATCAATATCTGAGGGGTGGGGGGCAAGAGGAAGGGGCCAATCTCTTCCCAGTGGTGCCCAGGAACAGGACAAGGAATAATGGGTTGAAGGTAGAACAGAGGAAGTTCCACCTCACCATGAGGAGAAACTTCTTTGGTGTGAGGGTGAGGGAGCCCTGGGCCAGGCTGCCCAGAGAGGTTGTGGAGTCTCCTTCTCTGGAGGCTTCCAGACCCACCTGGATCTGGTCCTGGGGGATCCTGCTGGGACAGGGGGGTTGGACTGGAGCATCTCTAAAGGTCCCTTCCAACCCCTGACATTTTATGATTCTCTTTTCTATCTCTCCCTTTGCAGGATTAAGTTAACAACTATGGCTTTCTGCCTACCAGTGTATCTTGTGTCACTGCACCTGGTGTTGTGTTATCTTTACTTTGTCCTGCTGGGGTCCAACAAAAATCTCCACATTTCCAGCCTTTGGAACATGACAAGCAGCCACAAATAGGAATTTAAAGCTTCCTCCATTGTACTTCAGTGTTTCAAGAGCAGTGGTGAGAGAATATGAGCCAAACTGCTTGCAGCAAGAAGAAACAGAACAATCCACTCCAGTCACAAAGATACAGATAAGGTCACCAATGTACTCTGCTGATATTACTGCTTTTGCCAACAGCTACTGTAAAACTGAGGCAAAGATCCCCCAAAACAGGCAGATTAAATGGATTTAAATATCTCCCACTGACATAGCTGCTGTTTCTGACCCAGGAAAGCCTTCCCAAGAACACAAATACAGAATACTGATGGGGGTGTTATTTCTCTGAACATGAAGTTAGGTAGAACAGATCATCAGTTCACAAAGCAAGGGGCAGGGAGCAGCTATATTTTTGCTGCCTTGCCTCTAAATAAAAGAGTGAATAAACAATATATAGTTTTCAACTCTTAATGTGTTAGAAGTGTATCTTCAGTTCTCTTGAAACAACAGTTTGGTTAAACCTGTCCTGGCTTCAGACACCTACCAGGCATGTCTGAGTTAGGATGTATTTCCTACTATTCCCCTTATTGTTGAGGGAGGGAAATGGGAACATCTGGGATGTAAAGCAAGTTTTAACCAGGGCTTTAGAGATGTCAGGGTGATGAACCTTCTCTCCCCAGGCAAGGTGTCAAAGTACATGGAGTGAGACCTAGATGGCAGATCCAAGATAAGTGACTATAACTACCTGGAGATTCCACGTTTAACAATAGGACAGAAGGAGCATCCTGTGTGTGCCCACACACTGGCTTTTCAGCTCTTTACAAGCAAAATCTGTGCACAATAGCTGAGGGACAACTGATTCCCAATAAATTGACACATCCTTACTACAAAACAAATCAGCACTGGTAGGTACAATACATCTCCAATGACCTAGTGATGAGAATTATAATTTTTGCAAAGGAAATGAATAAAAATATTGATTTTTGCCCAAATCCCTGACTACCTCCAGGCTTTGGTTGCTGTTTCCACTACTCCTCAAGAAGCTATGACTTCAGACTGCTTCCACATTAATTTTAAAAGAAGAAAAGACCTTCCTGACTCAGGAAAGCTCCACATTTTGTGCTTCCTCATGGCTAGCAGTACACAAACAACAGCCTTTCCACAAAAGGGACAGCAATGTGTCTCCCTAGTTGTCCAGTAACATCCCTCACAGCTTCCTGACCACCTCACCTGTGAAGTCAGGCAGGGCCTTATCATCCACCAGGAGGAGAGGCCGCACCTGCTTTTGCTCCAGAAGATTTCTGGCTGCTGTCAGAGAGGTGAAGATCTCATTTTCTGCAATGTCAAACCCCAGTTTGGTCAGCCTCTCCAGCAGGTCCCTCTTGCACTCCTTGGTTGTGTTTGTCACGAAACGAATGGTGAGGGGAGCGCTGCGCAGCCTGGAGGGTGAAGAACAAAAACCAATCAGCCAGAGTGTCCTTCAGTTTGTGTCTGAGACTGAAAAAGGACCCTCTGTGTAAAAGCTGCAGATTAAAAAAACTGTACCCAGGGGACTCGTGTCCCATGGGTATCACCAAGTTGAGAACATCTGAAGCAGATGGCCACAACCACCGGCACAAAAATCAAGTTTCTCCTGCTTGGCTTCTACCCAAGAAATGTCAGGAGGAAAATGGTGATTCCAAACTTCACAGCAGTAACAAACATATTTATACAATCATGGAATAATTTGGTTTGAAAAGACCTTCAAGACATCAAGTCCAATAATTAACACAGCACTGCCACGGCCACCACTGCCCCATTGCCCCCAGCACCACATCTCCAGGGCTTTGAAAGCTCCTACTTTTCCCTTACTCCTGCCTCAGTTTGCAATGAAGACTCTGTGAAGTGTCCCACAAGCTTCATTGTTTCACAGCCAGGCACAAGTGACAATGTTCTTCATGGCCTGAAGTGACTACTGGAGTAGTCTCTGCCAAGTGGAAAACTTTTTCCATCTTCCCTGTTACTGAAGCTGAGCCCCTGCCAGGTTTGAGGTGTTTTCACCTTCTTCAGAGTTGAACCACAGAATCATTAAGGTTGGAAAAGACCTTGAAGATCATCAAGAGCCCAACACCACCACGCCAGCCAGACCACATCCTGAAGAGCCATGTCCAGGGCTTGGAAATCCCTCCAGGAATGATGGGGACTCCAGCCCTGCCCTGGGCAGCCTGGGCCAGGCCCTGACAACCCTTTCCAGGCATTGAGAAATTCTTCCCCAGCTCCAATCTAAACCTCCAGCTCAATTCCTCTTCTCCCAGCCCTTGTTCCTGGGGAGCAGAGCCCCAAGGACCCCCCCTGGCTCCAACCTCCTCTCAGGGGGTTGCAGAGAGCCAGAAGGTCTCCCCTCAGCCTCCTTTGCTCCAGGATCAACACCCCCAGCTCCCTCAGCTGCTCCTGGGCAGACTTCTGCTCCAGACCCTTCCCCAGCTCCCTTGCCCTGACACAAGCCAGGATGCTGGTGGCCTTCTTGGCCACCTGGGCACACCCTGGCTCCTGTTCAGCTGAATCAACCAACACCCCCAGGTCCTTTCCCTCTGGGCACTTTCCAGCCCCAAGCCTGGAGCATTGCCTGGGGCTGGTGTCACCCAAGTGCAGGACCCAACACTTGGCCTGGTTGAACCTCACACAATTATCCTCATCCCATCAATCCAGCCTGTCCAGGTCCCTCTGCAGAGCCTCCCTGCCCTCAGGCTGATCAACACTGCCTCCCAGTTTGGTGTCATCTGCAAAGTGAGTGAGCGTGCACTCAATCCCCTCATCCATTAGTGACATGGATCACTGATTGTGACCAACAGGAACAAGTCTGAAAAGTCTTTAAATTCAAACTGGACAATAAACAGACAAGCCCAGTGTTTTGGATCAGCAGCATCCTGAACCAAAATAAAGAAACAGAAGAAAATTATTACTAAATTAATGCACTGAACTCCATGTGCTGGGTGAATTTTACAGCAGCTGGGGTTTATTTAGAGCTGCAGGATGCTCTCAGAGCCCCTGCCACCTGGGTGACAATTTTATGTCTGCTGTTGCAGCCATTTATCCCTTTCCTGAGGAGCACCAGCATCCCATCAAACCACATTATAGCCCTACACTGACAGTACATGCTACCAAACAAATAATTTTAAGTGACAATTACAACAGTCCTCCCTTTAATTATTCCCCCACCATCCCTTTCCCTGTTTGTTGCTATAGAAACAACCACTGGCATCAGGACTGCATGGAGAACATCAGAATAAAGTTGGTCAACCCTGCACCTGCCATTTCTTTCTCTTGTTTGTCAGGTACACTGACCCTTCCCAAGTATGAATGGGGAAAAAACGCCCCCTGGTTGCTAATAAAAAGAAATTTTTTACTTTTTTTTTTTTTTTTTCCAATACTGAGATGTAACAAATGGAATCTATCCACTTGTTCCCTAAGCAAGCTGCATGCCAAGCAACCTGGCACAAGTCCTCCCTGCAGCATGAAACACCAGCCAGAAAAGGTCCAGTGAAGAGATCAGTAATGAATGAGCACCCAACACTTTAGTTTTACTTCCCTGCAGTATTGCATCTCTAGGAGACTACAATTTTCACAGAATTATTTGTGAAAAGAAATGCCAAGTTTCCTAACCCTTTTCTCAACTTTTCCTCTGAGCAACAGTCTGGTTTTATAAAAACCTAAGTGGCCAAGACAACTCCAGAAAAATGCCTCAGCCTTAATTCAGCCCTGTTCCTCCATCATGATTAATTCTTACTGCCCCAGCACTTTAAGGTGTCCTCCCTCACTCACTATGATAGTGTTCACCATTTTCTCTTTTTCTTCATCCACTGCAAGGTGTCTTCTCCAGGAAAAGTCTGTCACAACACAGTACAAAGATCCCTGGAGTTGCACAGCCTATTTTCCCACTGACTCAGACAGATTAAGTCATTTTATCATGCCTTGGTTTCTTTAGGCACCTTCCATTAGAAGAGAAAGTGGTACTTAACTGTTCTGTTTATTAATATATTTAAATTCCCACAAAAGTTGGGTTGTACTACCAAATGTTTCTCAAACTTAAAAATGGCTGAGGCTGTTTACCAAGCAGAAACTTTAAAAATCATAAAGCAAAGCCTTGGCTGAGAGACAAAGTGAGATGAGAACTTTGCAATGGATGCCTTGCTCACCAAGCCAAGTGATTCTGTTATTCTACTTCAGGGCACCACAGGCCTAAGGGCTCAGACATAAAACCAGGTGCCTGTAATTAAAAGAAGCACTGAGGAACAGCTCAGCTGAAATAACTTAGGTGTAGATGGGCTATCCATAGAATCATGGAATGGTTTGGGCTGGAAGGGACCTTCAAGCTCCTCCATTCCCAACCCCTTTCCATGGGCAGGGACACCTCCCAGCAGCCCAGGTTGCTCCAAGCCCCATCCAACCTGACCTGAGACACTGCCAGGGATGGGGCAGCCACAGCTTCTCTGGGAAACCTGGCACAGGGGATCAGCACCCTCACATTCAAGAATTTCTTCTTCATGTCTACCCTAGTTCAGGTGAATTTCACCATTTTCCATTTTGGTTGAGGCTACCATCCCATAGAAAAACTCTGAGTATTGTCCACTTTTATCTAGAAAAGACACAGGGACCAATCTGGGAGAGCTGCCAGGGGATTGGGTGATAGATGGCAACACTTCAACACCTGATTCCTCTGGGCATTAACACAGCTGTAAATAAAAGCAGAACTTCACCACCCATTTGCTTACCCACAAAAGCTTCAAGAAGCAGAAGCTTCAGGCCTGTTTACTCAGCAAAGCCTCTTTGTGCAGCCAGGACTGACAAAACTTATCCAGGGGAGAGGGAAAAAGGTGGCTTGCCTTTTAAGAGCTTCCTGTGAGCCCGGCACAGCTGAGTCTTCAATGTGAAGTGTGCCATTGAGATCCACCAAGACTGCTTTCAGCACACGCCGAGCTGCCATCCTGCATTCCCCAGGGAAATGGCAAATAAATGAAACAACAAAAAAACTGGTTAGCAGACAATGGATAATAAAAATAAGGAACTCAGTTAAGCACCTCGTTTGTGCCAAGCCTGGTATTACTCAGAACATTACTCGCAGTATTAAATGGGCCCCTTCAGACAGAGAGATAAAGGCAGTGTTTAAAATAAAATAAAAAAAAAAATGCATAATTGATGGGGTGGTATTTTCCCCAAGACTCTAGATATGGAAATCAGGTGCTGTTTGTTTGGTGTTTTTTTTTTTAAGTGCCTTTATTTGTGCGCTTCAAAGGAAAAATGTAATTCTCTAAACAAGGAAGACTCTGAGGATCATTAGGTTTG
This sequence comes from Florisuga fusca, assembly GCA_038090715.1. Classification (NCBI taxonomy): domain Eukaryota; kingdom Metazoa; phylum Chordata; class Aves; order Apodiformes; family Trochilidae; genus Florisuga; species Florisuga fusca. The sequence continues at coordinate 2,638,214 of JAAWXA010000050.1, forward strand.
GGATTGCTGGTTCAAGGCCTCAGCAAGCACATTTGGGCAAGTCCCACCAACACCAAAAAAAAAGTGAAAATTCAATTTCAAGTAAAAATAAACACAGTAACACGAAGCACTGATCCAGCACTCCCGACTATAAAGCTCCAAATGCTCTGTAAAAAAAAAAAAAGTGAGTATTGTTATTTTTGAAAGTGAGGTTTAGGGTGATTCAGCCCCTGAGGTAAATCAGGAGTCCTCTTACTCCTAGGTTACCCAGTGTGGATTTAGTCTAGAGGTTCTCAGGCACTGAGGCTACTCAAAGGGTCACTCCCTCCTCTTTCAAAGGGAACAGTCACAGGTTCTGCATCACCCAGACAGGTCCAGGGCCTCAGTGCCAGGATTCAAAGACACTGCAGAAGAAAACAGTGAGGTTATGTGCAAGTCATCTGGCTAGAAAGCTCTCTTCAGAAACAAGTGCTTCTCCTGTGTCTGCTGCACGTGGTGGTATTTTTTGCTCCGTAAGAAAGTCTGGCGAGTTTTTTCTCAGCAAATGTCCAATACAGAAGGTTTTTCCTCCACCCATCTGATCTGTCACCACTAGCAAGTCATCCCTGGTTTATGCTGAGCTGTTTGGGTTACAGACTGAACACATAGCACGGGTGAACTTTTAAAAATCACTCAGAACAGTCACCACCACTCCTAGATCCTGCCTTAATGAATTTAAATTTCTCTCAGGACCCTTTTCTATCTGCAGAAAACTCCACCAGTGATCAAGATATGGGGTACAAGACACATGCTCAGAGATTCCACTTTCATTATTCCTACTGGTTACCTACAATAAGAAAGAAATCCCAACTTTCTAGTATGGCTGTGGCTACAGAGGGCAAGGTTAAGTGTCTGTGATACAGAGCTGGCAGCAAAATTCCTAAGGGAAGTTCATCAACTGCATGGGAAAAGAAGCCACCAGGCTTCTCAGACACCTCTGAATAAAATACTGTAGACCAAGTCCATGAGCAGAATGGAACCTGCAAAGAAATATTATCCCCATGGCAAAAAAAAACCTAAGCACCAAACACCAGGCATTCCAACTCTGGCACAGGGAATTTTGAGTGCAGAGAGAGATGAAAAAGGGGACTGGAGAAGGTGCTGTTATATAAATTCTTTAGCAGAGCAATTGCTCCATGCCTGTGTAGGTAGCACAGCTAAGGACAGAGACAGAATATCCTAGTTTAGCAGAAATGGGATGGTTTTTTTAATTATTATTATTCCTCTTTTACCCTAGATTTCCATTGGGTCTCCTACTCACAGTGTATTTACCCAGGCAGCATGGAAGTTACCTGCAGAGCCAGTTATTTATTTATTTTTTTCAGCATAGCCTAATTTTAAACTTAAAGCTCATGGCCTGGCAAGTCCTAAAAAAACCTGCAGCACCTCAGTTTTCACCCTGGCAGCCCAACACCTCAGGGGAACCTCCCCACTGAGCTGGCATTACAGCAAAAAGATGAAGCCATACAATGATTCAGGCTCATCAGGACATGAGGGACCAATCCCTCATGGGTCTCTGGCAGTCTAAGGGGCACTGACACCTTAGGAAGTGGAAGGCTTGGAATCACAGGATGACACAGAGTCCCAGAATCGTTGGAAAAAACCTCTGAGGATCATCTGGGTCCAACCCCAATGCTTAGAGATCCCTGAGGGCTGGTTTGAGAGGAATACATCCAGCTGGGTCAGGAATATCTCCAGGGATGAACTCTCCACAACTTCCCTGGGCAATCCATTCCTGTGTTGTGTCACCCTCGGACTCAAGAAGTTATTTTCTCGTATTTAACTTAAATCTCACCCCCCAGTTTGTGTCCAGGGCACTGACAGCAACCCAGGGGCCTCCTTCTCCATGGCAGAACCATCACCTCCAGGCTCCTTCTTCCTTCACTCACAGATCCCACCACCACTGGGCCACCACCCCCCCCAACAGGGCCACCAGCCAAAGCCAGGCCTTGCCCTCGGGTGACCCCACAACCGGGGCAGCCACCCAGGAGCCTCTGAAAGGACCGATCAGCCCCGGGACAAGGCGGCAGAGTCCCAGCCCTGGGTCGGGCAGCGCTGAGGAGAGCTCGGCCCAAGCCCACACGGACCCCCGGCGGGGGGGGGGTTGAGAGGGGGCTGCCCCTGNAGGGTGGTGACTGTGGGGAGGGGGCTGGGGGGGGTCGGGTTGGAGGCATTGACAACGGGGATGAGAGGAAATGATTTATGGAATTGGGTGGGAAAGGCCTCTGGGATCATCGAACCTCAGTGCTGGGCAAGCCGTGTCCTTGAGCACCACGTCTGCACGGCTTTGGAGCACCTCCCGGGTCTTTATGGGCTGTATGTACTCCATGTCTGTGTTTATATCACTCTTTGTACTCCATATCTATGTTTATATCACTATGAACTTCATATCTATGTTTATATCACTCTATAATAGAAGTGTGAAAATAAAATATGTTTCTACAGGTGAAGTTGGCTGCCCAGGGAAATGGTGGAGTCACCACCCCTGAAGATATTTTTAAAAACTCATGTAGATGAGGGACTTCAGGGCATGTTTTAGTGGGCATAGACATGTATATTCACAAATGTATATTCACAAATAATAATATAATTTTTGAATTTTTATTTGAGGGGTGTGTGTTGGCAGTTGGACGTGCTGGTCTTCAGAGGTCTGTTCCAAATGTGACAGTTCTGTGGTGGCATCAGGATGGGGCTGGAGTGATTCCCCCAGGGATCAGTGCTGGGCCCAGTCCTGTTTAATATCTTTATCGACGACTTAGATGAGGGGATTGAGTCCATCATCAGCAAATCTGCAGATGACACCAAGCTGGGAGGAAGTGTGGACCAACTGGAAGGCAGGAGGGCTCTGCAGAGGGACCTGGACAGACTGGAGAGCTGGGCTGATTCCAAGGGGATGAGGTTCAACACGGCCAAGTGCCGGGTCCTGCACTTTGGCCACAACAAGCCCATGGGGAGCTCCAGGTTGGGCACAGAGTGGCTGGAGAGCAGCCAGACAGAGAGGGACCTGGGGGTTTGGATCCACAAGAAGCTGAACAGGAGCCAGCAGTGTGCCCAGGTGGCCAAGAAGGCCAATGGCATCCTGGCCTGGATCAGGAACAGCGTGGCCAGCAGGTCCAAGGAGGTGATTCTGCCCCTGGACTCAGCCCTGGTGAGGTCACACCTCGAGTCCTGTGTCCAGTTCTGGGCCCCTCAGGTCAGGCAGGAGATGGAGGTGCTGGAGCAGGTCCAAAGGAGGGCAACCAGGCTGGTGAAGGGACTGGAGCACAGATCCTATGAGGAGAGGCTGAGGGAGCTGGGGCTGTTCAGCCTGGAGAAGAGGAGGCTCAGGGGAGACCTCATCACTCTCTACAACTCCCTGAAAGGAGGCTGTAGCCAAGGGGGGGGTTGGTCTCTTTTCCCAGGCACCTCTCAGCAAGACAAGAGGACACGGTCTCAAGTTGTGCCGGGGGAGGTTTAGGTTGGATATTAGAAAGAATTTCTTTCTGGAGAGGGTGATCAGACATTGGAATGGGCTGCCCAGGGAAGTGGTGGATTCTCCATCCCTGGAGATATTTAAACAGAGACTGGATGTGGCACTCAGTGCCATGGTCTAGCAACTGCACTGGTGGATCAAGGGTTGGACTTGATGATCTCTGAGGTCCCTTCCAACCCTGCTAATTCTATGATTCTATGATTTGCACAGGGATCAAGGAACAGAATGAGCAGAGTTGAGTCCCAAGGTTCAGAATGGACCCCTTTGCTTTCTAAACTCTGCTCGGGAGTCCAAATGCAGCTGGGACCCGGACTCCTAGACCCAGACTTGATCAAAGTTTCATGACTGAAGGGGTTTAGCTGGAGGGATTTCAGTGTAGGGCTTTAACACCTAATTATGGGCTGGTGTGATTTGGAACAGCAGCAATTTGAGGTTGATTGACACCATTATAACAAATAACAGGTTATATGATTTTCTAACCATACATTAAATTACATACTTAGAGATACTGAGGTTAAGCCTATGTTAAGATGTTAATAAATTTTGGTACCTAGTGGTCTTTGAACTACATGGAGAAAAGATTGATCTCCATGAGACTGACTTATAGTAAATGCTACAATAATTGTATTATTACAATTCAACCTTTTTGTTTGTTTTTCTTTCTGCAAAATGAAAAATAGTGAACTACTCACTTTTCTCCTTCAGATAGACAAACTTCCTTTGTGAGGCATGTGGTAGCAGTCTGCTGTGATCCCAAGGAGCTCCAAAGGTCTCCGTTTTGGGATCAATATTTACAGAGTCACCAGATGATTGACTTTGCTCAGGGAGGATGTGATTTACTCATCCCTGGCAGTGTCTCAGGTCAGGTTGGATGGGGCTTGGAGCAACCTGGGCTGGTGGGAGGTGTCCCTGCCCATGGAAAGGGGTTGGGAATGGATGATCTTGAAGGTCCCTTCCAACCCAGACCGGTTTGGGATTCTATGATTTTTCCACAGTGGCCACAACTTGTGTCAGGTCATCTTTGGCAATAGATTCAATATAGTATGTAATATATAATATGATAAAGAATCATTATGATTCTACACTGACATGGCAGCCTAAGGTGAGGTATCAGAAATAATTAAAATGAGTTTGTGATACATTTATTCATGTGCAAACCAATTACCTTCCTACTTTTCCCTTACTCCTGCCTCAGTTTGCAATGAAGACTCTGTCAAGTGTCCCACAAGCTTCATTGTTTCACAGCCAGGCACAAGTGACAATGTTCTTCATGGCCTGAAGTGACTACTGGAGTAGTCTCTGCCAAGTGGAAACCTTTTTCCATCTTCCCTGTTACTGAAGCTGAGCCCCTGCCAGGTTTGAGGTGTTTTCACCTTCTTCAGAGTTGAACCACAGAATAATTAAAGTTGGAAAAGTCCCTCTCCCCAGGGAGGAGCTCTTGGTTTGGGAGAGCTTGTTCCACAGGCAGTGAGCCAAGGACAGTGGAAGCAAAGATCAGAAAACCAGATGAGTAGGAACTCAGAAGACAAGAGGAATTCACTCATATCCACCCCATTGCTTCTGATCAAGGGCTCAGAAGTCAATAGCTCAGATTTAGCCAAGCAGTGGCTGTGGGGGCAGCAATCCTATTATTGATATTTTTAGGCTATTTTAAGATTCCATCCACCACTCAGTGCAATGCCTCCTGCACGGGGGCCCATCCAGAACCAGGTTAGTCCATGCTCTCCTTCCAAATGTATTTTTTCAACTGCCCTTCTGCTCAGAACTGCTTTGTTTGGCTGGAAATAAGTGCTTCCTGCCTGACCAAGCCCTTGGCTGTTACTTACCCCTATTCCCATCCTCTGTGTAAATGGGTTAAAATTCTCAGGGTTTAGAGGTGCCCCCAGAGGTACTCTGAACTGCCCTTTCAGGCAAAGAACAGCCAGAGCCCCTGCAAATACCCTACAAACCCTCTGAATTATATTTTTATCACTTCTCCTGCTTCAGAGCACTCCCAGTGTCCCCCAAGATCACAGTTTCAGAGAATTATAGACCAGAATCATGAAGTTCTTTTGGTTGGAAAAGACCTTGAAGATCATCAGGTCCAACCCTTAACCCAGCACTGCCCCCAGCATGTCCCTCAGCACCACATCTCCAGGGCTTGGAAATCCCTCCAGGAATGATGGGGACTCCAGCCCTGCCCTGGGCAGCCTGGGCCAGGCCCTGACAACCCTTTCCAGGCATTGAGAAATTCTTCCCCAGCTCCAATCCTGTCTCTTANCCCTTGCCCTTCTCTGGACACACTCCAACCCCTCAATGTCCTTCTTGTCCTCAGGGGCCCAGAACTGACCCCAGGATTCCAGGTGCAGCCTCCCCAGTGCCCAGCACAGGGGGACTCTCTATTCCCTATTCCCTCCCTATTCCTGGTAGCCACATTATTGCTGACACAAGCCAGGATGCTGGTGGCCTTGGCTACCTGGGCAGCCACAGGCTCATGTTCAGCCAGCTGTCAACCAGCACCCTTAAGTCCTTTCCCCCTTGGTGACAGTCACACAAGGAGATGGTGTCATTGTGATTACTCCCTTGGTGCTTCTCTCTACCTTCCTTCCTTCTCCTCCTCCTGTTTTGCTTCCTACCCTTTTGCCCTCATCCCTGCTCATTCCCCAGGAGACCTCATCTTCAGCTGCTGCCCCACTTTGAATCCCTCCTTTCTGTCTGCCAGGTAAAACACGTCCCAGTTTTGCCTCAAATGCAAGATTCCTGCTGCACAGAACCACTGCTCCTTTGCACAGCATCTGCCAAAAGTGGTTTTGGAAGGGACATCTCGACCACTGCTTTTATAGCAAACATTTTACAAAAAAGGCCTGTGCACATGCTGTGTTTTACCTCCTTCCCCATCCATGCTTTCAGGCTTCCATGCAAAAGATACCCATGAAAATAACCTATCCACGCTGCTCCCTTGTCACCCATGCATTACACAAAGACTATTTTAAAGAATTCTTTTACAATGGATCTACTTTGGAATTTTAAAGCCAGCAGGATCCTATTCTGCCTTTGGCTCATGTTCCCATGGCTCATTAGGTTTGCTACATAAACCCAAATGCAGCTCCCTAGCAGAGAACTCACAGGTGCCACAGGGGTGGAAAAGTATTTCATGTAGGAACAGGAACTGTTTCCTGGGACAGGATGAAGCCGAGTTCTGGGATGCACACAGGTATAGAGCAAGTTACAAAAGAGAGTGCTTAACTTAGAAATTCAAAATTTATTTACAAGTTTTCACTAAAAAAAAAAAAAGAGAGAGAAAGGAAGTAACATCAAGCTCTTCACCTGGATACACGTTACTCTGCTAAGTTCTGCAACTGACAGTCATTAAGTCCATTTACAGATTTTACAGATATTTGTATGCAACAGGGTATGCTTTAGTCAGCAAGACATCAGAAGAGATGATAAAATAATCTGTTTTCAAGTAATGTAAGGGCCAGGCTTCCTTTGGCCCTCCCCACTTCAGAAAAGAAGCTAAAATACTTAAGCAGAGGAACAGACTTAAGACTTTACTTAATTTTCTTGAAGCACATGAGCATCAGCCTCCAGTAATTCAAACTTGGTACATAACATCAGACCTAACCCAGCAAGTCTTAATTGAGCCAAAATTAATTAGCAACATGCTCTGAGACAGAACTGCAAGACCATGCCCAGAGTTTCAAATTCAGAAGCTGTTGATTCAACGCAGGGAGATGGAAAGGCAGATGAAGCAGCAGTAACAGAAGAGGCTGCAAATTCACTGTTTTCTTAACAAAGATTTCCCCTCCCACACTACCCAAGCTCCAAGTACAACACACTGATCACCACACAGAAGTTTAATGTATTTTAGTATAATAAACCTTGACAGAACAGTGACAAATGCTAATTACTAATATTACCTGCTAGTCTACATTAACAATCACCCAGGTTTAGGTACAGCTTTTCCAGATTTTGCATAGCAATTCCACCTATTTTCAATTATCTTCACCATCAGCGTGACACATTCTTGAAAAAGTCCATTAAACACAAATCAAACCAGGTCTCAATCAAACCAGGAACAACCAACTTCCAATGTGAACTGAGTCAGCACTTAACCCAGTGAGTTTTATCTCCTTCCAACATCCCCAACTGTACTTCAATAATTTTTTAACATGTTTGCAGAGCCTAATTTGACTTCCCTTAAACTGTATTGCAGTAGCAGTTGAAATTAAAAACAAAAACCATCACTGTTTTTCCTTAATTTCCAAAGAAACTGGGAAGTGTACTGAAGGAAATTCATCCCTGAGTAACGAGACATTTAGGAACTACATCCTGCTGACAAAAACTGCAATGTGTTACGAGGCAGCTGGCAGTATTTAACAGGCAGCAACAGAACTGCTCACAGTCCAACACGTTCTTGCGTTGTTGCATTGATCCCAGCATCTTGTTTAATGAGACTGCAAGTGAACATGAGGAAAAGGGATAAATAGAAAGAGTGTCTTTATTATTTTGTCTTGGGTTTGTCAATTTTGACAGCTAAATCGTGCTGGATCCCAGAAAACTCAAGGGCAGGGATGGTCAGCAATGTGCATCTTTGGATGTCCACCAGATTTGGCTCGGGGTCTCTTCACCCAAACAAGAGGAGGAGAATGATTGTGACTGAGTTCACTGCTATTAATGGCACTGTGGAGAAAGAAAAAGGTTAGCTGAAGAGTTTCTTTTCCATATCACAGCGCAACAGAGTTTTGTACAATTTTTTAAGGAGTGGAATCTACTGAAATTTAAAAAAAAACAACACAGAACACTTCCATTTTCTTATGCAAAAATTAGGATTAGTGGAAGGAGCTAGGATCAAAGCCTAGGATACTGAAAATGAGTGGCAAGCAAGAGCAGAAGTATTTTTCTGTCACCCATCATGTTTTAACTTTAACCTAATTTTCTCCAAATGAACACAAAGTCAGTTTCTATCCTTGGGTTTGCTGCGTTTTAAAAGAAATGTACCAATTTTAATTCTGCAGTGGCCAGGAGAGGTAACATTTGTTAGTTCCTCATTACCATCACCAATAGAAGAAATTTTTGGCATGCTTTAGAAAATTATCAGTAATTTATAATTTTAAGTCTGTCTTTCCCTCCCCCCCATCCTTTGGGGCACGTAAGGCTGACGTACCTTCAAGAACCCCAGGAATTACATTTCCCTCACCAGGTACACCTCATAAAATTTAATTTAGCCAAAGTGAAGCTACTTGCACACTCCAACTGATCACTGAGCTTCCACCCAGCTCCTAAACTTGGAAGACAGACAAGACCTAGCAGCAGAACCACAACTTGGGAGTCAGGGAATGTTTTACACTTTGCATCAAGGTGCAAAGCTTAGGTGGGACCTGTGCCCTCCTCCACAGGTATGAAGGAGAGACTGGAGATGATGAGAAGAAATCACAGCTGTCTGGTCAAAGGAAAAGAGTCAAAAGGCTGATGTTACTTCTATTAAAGTAAAAAATTAAACTTTGTTAGTTTAACAGTGATGTTTAAACAAAAAGCTGTCACCACACCTCTCATGACAGTCCGTACAGATCGGATGAGGTTTGTCAGCTGTGCTTTAATTCCAGGTTCCTCTCCAAATCCTCCGATCCCTTGATCACTTCCCCAGCCAACTGTGTCACATAAAAACAGCCAGAAATGTTAGGAAAAAAACAACAAAAAAACCACACAACAAATGCTATCAGCAATATTATCACTAAATCCCTCCAGGGATGACGACTCCAGCCCTGCCCTGGGTAGCCTGGGCCAGGCCCTGACAACCTTTTCCAGGGAGAAATTGTTCCCAACTCCAATCTAAACTTCCCCTGGCACAACTTGAGGCTGTTTCCTGATGTCACAGGATTGTTCTGGTTGGAAAAGATCTTTAAGAACTAACATCAGAAAGAGAAGCTACACGCCAACTCACTTTATGTCACAGTCAGACTTTACAGCAATAAAACTGAGGCAGAGCACCTGGACCCAGGGACAGGACCAGGGACTTTTTGAGTCTTGCTGGTCACAGCCCTGACCTGTTTGGGGATGGGTGGAGCAGGGAAGGGAGTGGCTGTTGGTATTCCAAGCTGGACTGTGCAACTTCTTAGTTTCTCTTCTCCAGGGACAACTTTAAAGGGATTTTTTTTTTCCCCCTTCCTTGTCTCCCTCACTGTGCTGGGGGCAGGAGATGAGTGCTCTTCCTTACCAGCTTCTGCCTCCCACTTGGATGAACTTGGAGTTATTCCCCTCTCCTGAGTCTCAAGTGGCTTATTAACCCATCGTGTTTTCCTCCAAATCTCCCTTTTCCTCCAGCTGCTGGAGGAAGCAAAAGACAATCCCAAACCAAATTCCTCACAGTGAATCCTACTGGGATAACCATCAGCACTCCAGACAAAAATTCCAAGCTCAGCTTGACCTGGAGATGTCAGGATCCCCTGGATGAGGATATTGGGTAACCTCAGACCATGGGTCAATTTTTTTTTTTTTTTCTTGGGCTTTGGAGCTCTTTGGGTCGGTGCCTTTTCTGTGTTTTGTGGGGCTTTGTCTTCTTTTAATGGCCGAGGATGCCCGACCTGGGGGATCTCCCTTCAGCACGGCAACNTCTTCCGATCTGGCAGGGCCAGGGCCGAATCTGCCCCAGGATTTCCTTTCTCCTTTTCTCCCCCCTACCCCCTTCACCGATTCGTCTCGTACCGTGGCGGAGGAAACGCTCCTCGTGTAAGACGGCGATGGCGTTGATGATGAGGAGGCCGGCCTGAAGCAGAGAGTACAGAGAGAACGCCATTACCCCACGCCGCCATCAGACCAGGGGCGGGAGCGGGACGTGGCGAGCGACAGGGGAGGGAGGAGAGGAGGAGAACCCCGCCTCCTGCCCCCCTCTTTTCCCTCAGCTGGCGGGGGAGGCTTTGTTTCCATTCTTTCCTCAGGAAAAAGAAGGACATTGAGGGGGTTGGAGTGTGTCCAGAGAAGGGAATGGAGCTGGGGAAGGGTCTGGAGCAGAAGTCTGCCCAGGAGCAGCTGAGGGAGCTGGGGGTGTTGATCCTGGAGCAAAGGAGGCTGAGGGGAGACCTTCTGGCTCTCTGCAAACCCCTGAGAGGAGGTTGGAGCCAGGGGGGGTCGGGCTCTGCTCCCAAGGAACAAGGGATGGGAGAAGAGGAATTGAGCTGGAGGTTTAGATTGGAGCTGGGGAAGAATTTCTCAANCCCCCCGTGTCCAAAGCCCTCCCCCAGCTTTCCTGTAGCCCCTTCAGATATTGGAAGGTTGCTCTAAGGTCACCTGGGAGCCTCCTCTTCTCCAGGCTGAACAAGCCCAATCCCTCAGCCTGGCTTCCCAGGGAGGTGCTCAGCCCTCTGAGCATTTGAGTGCCTCTCCTCTGGACACCTTCCAGGAGCTCTGTGTCCTTCTGCTGTTGGGGACTTCAGAACTGGACACAGAGCATACCCCATCCTCAGGACCACAGCACATTTTGTTACACACCTACCCCTGAAATTACTGATGTTAAATAAGGGAGATAGAATTGAGAGCAAAAGTCACACATTCATCAGATTTGTCATCTAGAGAAAAATTGTTGTCATTTCAAATAGAAATACAGGCTCAATCCAGGCAAATGGAAAAAACATCTTTTGCACTTGCTGTGAAATCAGTATTATTTTAGCATGTGCTGAAGTTGGGTTTTTTGTTTTGTTTTCTTCTGGGAAAACTCACAATATTTCCCAGTGTTGGCTCTGGTTCTGCAGACATTTCTGTGCATGTGGTTACCTTCATCCACATCAGAATTCAGTGGCACGGGTTGAGTGCACTGCCACGTGGGAACACTCCTGACAAGCTCAGGAGTCCAACCTCATTTCCTTATTTCTCAACTGGATTTTTAAATACAAAAGTCCTAAAAAGTTTCCCTTTACTAATTTTCTAAATGGAGCCATTTAGAAAATGGAGAGAAAGTCAATATTGGTCTGAAAAGATTTCATCCCAAAAGCTGTGACTATTTTTGAAGAAGTTGTGAGTGCTTGGAGTACAATGGCATGGCAAATGGAATTGCTTTTTCTTCTCAGACATAACTTAGGGCATTATGGCTGTAATTCTATAATTAAATACAGATAAATGGGAGGGGTCACTAGCAGGCACATCTAATAACCACCATCTTCAAGTAGAATTTCCTGGGCTACCTCCTTATGGTATCCAGCCTATAAATAAATACTAACCTCAGCAAAGAGCTAATGTTTAGAATTATGGCACTGAAAAAAAATAATAGATGATGTTTTCAAAATAAGTCTACAAGTTATGGCTTAGTATTTTTACCCATAATTAAGATGTATTTCCAAAGAGCAGCTGCTATCAAGCTTACATAAACTTGCCATCATTCTCCCCTTTGTAAAATCCATCATGGCAACTCAACCACCACATGAGCTTTATCTCTCAATCATTGTTTTACATGGCTGAAGGGAAAACCAGATAAAGCTTCTGGCATTAGAAAGAAACCATTTCCCCCCCCCTTCTTCTTCTTCATTAAGGTGTTATATTTCATTGCAGTAAATTCCTGTGGTGTCAGCTGCAGAGTGCAGTCAATCACCATAAAGGAGAGTTTGAAACCACCTCACAGATGTCAAAGGATTAAACTTCAGGCTGGTGAAGTATTGTGTAGACCTTGGTGTTTTTTCTTCTCAGTTTATTGTTCAATATCATCAGACAGAGCACAGCTCCTTGGGCACAGCTCAAGCCTCTGCAGGGTGAGACTCAAGCCTGTTGCATGCAGGCTTTCAGGATTATGTTTGTTCCTGGTGAGCAAACACCAGGTCAGAGGAAGCCTTCTCACACCTTCAGTCCCTACATCCTTAGCCTCACTTGCCACCACTGAGCTAGCTTTGACAATTTCCTTCTTCAGATATTTACCTACCCACATGTACACATTTCAGGAAGAATATTTTTGAGACAGAGGAAGGGCTGGAAATGGGCTCAAAAGGAATATATTTGGTTGGTGGCAACTCTTTTACCCTGACTGGGCTTCTGTATTTGTCAGCAGAAAGACCCAGGAATGGGAACATCATCCTCTCTGCTTTTGGTCCTTCATGCCAAGGGGTTTTGCCACTGAATGTGTGCATCTAGACAAGCTTTGCCAGTGGGCCTCTTCTTACCTCCTGAAGATGAGCAGACTTGAAATACAGAACCATAAAATCACAGAATGGTTTGGGGTTGGGAGGGACCTTAAATATCATCTATTTCCAACTTCCCTATCATGGGCAGAGACATTTCTTACTAAACCAGGCTGCTCCAAGCTCCACCCATCCTGGATGCTCTCAGGGAAGAAGCATTCACCCTGAGATCCCAGAAAGCCACTTCCTTCCCTGTGGTACATTAATGGGGCTCTGAATGGACACAAACCCTCACACCATGGTGCTGAATGGAGGAGTTGAATCCTTACATCTGCCCACCATGTGCCTACCTCCACCACCTGTAAGTCCCCTAAAGATTTACATGAAAACGTGTAGGCTCTGTGTCTGTAAGAAGGTTTGGTGCTATAAATAGATCCCACAGCTACATTGTGCAATTAAACCAAAGCCTTCATCATCTTTTGCCCATCATGCTCTGCAAAGGTTGATGATGCACCCTGCAGGTGAAACACTTCTCTTGTAAACATGAATGTAAACATTATGTAAACATAAATTCAGCTGATTTAATATCCAAATGAACGTTTCAACCATCAAAGCTGCAAATACAAGAAGGTTTTGTACATTGGAGAGAACTATTATGTGGTTCTTCCTTTTCAGCAGCCATGTACAGATGAGATATCTGTCTTTTCAGTGACCCTGACCATGCTGTGCAGTCCCACCTCTGCCCTTGCTTCTTTGGGAAGTGTATGGCCATCCCTTTCCAAATCACAGGCCCCCAGCTTCCCTGAGATCTTTGCCTTGAGAGGATGTTAATACAGCTCCATACACAAAAGGAGACTGAAGAATGAAGGGAATAAATACATATAAACACAAAATAAATACAAAATTCTGAACCGAAACCTACATTTATTGATGCTGTTTCCTAAGTCTTACCTAAGTCTTACTCAGCTTTGGTGAGGCTGAACCTTGAGTACTGTGGGCATTTTTGGGCACCACAGTATAGGAAGGACATGGAAGTGCTGGAAAAGGTACAGAACCTGGCTGATTAGGGGTCTGGAGAAGAGGACTTATGAGGAGAGGCAGAGGGGACTGGGGCTGTTCAGTTTGGGGAAGGAGAGGCTGAGAAGAGACCTTATTGCTCTACAGCTCCCTAAAAAGAGGATGTGGTGAGATGGGTGTTGGGCTCTTCTCCCCAGTGACCAGTGATAGGAGAAGAGAAAATGGGTTCAAGTTGCTCCAGGGGAGGTTCAGATTAGAGATCAGGAAAAAAGTTTCCACTGAAAGAGTGGTAAAGCATTGGAACAGGCTGCCCAGGGAGGTGGTGGAGTCATTGTCTCTGGAGGTATTAAAAAAATAAGTAGATGTGGCTCTTCAGGAGATGATTTAGTGGTTATGGTGGTGTAGGACTGGTGGTTGGACTCGATGATCTGGAAGGTCCTTTCCAACCATGATGATTTTATGATTGTTTGATTGTATTGTGCTTGACTGTGTAATCCTCACCAGTACAGTACTACACCATGTTCCATTCTGTTGTCCTGGGATTACTGGTATTTTCACCCCAGTCACCACCTGCCTTGTGTTCCTATTTGGAATCCACCCCTCCAGAACCAAACCCTGTTTATTCTCAGCACCATACAGAGCTTTTTGTCAGAGGTGACAGGGGCAGGGATTTGCCACAAACTGTGGGTATCAAAAGCAGACCAGGATGAGGGAATGGGGCAGTGAGGAAAAAAAAAGAGATTTTGGCAGAGAATTGGAAAGCTCTGCTTAGCCCATCCTTGCTGCTGACAGATGGTCAGGATTTGCAGGCACAGAGGGTCTTAAGGAGGGATTTACAGCAGGATGAGGAAACAGCTCCATGAATTTCGACAAGGAGGTGGATTTTGTCTCTATGCAGTGAGCAGCATGGAGAAAAAGCTGGGGTATTAAGGTGAGCAAAGAGAGGAGCAGCTCCCTAAAAACAGGTATGGAAAGAGGGGAACCAAAGCAGCTGCTGCAGTTAGTGTTTGCCACCATGAATGTGTTCCCACCACTTCATGGAAAATTATATCAGCAGCAATATTTTGATTGAGAATGTGGCTATAATGTCATGAAAGATGCTGCTGCAGCTGAACCTCCACCAGCAGGGCTGACACGACCCCTCAGCTTCCAAATCAGGTCTGGTTTCCATCTCTGCTAATGGAAAAATTAGTCAAGCAGCACTTTTGGGACAGCTATGGAGGGGGTGTAATAGTGACTGAAGTCCAACTTTGCCTTTGGAGCTCAGCACACGGATTTTCACTCAGGTCTGGGAAATGCCCAGTGCCTGTGAGGATCTGTGCTGGATAGCCTCATGTTGTAAAAAATGCCAACCCTTCCAATCTCTTGGCAGCACTGAAGTGCCTGCAGATACTTTCAGTGCTGTGCAATGTGTGAGCACAAAGGAGGAACTGACCATATCAGATCCTTTTTGGAGGAGTACACATTGGTCAAAGGGCTTTTCTCCTGCTTCCTTAAACTTCCACAGAATCACAGGCTGGTTTGGGTTGGAAGGGACCTTAAAGCTCCTCCATTCCCAACCCCTTTCCATGGGCAGGGACACCTCCCAGCAGCCCAGGTTGCTCCAAGCCCCATCCAACCTGACCTGAGACACTGCCAGGGATGGGGCAGCCACAGCTTCTCTGGGAAACCTGGCACAGGGGATCAGCACCCTCACAATAAAGAATTTCTTCTTCATCTAAATCCCCCCCTCTTTACTTTTAAAAATGCTCCTCTCCCCCTTCCCTTCCCTCCCTGCCCTTGTCCTCAGTCCCTCCCCAGCTTTCCTGGAGCCCCTTCAGGCACTGGAAGGTGCTCTAAGGTCTCCCTGCAGCCTTCTCTTCTCCAGGCTGAACAACCCCAACTCTCTCAGCCTGGCTCCAGAGCTGCTCCAGCCCTCCCAGCATCTCCAGGGCCTCCTCTGGACTCACTCCAACACCTCCATCTCCTTCTGGTGTTGGGGACCCCAGAACTGGACACAGCACCCGAGGGGGGTCTCCCCAGAGTGAAGCAGATGGGGACAATCCCCTCCCTGGTCCTATTGGCCACACTGCTGGGGCTGCAGCCCAGGACATTTTTGGTTTCTGGGCTGCCAGCACACATTGCCAGCTCACATTGAGCTTCTCACCAACCAACACCCCCAGACAAAGTCCTTCTCCTCGGAGCTGCTCTAAATCCATCCATTTAGTTATATGGAAAATATGCAGGAGGTAGTCCAAGAGAGTTGGTAAGATAAGTGGAAAATTGTACAGCCCACAGCTCTTACAGGGTTCCTAGTAAAGGGCACCAAGTTGGAGTAGGCTGGCCAGCTATGGTGAGTACACCTATCCCTCTGTGTGCCAGGTCTCTGTCCCATGTAACCATCACCTGACTGGGGGGACAGCCAGGCTTCTCCTTAGCAAGCTGGTGTCATGCCAGAGGCAGAGGTCATTGGTGCTGGGAAAGTTGCAGCACTCAGTTTAAAGATTAATAGATGGTATCTCTCTTTCTGGCTGTAAAAGTGGGCAGATAAGAAAAAAAATTCAGAAACCTGGTGATATAAGAAATGGCAATCTGTCCACTAACCTGCAGCAGGGTAGGCAAAAGGTTAGGTCTTGGCATCATGTGTGGGATTCACGTATGAGTCAGTGGGAATGGGAAATCTTTGTAAAAATTACCAGAAATCCCTCTTCGCATTTCCCCCCCACCCCATGACTCACACCACAGAAAGAGATCTGTCCAAACCAGGACAATGTGAAAAGTTGTGTGGTGAACTTTTCACCCAGCAGATGCCAGAGATGAGGTACATGTATCTACACTATTCCTCTATTTCAAGAAAAAAAAAACAACAAAAAAACCCCCCAGAGAATAATTCCATTTTCCTGCATTTTCTAATACTGCTGAGGTACAAGCTCACAGTCTAAAGCTACAGTGTGGGGAAGAAATTAAGTGGGGCACATCAGTCCATCATCTCTTTAAGCATCCATCCCCCAGTCCTTCATCTACTTCTCTCTCCAGAAGAAAGCTCCAGGTGGAAGAAGCTCTGGACCATCACTGCTCTGGCACTGAACTGGAGGGTGCCACGGAGACAGCGAAGGAGAAGAACGGCACCTCCAGGATGGAGATGGTCTCTTCAGAGATGGGAAAGTCTGGGGATACAGTTCCCTTGTCAGAAATGTAACTTATACACACTGGGCCTCTCAGATCTGCTGTTGAGATCTTCTCAGAGCTTTGCTTTGTCACGGTGATATTTTCCACCACCACTGGTACACTCAGGTCTTTGGAGGAATAATTCGATGCGCAGCGTCTGGCACAAGGGAAAAGGAGCAAAATAAAACATTAGATAAGCATAAGGAGCTGTTTGTAGTTCAAACCCAGTCCAACTGAACCAAGAACAGGATTTAACATATGGCTGCACACAGCTATTAGCTCAGACAGAACTCATGGAATTAATTAGGGAGGTGAACTTTCTTCTCCCCTAATTTTCTACCCTTCCACATAGAAGACGTCTTATGACCCCTTGCTTCCTTCAGCTTTTCATCTCCCAGTGACAGGAGAGGAGGTAGTGGGCACAAACTTGAACATAAGATGTTTTCTTTAGACATGGGAAGGAACTTCTTCACTTTGAGAGTGGCTGGAACAGGCTACCCAGAGAGTTGGTGGAGTCTCCATCCCTAGAGGCATTCAAAACCTTTCTGGACACCATTCTGTGCATCCTGCTCAGGGTGAACCTACTCTGGGAGGGGTTTGGATAGATGATCTCCAGAGGTTCCTTCCAACTCCTGACGTTCTGTGATTTCTCAAAACATATATTATATACTTGCTTATTATAGAAACAAACATCTCAAGGAATGTCCTTCTTGTGACTTTGGGTTGTTCTTGAAAAAATTATAATATTGGCAGCAGTGAGAAATTAGGGGCTTTGGTCTCTTAATTTTCTCTCTATAAAATTTCAATGCATATAAATAGGCAATTCAGTAAAATTTGGGGATGGAGAGAAGGATTTGTCCAGACATAAACCAAAACTAAAAGTCATTGCCCTACAGATCAACAGAGCTGGGTAAGGGTCTGGAGCAGAAGTCTGCCCAGGAGCAGCTGAGGGAGCTGGGGGTGTTGATCCTGGAGCAAAGGAGGCTGAGGGGAGACCTTCTGGCTCTCTGCAACCCCCTGAGAGGAGGTTGGAGCCAGGGGGGGTCGGGCTCTGCTCCCCAGGAACAAGGGCTGGGAGAAGAGGAATTGAGCTGGAGGTTTAGATTGGAGCTGGGGAAGAATTTCTCAATGCCTGGAAAGGGTTGTCAGGGCCTGGCCCAGGCTGCCCAGGGCAGGGCTGGAGTCCCCATCATTCCTGGAGGGATTTCCAAGCCCTGGAGATGTGGTGCTGAGGACCATGGGGCAGTGGTGGCCTTGGCAGTGCTGGGTTAATTATTGAACCTGGTGATTTTAAAGGTCTTTTCCAACTGATTCCATTCTCTGAGTCTAAATTGATATTACCCAAGCATCCAACCATCATTAATGAACCATACTGCAGGCTGATGGAGAAAGAGCCTGCACCATGAAGGACCCCAAGAAGCACTCAGCATTTTGCAGGCTCTTCCCCTGCACTCCCTGATCACATTTGGCTCCTGGAAGAATTAATTGCTGCTCTCACTTCCCTGGGTTACTCACCTCCAGAGAACACTTATTGCTGCAGTGATGGCAACCAACAGCAAGAGGCTTCCACTGAGAGACACCATGACAATCTCATAAGTAGATGGTGGTGAACCTTGAAGAGAGCATGGAAATCACGGGTGATTTTTGCCAGCAAATGGCTTTAAGACATGCAGCTCTCTGGGAAATGGCCTCAGGCTGTGACATGCTGCACATGCTGATTGTCCTGCTGCCAGCTGTGGATGGAGGGGGATGACCAGCTCTGCCTTAGGAAGGTGCTCCTGGGAAAGTCCTTTTTCTTCAAATACCTCACAGCTCAGCTTATTAACTCATGAGTCTTTACCTTCCAAGGTACAAAGCTTTGCTGTGCCAAACTCCAGCCTTATGGATCTCTGGATGGACAAGTCCACCTGGCACTGTTAGACCACAAAGTTATTTCACATTATCCACCTATTCACAGTAAATCCATGGCAGGATCCCAAATCCTACTACCTCTCTAGCCAGCACTTTCCATTCACTTCCGCCCATATCAATTTCAGCCTCCATCCTTTTTGGCTCTTGGGTTTAATTCCAAACTTAATGGAGCAAAATGTGATTTATGTCTCCTGTCTATCCTGCTCCCCAAGTCTCTTCTACTGCAAGATCTCATTTTGTTTCCACCAAATCTTCCCTCTCTAAAACCCCAACAGAAATGGGTCTAACGTGGCTGATTAATTCCTACTTTTCTGAGCCCATTCAAGACTCTTTACCTGCTAATCTTACCTATTTGGTAAGACTCCTATTGCCTGGCACCTCTCAGGAGTAAATAAATATGAATAAAACACTGCAAAACAGATGTAAAAAGCTAAGAAATAGGAAAGTAAACCACCTTCTTCCTTGGAAACCAACGTGTTGTGGAAACCTTCTTCCTCAGCGTGGATCATCCTAAAAAAACAAATCCAGCAGACATTCAGATGGCAGTCTAATCAAAATCAGCACATTTATTTTAGATCAGTTTTTGACCGAGGCATAAATACTCAATCTGAGCATTTCACCATCTCATCAAATTATCTTTACAGCTTCCTCCTGAGACGGATCCTGCGCTCTCACCGCTTTGCAGAGTTGGGGGAGGAGGGGAATCAAAGGCAGATGAGACAGACACAAAATGCAGAATTGACTCTGACATCAAAGCCCTGAATGTTTGTCTTAAAACAATGAACTTCCCCAGGTGCCTTGAGTTTGACTTCAGGTTTGTCTGCAGCATCTGATCTTGGCATCACACTCTTAGCACACTTTTAACTAATCTCAGCCAATTTGCCCCAGGACACAGAGGGAGAATTTAGCAGAAAAGGTAACAGAGCTCCAGATTCTTAAACTCAGTTTAAATATTTTCTTTTATTGTCTCCAGAAGTGGAGTGTTTACCTTCTCCTCAAAAAAAAAAAACCAAAAAAACAAACAAACAAACAAACAAACAAAAACAAACAAAAAACAAAACAAAACAAAACAAACAAACAAAAAAAAACAAACAAAAACAAAACAAAAAACAAACAAACAAACAAAAACCAAAAACAAACAAACAAACAAAAAAAAAGCTCAACCATCACGTACAAAAGTAACTAGGAATGACCAACAATAAGATGGAAAAATAACATGGGGCCCAAAATACAATTTCTTGCTTTGTGGCAAATAACAACATCACTTTACCAGACCTATGTGGGGTTTATTGGTACCAAAACCTTCAAACCCATCACTGAGTTTCTCAAAAGGATGAGTAAAGTTTTCTCCACAACAAGCCTGTGAGGCAGAGCTGGATCATTAACCTATTGTTGAGAGAGGGAAGCTGAGGCTAACAATTTGTTATTTGAGTTTGAATTTCAAGCAGATCTCCTGCCTCTTGATTTTATGCCTTCCCCATGATAAGATTCCACTTGTAAAAGCTTAAAATTAGGACATGTGTTATTACTAGGAAGTATAATGGATAAAAAGCAAGTGCGTGAGTCAGGTTGAGGTGTCACCTTGTGCTAATACTGCCACACAAACACACAGACAAGCACACACACATTTCCAGATTGCACGTGTGACATGCAGATGTCCAATCCTTATTTTATTCTGTCCAGCAGAAAAATGCAATGTGGAATCATGAGATATGTAACCTGGTGCCATCCAGTTAATAAATGCAAGAAGAAATTGCCTGGCAGTATGTTATCAGGTATCAAAGGAGCTTGTATCTGAGGTCTGAAATATGGCATTTTAAATTCTAGTCTCTTTGTGTCAATAAGCTTAAAATGGAATTATTGGCAAGAGTCTTTGTGGACACAGGTTGCATAAGAAAAAAGTGAGTGACTGAAGAAAACACAACCCTGTAGGAAAATTGCTAAGCCAAGCCCACACTCACCTTTGTATGAGGGAGCTCTGAAATGCTGCTCAGACTGAAATACTGTGTGTGACATACAATCACAGAATAATTTGGGTGGGAAGGGACCTTTCAAGGCCATCCAGTCCTTGTCCAACCCCAGGGACATCTCCAACTGGATCAGGTTGCTCAGAGCCCCATCCAACCTGACCTGGAATGGTTTCAGGAATGGGGCATCTCCCACATCTCTGGGAAACCTGGGCCAGGGCCTGGGCCAGGGCCACCTTAATTGTGAAAAATTTCTTCCTTATATCTAGTCTGAACCCCCCCTCTTTTAGTTTAAAACCTTCACCCCTTGCTCTATCACTACAACTGTTACTCCTCCTACCAACCTGAATCAGAGGGATCTGCAACAGCTCCTGCTTTTATAAAGCTTGCACACTAAAACCAAACAGCATAATTTGGAGCTAATTGGACTGTCCATGCTTTGCCTTTTATCCATTAACACATGTGTCTGGGAATAAACTCAAATCTTGCCCCAGAAGCTGTTTCAGGATCTCAGGTGACATTTCCCCTAATGCAAGAAAAGCTGGAAGATGGAAGGTCACTTGCTTACTGCAGAGTCCTCCAGCCCTCCAGTGATACAACCTCTTCTTCTCACATTAGTAAGATGTCCTAAGGAGCCCCTCAGTCTCACCCTTCAGCTTGAAAAAACAAAGCTAAGAAAACAAGCATTTAAATATAGGGCAAGATAAGTTTAGAAATTTCTGGGTTACCTTGTGATTGCTGGAGATCCTTCTGTCAGCAGTGTGCTGCTAAGGCTTTGCATGAAAGCAAAGGTGGTCTGAAGGGTTGCAGACTCCTTGCTCACTTCATTTCCCTCTCTGGACTGCTTTCTTCTCCCCATGTCTTTTATTAGGGTGATATAATCTCTTCTGCACAGCCAATCCCTGAAGCGTGGAGGTGGAACAAGGAGAGGCTTTACTCACCATCCTTTATGCAAATCCTTTCACCATCTACTGGTGGGGCAGGAGACACAGCTGGACTCCACCTGGGAGCTGGACAGGGGCTTTTTTTGGGCATTGGATCCTTCCTGGTGTGCTGGATCAGAAGCCCTGCAGCAAAACTTCCTCTCAGGGGTCACTGCAGAATCATTTTGTGTCCCAAGTGTGCTTGGCTTTGGATCTTCTCCATCAGGCTGGGTGGAAAGAGCAGGTTCAGGTGCTTTCCAGGCAGGGGAACCCCACTCCTGATCAAGGAGTGAGTACAGAACCACAGGAAACCTGAGCCCTGTCTCTGCTTTTTGGGTGTTAACATGGAGCAACCTGGTTTTCACACTGGAAGGAAGGAGGGAGGAATTTAAAGAGCTGCTGTTGAGCTGTTGATTGGTGGTGACCACTTGAGGGTTGAGTTTCAAACATGCTTCATTTTGGTGCTTCTTGCAGCCTGGCTTAGCTGTTCTTCACTGCCCCATGGGCAGGAGGACATCATCATTTAGACTAAGTGACTTTTGAGGTCACTTCCAACCCTTAACTTTCTATGTTCCTGTGAGACCTCCTGGAGGTGACCCTCCTCTGGCATGGGGGTTGGACTGGATGATCTTCTGAGGTCCCTTCCAACTCCTAACCTTCTGTGGTTCTGTGATTCTATGATCACTCATGTTCTGCAGCACCCACCTTTCTCTGTGCCTCTGCTGGGAAAGTCACATCACCACAGATCCAGACCTTGTTTTGTTCTGCAAAAGCCCCTGGAGATTTTAGTGGGGCTGAGCTGGCAACCACCCTGAGATATCTGGTGAAGAAAAATGCCATGACCTGGGCTTTGTGGTCAGAGAAGGAGTGGTGCCTTAGGGTGGAGACTCCTTAGTCCATTCACACAGAATACCACACATCAATACCCTCCAGGCTGCCAGGTGGTTCAAAACCAACAGCAGAGATTGGTGCATTTTATTTTTTTTTTTTCTGCTAGCCCATGATAAATATCTGCCAAACAATTTCAGCTCCTCTTGCCTCACTGCTGGTATTGAACAGGAGCAGAGCACCTTTCCAAATCACCTGGAGGTAGTTTGGAAAGGTTTTCAGATGTCACCAAGCATGGTTAGGTAATGACCATGGCTGTGATTTTTTGTCTGTGGTGTAAGGAAACAGAGGGTGAATGACATTAAACAGATTTTACAGAGAGGTGGACAGCAGGGAGCAAGCCTGCAGAAATATCTGGGTATGTTTATGGGTAAGCCACACACAAATTATCCATCCTGTGCCATCCAAAGAGGAGGACACTTAGTAGCTAAATAGCTTCTCTCCCTTCTCCAGGGCATCGTTGGCCTTTTACTTGGCTTTGAGACAAAGCAAGCATGACATTAAGAAACATTCCTGTGTCATACATGCCACAAGAGTCTTCCTAAGAAGGGAGGACTTCATTTTGGGGCAGATGCCAGTGCTTTCCATCTTCTGTTGCACAAACAGAAAGCTCAGACCAAAGCCTCAAGTGCTTTATAACTTTGTGATTCTGAAGTCAAGGGGATCAGTGTAATCAAGGGGATCAAGTGTAATCAGAAGTCAAGGGGAATTGTGGAGTGCTCACCAAATTCAAGCTCACCAAAGTCAAGGGGATCCTCTTTCTTGAGTTCCTTGGAACTCAGACTGTGCCCTGAGGGTAAAAGGTTCTAAATACACAGCAGATCTCATTCTTGCAAGCAACTGGAGATCTCTCCCAGATGGTATTTAAAATCCTCCGTCATGTCCAGAGTGAAAACATGATGGAAGTGTCTGGGACATGTTCTACAAACACCTCTTGAGAATGGAAATTCACAGCACTATCAGAGACATTATAGAAAAAGAAACCAGTGGGATGCTTTGAATAATTTAATAACACCTTAATAATTTTTCTCTTTTTTTTATCCCAGTGTCCACCTGACTCCAGTTTTGTGGAGGAGTCTGAGATCCTGCAGTGGAGGAGGCAGCATTTTCCTGCAGGAACACCTTATCTCACATGGACTGGGTGCAGTCCACCACTGCAAACTGCCAGCACAGGTGAAAAAAACCAGTTGAAACCAGGGCAGCCAGCCAAGTGTGGACGTGTCTGAAGAGGCACCCAACACAGGGCACAAGAATCTGAGTTGTATGCAGGGCCTCAACTTTGTAGATTGCCTGCAGGTTGTTTACCTGCTCTGGGATTTATTAGTGAATACTTGGGTAGCAGTTTGTAGATGAAACCCTATCAGCCCAAACCATTCTATGTTATGGTTTATCATATATTTACATGATATGTAATTATGCTTACTTAGATTATATCAATGTAAGAATCAATTATAATCTTAACCTAGTGAAAAAAGCCCTCTCAGAAATGTACTGAATACACCAAGCCTGTTGAGTAAAATTGTGTCAAAATACATTTAGAATCATAAAATGGTTTGGATTGGAAGGGACCTTAAAGATCATTCAGTTCCAGCCCCCCTGCCATGCTCATCTGGATATAAACTCCATGGACAAACCCCTAAGAGGAATAAGAGCTATGGAAGATGATAACATAATAGTGAGACATCCAACAGGACCACTCACAACTGTTTTGCTTAGCAGATTGATTCTGGTTTGAAAGTCCAGGGGGTAGAATTTTTATCCAAGAGGGTCAGAGCAAATCCTGGGGTTTGTTTTTATTAATTCCTTGTTGATACAGCCTAAAAAAAATTACAGGTTTGATGTGAAGGTGCTGGAGTTTTTTTTGTGCACTGCAAAATTCATACACAACTTTTGGCCCAACTGCCTTCAAGTTTTACAGCAGAATTATGAAAAAGAAAGAATACACCACCAAATCTGAAGGATAGAGCTGAGTTTGGAGGTGTTGTGAGAAGTTCATGGAAACCCATCTCTGTGGGGAGCAAAAAATAAAGGACTGTCAATCACTGGTGAGCTTTCTGTAGTTATTTATTGTCCATTCAAGCACCAAGAAAATTCAAACCACTGCAGACTACATGGCCTGTGGTTTTTGCCATTTTCAGGGGATATTGATGAAAAAAAGGCTAAAGCTAAGATCAGGGAGCTATTACCTTTTGCCTCTCTCATGGTGGCAGCTGTAGAACTGATATTTGGTCAACCACACAGGTTTCATAAAGGTGTTGACAAGCTGCACATCATGTGTAAGAAAAGATGAATGTCTATTTTCCACTCAAATGTGACTTTTATAAGGACAGCAACAATAAGGGCTGACCCACAGCAGTCAATTAACTGTGGCTGGGACCCTTCCCACGTGGCACCCAAGAGCTGCCCCCCACACCACAAAACCTTTCAGATGAGGGTGGCCACATCCAAACCACCACTGGGAGAGGCTGTGGGGCTGGGCTGACTCCCCACCCATGCAGGGAGCTGCTCCCCAGGGCATGGGTGGGCTCAAACACACCCCTGTGGGGCTACCACCACAAGATTAGTACATAGGGGAGGTCAAATCCAGGGGAACATTAGTGTTGACACAGCCTTAGGGTCCATATCCTGCATATACAACTGTATCTACTGCTGCATTCATCTTCCCATGTACTTTTTTTCCTTTCCTTTATCATAGAACCCCAGACTGGTTTGGGTTGGAAGAGACCTTAAAGCTCATCCAGTTCCAACCCCCTGCCATGGGCCGGGATGCTTCCCACCAGCCCAGGTTGCTCCAAGCCCCATCCAACGTGGCCTTCAAGATTTCCAGGGATGGGGCAGCCAGAACTTTTCTGAGAAACCTTGGCCAGTGTCTCACCACCCTTATAGCAAAAGAATTTCTTCTGTATGAGTCCAGCTGGGGCAAAGGTTGAGGGGTGAGCCTGTGAAACACAAGTGTTTAATGGGATCCTCATCACTTTAAGGTGTACAAACTTAGCCACAGGAGGAAAGCAAACACAAAGCAATCACTGATAAGAAGCTTGCTTGGGTGTTTATCAAAGTTGATTTGTTTGGGCGGTGGCTGCTCTGTGTTTGTTTTCCAGGATCACGTTCCTGAGCTTTATCAGCATGAGGGATGATTTTTTAAATGCAAAATATCGAATTCATGCTTAATTCTGAGACAAGTGAACTTTTGTTCCAAGTGTTTCACGTTTGTAGTTTTGGTCAGTACCTCAGTTACAAACCAGATAAGTGGTGTTTCCACTTGCCCTTGGGACTTTAGCATAACCAACCAAGTGCAGAAGGAATGTTTGACGTTGGAACCTTCAGTTTGGAGCATATTAGTTGCATGTTCATCCTGTCAGTTGTGTGAGTTATGAATTTAATACCCAGTGTCCCAGCTTCACCAACATTGAACTTGCTGGGTAAGGTCACTGGGGAACGTGGTAGCCTGAGCAGGGAGTAGAAAACAAATCACAAAATCATAAAATGCCAGGTTGGGAGGGACCTCAAGGATCATCTGGTCATGAGATGATGAATGAAACCATCAACCATCATCATTATCATCATCCAATCCCATCATCCATCCACCCATCCATCCATCCATCCATCCTTTCAATATTATTGTTTATGTGAGATGTCTCAGCACCCTGTCAAGCTGAGACTTAAAACATTACCACCACCCCTTCCCCTGGGAGACCATTCCAATGTCTGACTGTCCTCATGGAGAAAATTTTTCCTCTTGTGTCCAATTGGAATCTCCCCAGGAGCACCTTGTGCCCATTGCCCCCTGTCTTGTCCATGGGACTCCTTGTAAATCAGGAGTCTCTATCTGCTTTGGAACCCCCCCTGAAGTATTGGAACATGGTCAGAAGGTCTCCCTTCACCCTTCTCTTCTCAAGGCTGAACAAACCCAATTTCTCAGCCTCTCCTCATATGGCAGGTGCTCCAGTCCTCTGATCATCCTCATGGCTCTTCTCTGGACCTTCTCCAGCCTGTTCATATCCTTTTTTTTGCACAGTGGGGACCAAAACTGAACATAAATCTGAAATGTGCTGTAGATCCTTCATCTCTGCTTTTCATCTCTGAACAGGCTGGTTCTCAGACAGGGAAGGACAAGAGGTTACTCTGCATGCCTGACCACATCCGGGAGCTGTGGCACTCAGAAGCCATTAGAGCAATAATTTCTTCTTGAACAATGGGATTACTTTATGCCTGGGGCAAAATTTTTGATCTATAGTGATGAGACATTTGACCACCATGCTACAGTCAAGTTTGTTCATCATGGAAAAATACCATTTCACCCTATACTCTAAATTATACACTATCCTGAACACCCTACACAGCTGATCCCTCACCTGAAAAAAGGATATACCTGGTCGGGAAAAGGAACATGAAGGTCTCAAAGGCATGGGACTGCTTCTGTTGGAGGGGTGACTATGGCACTTGGACCTGGAAAAGAAACAGCTCAAAAGGTCTGATAGATGTCTATGAAACCACACCTGGCATGGAGAAGGTGGATAAGGACTGCCAGTAGTCAAATGGTCTCACCCAAGAAGCTCAGGCCATAAAATGAGGATAAGAGGTGGTAGCTGCAAACATCAGGAGCTGTGGGGTTTTTTACCTGTATTTGAGCTGTGGAGTTGATTGCCTTAGGATGCTATAAGCCAGTAAAACTGTGCCTAGGTTTTAAAAAGTCATTGGATGAGTTCTTGGAAGAAAAAAACCCAACCCATTGGGGGTTATCAGAAACAAGACATCATGTCTAAATCAGAAAACCCATGAGCCATAAATCACTAGAAGCTAAAAGAATATTCTGGGAACCTACCTCTCACTGCTTGTGTGCTTTTATGAATTATCTGATTTTATCCACTGTTGGGAACAGGCTACTGGCACAGATGAACTCTTGGTCTGACCTGGTCCAGGTTTTCTGGTGCTTTCATTGTTTTTTGTTTTTTTTTTTTCTTCTATGCTACAAAAGCCATAATGTAGCCAATGAGTCTTTTAATCTGAGTCCTGTCAGTTCACAGAGAAGGACACATAAACAGCCTGTGCCCTTCCTCCCCTGCCTTCCAGGTCTGTCAGGCTGCTCCAAGGAATTATAAGACACTGTAAAGTTGGTTTAATCTCCCAGGGATTTTCTGGGAGCAAGAGGAATACTGAGAGAACAACGTTCCAACATATCCCAGTGCTGGGGGTGGCTGAAACCCCTTCCAGATGCTGGTTTTGGTGGAGACAATCTTCTACACTGTCAGGCACTGAGACCTTCTGCACAAAGAAAAATTCCACTCAGGAAAGCCCTGAAAATTGTGGTCTTCAAAAGTCAACTGGCTTTGGCCTCTCTGCCTTCAGTTCTGTGGAAGCAGAGTTAAAAATCAAATCCACCAGGCACTTCCTGAAATTCCACCAGATTTACTTCCAAGCATTTTCTAAATTACCAGTGGCAGGGGATTTCTGCCACAAAAGACTTCAACTCATAATTTGTGAATTAAAATACTGCTAAGAAGACATTCTTGGGGATAAATTTCCCGGTTCTTTTCTTTGGTGGAGTAAACATAGCATTAAATTACAGGGAAACTCAACTATTATCTCATAGTTTTCTTCTTTTTATTATAGACTTTTTATCCACATGAATGATAAAGAAACTACAACAGAGTTAAATACCTTTTTTTTTGATAACAGTGATTATATTCTTAATTACACTCAATATTAAATTGTAAAATATTTCCAGAAGAGTACAATCTTAATTCATACAGCAGGCAAAATACCAGAGGGGGAAAGGGGTGAGGGAGAGGGTGTGTGTGTGAGAATTCCCAGTCTGCTTTTAAAAAGCACTTTTTATGGCTAATGCTGCTCTATCCATCCATCCATCCAAATGTGGTTCTGGGCCATCCAGTAAGACATTGCTTTCCATAAAACCATCACTGTTTGAAAGCAAAAGATGAACAGGGCAGATGTTGTCAGTGTTTGTGGCATTGAAAGGATCAGCAGTTCCTTTCACAGCTCATCTGTACAATTCATCAAAAGCATTTTCTCTATCAAGTCCCACAGTCCTTCTAAAAACACAAAGACTTAAACTTTGGTACCACAAAAAAAGATCCAGGACAGGCATTTTTTTTGGTGGTGTTGTTGTTTTGTTTTTACTAACAAATGGCTGCTACATTCTATTTTACATGGTTGTCCATGATGCTTTGAGGTCACTTGTCCTTGGGTTCAGAGGAACCTGATTTGTTTGTTCTTTAAATCCCCAAGCCCTTCCATTTTCTCAGTCTTTATACAAGTCAGGTTTCTGAGTGGTGGGTTATAACTTACAAGGTAACAGCTGCAAAAGATCCTGTGCTTCTGGAAATAAAAAGAAAGCAAGCAAGAAAGGAAAGAAAGGAAAGAAAGGAAAGAAAGGAAAGAAAGGAAGGAAAGGAAGGAAAGGAAGGAAAGGAAGGAAAGGAAGGAAAGGAAGGAAAGGAAGGAAGGAAGGAAGGAAGGAAGGAAGGAAGGAAGGAAGGAAGGAAGGAAGGAAGAAAAAGAAAGAGAAAGAAAGAAAGAAAGAAAGAAAGAAAGAAAGAAAGAAAGAAAGAAAGAAAGAAAGAAAGAAAGAAAGAAAGAAAGAAAAAGAAAGAAAGAAAGAAAAAGAAAATGTTACCAACACTAAACCTAAGTTTGAGCTTCCTTTACTCATAGAATTAAAACAGTTGTTTACAGTCCTTGAAAAAGGGATAATCACAGCATGTCAGGGGTTGGAAGGAACCTCTGGAGATCATCTAATCCAAGCCCCCTGCCAGAGAAGGTTCACCCAGAGCAGGTTGCAGGATGGTGTCCAGGCAGGTTTTGAATGTCCCTCGAGATGGAGACTCCACCAACTCTCTGGGCACCCTGTGCCAGTGCTCTGACACCTTCAATGCAAAGAAGTTCCTCCTCATGATTAGATGGAACTTCTTATTCTTTTGTTCAAGTGTGTGCTCATTACCTCTTGTCCTGTCACTGAAAAAGGACCACTGAAAAAAGACTGGTCCTATCCTCCTGACACCCACCCTTTCAGTTCTTATAAGCATTGCTGAGATCCCCCTCAGTCTTCTTTTCTCCAAATTAGGTCTCTCAGCCTTTATTAATAAGAGATGTTCCAGTCCCTTACTCATCCTCATAGCCCTTTTCTGCACCCTCTCCAGCAGTTCCCTGTCCTTGAAACACCCAGCATGGACACAGTACACCAGATGAGGCCTCACCAAAGTAGAGGGAGAGGATAATCCTCCCTTGACCTGCTTGCCACACTCTTCCTGATGCACCCCAGGATGCCATTGGCTTTCTTGGCCCCCAGGCCACATTGCTGGCCCATGGTCATCCTCCTGTCCACCAAGACTCTCCAGGTCTTCTTCCACAGAGCTCCTCTCTAGCAGGTCAGCCCCCAACCTCTACATCTCCTCAGATGCAGTACCCTACACTGTTCTTACTTAATTTCATCAGGTTTCTCTCTGCCCAATTTTCCAACCCGTCCAGGTCATGCTGGATGGCAGCACAACTCTCCGGTGTGTCAGCCACCCCTCCCAGTTTTGTGTCCTCAGCAAACTTGCTGAGGGTGCAGCCTATCCCTTTGTTCAGCTCATTGTTGAATATATTGAACAGGACTGGACCCAATACTGACCCCGGGGGGACGCCACTTGTTATGGACCTCCGTGCCACTACACCTGCTCCAGAAGCATCCTCTGGGACTTGTGCTAGGTAGTATCTTTATAGTAACGTGGAAACACATCAGAGATGAAATGCAAATTCACAGAATCATGCAGGTTGGAAAGGGCCACTGAGATCATCAAGTCCAACCCTTGATCCACTGTGGTTCCCAGACCATGGCACTGAGTGCCACATCCAGTCTCTTCTTAAAAACCTCCAGAATCCACCACCTCCCTGGGCAGCCCATTCCAATGCCTGATCACCCTCTCTGTAAAGAACTTTTTCCTAATATCCAACTTAAACCTCCCCTGGCAGAGCTTAAGTCCATGCCCTCTTGTCTTACTGATAGATGCTTGGGAGAAGAGACCAATCCCCCCCTGGCTCCAACCTCCTTTCAGGTAGTTGTAGAGAGTGATGAGGTCTCCCCTGAGCCTCCTCCAGACTAAATGCCCCCAGCTCCCTCAGTTCTTCCTCACAGGATTTGTGCTGGAGTCCCTTCACAGCCTCCTTGCTCTTCTCTGGACCTGCTCCAGCACCTCAATCTCCTTCCCGAATTGAGGGGCCCAGAACTGACTGAAGTTTGACTCAACACCACAAGACCTGCTGAGGAACAGAACACAAAGCCCAACAAGGGTGGCAAAGTATTGCTCAAAACACATGGAACATGAGCTGGGTGGATGCTCTGCAACAGGGATGGACCTTCACCCCCTGGGTGTGTGTCATGTGGTCCATGTGTGCACACAGGTTTCTTCTCCGGGCAACTCTTTTCTGCTTGGCACACCCAGGAGCT
The DNA here is from genome assembly GCA_038090715.1 of Florisuga fusca. Classification (NCBI taxonomy): domain Eukaryota; kingdom Metazoa; phylum Chordata; class Aves; order Apodiformes; family Trochilidae; genus Florisuga; species Florisuga fusca. The sequence continues at coordinate 2,669,086 of JAAWXA010000050.1, forward strand.
GAAATTGCTTCTGAACCACGTAGCTGCTATTCTGAACCACGTAGCTGCTATTCTCTGCTTGACTGATTTAGCTTAGCACTTAAGCAACAACTAATCTTGCACAAGCACCAGGGCCTACTTAGAGAAATCCCTCACGCCTTGTCCACAGGGATGGTGTGCCACTGGAAGCAAAAAACAGCATGAGAAATGCATCCATCCTTCACACTCCCAGCCAACAAGCAGACAATGCTGGTGGCTGGGATGCCAGCACCTTCCTTGCAGGGCTTGTCAGCTGATAGAAACCTGACGCTGGGTACTAAGGGTGCCTACCCCATCTCAGGGATTTTTTTTTCACTGAACCCACAAGACAGCTTTTGTGGCATAATACTATAGCAGGGCTACTGGCTTTTTGTCTGTCTCCAAGCCTTGATCTTTCTGTGTTACCAGAAAAGGGAATGTAATTTATATGTTAAGACTTTAGCATCCAAAACTGGAATCTCTCAGGCCACTGATGATGGAGACAGTGTTTCTTTAAAAAAAAAAAGAAGTCAGTGTAGGGTTTAGGAAGACCCTACACATGGGCAACAGGGCAATTGACATCTGCAGGGGACTTTACCATAGAAGACAGTATCAGTGTAGTTCTGTAAAGCTCCCAAAGTATCCTGCTCTTCACTGGAGGTGAAGAAACTCTGTGATGAGTAGAAAGCCCCATCCCTACTTACTGGCATGTGAAGTTTTACCCCATGGTGAATGCAATGCTGTTTCCCTCCTTCTACTGAAGTTACATGACCTTGATGCCAGAGAGCAGAAGCACATTTTCAGGCATGATTAGGCTTGGATTCACCCAACTCTTAGTTGCATGTCCTACCCCAGTGAAGCCTCATCATTCATGTGACATATCAGTTATTAGCTTCAGACGTGGCACACCACCTCCACAGACAGAACTTTTAGAACAGAATCCATAACATCGTGCAACAGAACAACTCTCTTAATTCTTGCAATGCCTTGCAAAGAAAAACATGATGTCTGGGCCATGCAGAATAAGACCTCCTCTTTCCCAAGCTCACCTTTAGCTTTTGCTGAGGTGTGCACCGAGCTTTTCTTTCCTGATCAAGCTTGCTGCATAGGGAATCTGCAATGACACAGAAACAAAGCCACTGCTTTAAACCAAGGTTTTGCTAAAGAAACCTCCAAGCTGGAATCCCTGCAAATTAAAGGTTTTGTTTGCCTCCCTATGTTATTTTAGTAAAACAGGGCCTTAAATGAAAGGATGGAACTCTTCAGAATCTGAAGTGCAGGAATGTTGAAGCAGAAATAAAATAGAGACAGCCCAAATAAAAAAAAAACAGATCTCAAAATACAATTTCAGAAATGTCTTCTGATGTTTGATTTCTATCAGTTGCTGGCAAGAATAAAGCCATCATCCATTCTGCTACCTGTGAGGTGACAAAATTCAGGTGTCTATAACAGAGCAGGCAACAAACACTTCTCTCTGCACAGCCAAAATACAGCAGGTTGGGAGTATGAGACATATTTATATCACCATAATTAGGAAGTTCATAATGGTTATCTCTGACTTGCACCAATCTGAGAGAAGCTACTGAAGTGGAACAAATAATTAAAGGAGAGCAGAACATAGGCATATTAGGGATCATAGTTATATTTAGAGACAAAGTGGGATGATGTACTCACTGGCTACTGGGAATACAGTACAGGGCTGCTCTTTTCCAAGCTGGGCCTTTAGAATGCAACAAAACTAAATTGCTCTGAGACTTCTCCATAGCTAGGAATCCAAGTGGCTACAAATTTACTATTCTTCAATGCTTTTGGAAGGACCCTTGGAGGAATTCAGGTTGGGATCAGAAAAAACTACATCCTTACACTCCTGGGTGCTGCTAGGCATTGAAGTGACCTGTTCCAGAATACAAATAATGCCAGAAGGTTACTGTAAGGTGATGAAGAGGCTGGGATGAAGTCAGGAGCAAGGCTTTAAGCTGCACAAAGAGCAAAAGGGACAGGCAAAGGCACAAGAATTCAAGTGACCTGCCCCAGACACAGAACAAGATACTAGAAGTATGTGAATTTACATCCATACCCACTGATGATTCACCTAACATTCATTTTTGTTCTGGTTTTAATTACATTATGCCCACAGCATGTGAGGACCTTTGTGTGGGCTGTGCTCAGTGTGTCTTCAGGCTGGTGTACAGTGCAGGATCCACAGTGTCACCTCCTCCATCCCTGCCTTCCTTACCAAGGAAAAGAGCAGGGAAGGCTCAGGATGAAAGGGTAGAAAGGAGCATCTGCAGCTCAGGAGCTAACCCTTTCATCTCTCAGGAAAGGAGGTCAATCTGATGGAAAGCAGTGTCTGCACAGATGAGCCTGAATGAAAGCAGAAACCTCTCCCAGGGACATGCTGCTTCCCTGATTGCACAACCCTGGAAAAAGGAAAATATTTGTGCACGAACTGTGAGGATCAAACCATTGATGCCCTGAAAAGACCCAGGTGTTTTGACTGAGCACTCTTAATCAGGAAGCTTGCTGCCAGATCCCCCCATCCCCAAACAGAGCTGCCTCCCAGGGCACGGTGTTCCCGAAGGCTGGAGAACTCCTCTCCCAACCGTGGGGGAGAAGAGGATGCAAAGAAACTGTTTACCTGATTATTCATTTGCATGGATCATCTTCCAAAAAGAGCTACAAACAAACTGCCTGAATAAGCACATTACAGCTGAGCCCTGGGATGCTTCCCCAACTGCTTTCTTCCCCTCTCCCACTTCACAGAGGCCAACAGGCAACATCGGCTGCCAGCTATATAGGACATCTCCCAAGCTGTACTGACCTAGATAATGCAAGGGGGTACACTCTGTCAGAAATTAACTGTTCTTAATCCACTTTTCTGCTATATTTGGTACATCAGCATCTCTTCACTGTCTGTTGGTTTCTCCACCCTCCTGGCAAGAGGGGAAACCGGGAGAGGTGGGTGTCCAATAGGGAAGGGACTACTTCTTTCATGAGTTAAGTTGCCTACAATGTCCTCTTCTACTTTTGTCATTGGAAAAGCATTTGGTAACTCTGGTGGAGTAGTATTTATGGTTCTTTGTGACAACACCGTCCCCTCTTGCACACCCATGGAGACTGCTGCAATGCAGGATAGGATCAGTGCTCAAATAGCCATGAAGATCCAATGTGTCCCTCATCAAAGTGTCTACACCCCTGCCAGCAGTAACAGAAGTGCAGATAGTTTGGTTTTAAGTAGCAAGCAATCTGCTTCTTATGAGTGAGTAAACATTAATAAGGAATACATCTCAAATGGGAGCAGGGGGAAGGAGAAAGACCCAGTGTCCATACCATGTTTCTCTTGTTTGGTTGTTTTTTTTTTCTCCAGGCTAGCTCTGGTGTGGTTCTGGGTACTGATCACTGAGCATGCTCCTACGCGTGTTCCTGGAACACATCCTCCTTTGTTTCTGCTGGAAGGAATCCAGTTTGCAAGCTCTGAGTCTGCTCCACAACATGAATCATAGAATCCTAGAATTCCAGACTGGTTTGGGTTGGAAGGGACCTTCAAGATCATCCAGTTCCAACCCAGGTTGCTCCAAGCCCCATCCAACCTGACCTGAGACACTGCCAGGGATGGGGCAGCCACAGCTTCTCTGGGAAACCTGGCACAGGGGCTCAGCACCCTCACACCAAAGAATTTCTCCCTAGTGCCTAATTGAAATTAGAACCAAGTGAAGCAAAGAGTAGATAAGCAGATAGGACTGGGGATTTATTTCTGAAGTGCATGCCTGAGCCCTGCTACACTTGGACATCAAAGAAGCTTCCATACACTGTCCTCTTCTGAAGACTTTACCTTTGCATCCCATCTCTAGATAAGGTGGGTACACAAGGATACATCACCCTGACTTCTGTTGCTTGAAGAGGGCATCATCAGTACCCCACAGCACTGTTACCTGGTGTGGAACTACCAGTATTTAGTCAAACAGTTCTCATTTCCAGAGGGTGCATTTGAAACCTCAGTTAGAAAACTCTCCAGCCAAGACAGCCCTTCCAAATGCAAAGCATATTTATGCAGGAAAGGAGACAGATGTGCAGCTGAACTGCCACTGGAAAACTACAGTCTAAGCACACATGGTGCTTCTGGATAGAAAGATGTGTGGGATTAAGGAGCAAAAAAAGAAGGCACTGAGCCTTTTACAGCTGGAGAAGGAATGGAAGTGCCAATGGCTTGTACTTGGGGCTCTCTGGTACACAGGCATCCATTTTTTATCAGAATTCCTGCAGGTTCTAAAGGAAAGGAAGCTTTTGTTTCTGTTTTTATATAACCATTAAAAGACATTCATTTTCTTTAACATTTGAATTCACTGGAGAAAGAGCAACACAGCTCTGGCCTATTCACACAAAGCATATCCAGATTACTTGCCAAGATAAAAGTTTCACAATTTTCTCCTCTTTTCCTGCTGAAAATAGCACTTGTCATCCCCCTTTTTCTGTACACAGTCAGGGATGTGTATGCCACCTTTGTCATCAAAATTCCTAATTTGTATCCCTCATTCTGGGGAGGAACTTCATTAAATATCAAATTATGTTAAGAGAACATATAGAAACAGACAGTATCATCCCAGCTGCTAAAGCACAGAAGAAGAAAATAATGGGCAAAAAATCTAATTTTTTTTTTCAAGGGGCAAGGTAATGAAATTTGCCTTGGAGTCTGCAAGGCATAGTAAACACAGATTTCCAGAAAAACTCTTATACCTGTTATCAGCTGGGTGTCAGTGGACAGGCACTTCATCACAAGATGCAGCTCAAGAAATCCAAGAGCCACTGGACTCCTGAACCAGTATTTGCCTCTAATGTTCTTGTCAAGAACAATCAAACCACCTGGACCACTTTCAGCAGAGGAGCAAACCAGAAATCCTAATAGAGTACTGCTATCTCCTCACTTTTTGGAGTGGCAGGCATGCAATGACCAACATCTCCACACATAAAAATGGGCATATTCCTTGTTTGTATAATGAATATGTAAGTTATACAAAGCACCTATTTTTTATATACCACCTAAAATAGGAATTAAACCTACTGGTGCTTTGCTTAATTACAGCAGGACCCAGAGGAACATGATCTCATACCTCTGAATATCTACCAACATTATCAGATGGTAGATATTTTCCTCTTTTAAACACTCCCTGTGAATCTTTAAAGATCAGGATGAAAGATGATGCAGAGATGGAAATCAGTTTTGCCTCTGGAGAACAGAGTTTGACTCAAAGCAGCACTGAGAGTAGAAGGCCATCAGACATCAGAGGAGTTCCAGTTTTGAGCTCTGAACATTATTGTCAGCCCCAAAGTGAGGCTAGTGAGGAGGAATTCAGTTCATGGCAGAATAAATCCGTTAAAAACCAAACCAAACTAAACCAACACAAACCAACACTTTCCACTTGAGCTGGAAAGTCAAGAGACTTCCTGAGTAATTCACATTTCTAACATTTCTCAAAGACCTTCTGCCTTTTTCCCCTATTTAAAAATAGGGGGATAGATCACAACCTGATTTTAGTCATCCCACAACAGTGTGATGAATACCACCTTAGCTTTTCCTGATAGATTAGGTCAGCACTTCCTGGGACCCTACAAACTACTTCTAGAAGAGCCCTGCAAGGAAATTAAGAAAATCTAGCCTGGTTGCAGCTAAATTTTCTCCTTGGTGCTCTACTTCTCTGTGGCAATGTTTTAGAGGAGTTCACAAAAACATAAAAATTGTCAGGCTGGAGATGCTGCTGCTTATCTTTTTCTCCCACCAGGCAGCTAGGAAGGAAATGAATGCTTTTAAAATCTGATCCACTAACACAGTTGCTTGGAAGACAATACCAGACAGACAGAGAATCTCAAACAGGAGCTGATTCAGTATTTCTTTATGCTGGCTGGGCTGTCCTGAGAGGTGAATTCTGGTCACACTGGACAGACACCAACTCTTCAAATGCAGGAGAACTTTTCTGAGGCCATACCACGTGTGGCATGTTAGAACTGAATCCCAACCTGCTGGGCAGAGATTTCTTCCCAGTGTCCCTTTCTGAATAACAGGAGCCAGACAATCCATGCCTGAATCCCTATATAAAAATCCCTTTTTTACCTATGCCTTTCAAGTAGACACAGTGTACTAAGCCAACTGGAGAGACAGCACTTGGAAAGAGGAAGAAGAGAAAAATGCATTTGGTGATTCAAGGTCCATTTTCTTGTTAAATATGATGACCAGTTCCTTCCTGACAGCTTGGCACAAAAAGGTTGTGATATTTCCTGGTAGCTACTCCAGACACTTTGTCCAATTCCATTCTCAGCAGAAATTGCTGTTTGTTGGCCACACAACACCCCACTGCTCCAACTACCTATCAAGCCAGGTTACCTCTAAAGAACCCAACATCCACCACAGAGGATGTAACACAACCCACTCCCCCGTTTTCCCCAGGAGCAAGAATCAGATCATGACTTCCAGTAAGCCATAATTTTATTATTTTTTTTTTTAGAAGCGGACAGTACATTAAAATAAAAACCCCATTGATTAAACATTGAGGGTTTGGTTTTTGTTGTTTTTTTTTAAAATGAAGATTATTAAACCATCCTCCCCGGGTGCACTGACTGACGGGGAGCAGCAGAGGGCACCCGGAGCCCACGCCGGAGCCCCCCGCAGCATTTCCCCCCCCCATTTATCATCGCTTTCCTGCATTGCAGTTTCACAATGTCACCCTAAAATTGGGAGAAAAAAAAAAAAGCGTTCCGTGCAGCATTCCTTGCTGGTTGGGTGGGAAGTGAATCTAAGCCATCTCCAAGAAATTCTTTCTGCCTAACAATCAGGTTACGGCGGGCGTCCGCGCTAGAAAGTTTTTCAAATTGTGTTTGTTTAAATATTTCAGGCTTAATCTCCAGCTTGTTGTATTCCAGATACTTGTGATGCTCCAAGGCAGTGTCTTTTAAGGTCTGACTACCTATTTATGCAGCTTGAAGCATTCCAATTCAGGGTGAGTGAAACCATAACAATGGGAAAACCTGCCCCTGGTACTCACTGGTTACAAGAGGTGACTTCATGATGATGCACAAGTGTTCAGGAAGGACCAATTTAAATTGTATAATCTTTCAGTGGTGAGAAAAGCCAAAATAAACTGACTCTGTGCATTTATAATGTTTGCAAAATTGGAAAAAATAATTGAAAAAAAAAGGCAATTTAGCCAAGTTCTGAGGCTAATTCACCTATAAATTTTGAGTTTAATACCACAAAGGTATACACCTATGAAGCTGTAATTAAAATGAAGATGTGCATAAGCATCAAACACTTCTGCTTTTTTCTTTCAACTTTGGTGTTAACAAGAAAATCAGGTGTGGACAGCTGTGGCAAAGCAATAGCAGAGTGTCCCAGGTACACACAAAAACCCAAAATAACTGTTAAAAATAAAATACAGTAATAAAACCCACCAAAAAAAGCCCCAAAGCCAACAACAAACAAACAAAAACCCCAAACAGATGTAACAATGCTTTTTGTGTATTCTGCACCAAAAGATTTAATTCATCCATGCCACAACCTGAGAAGGCTGAAGGAGCTCCATGGTTAGCACATTCAGCTCATTAATCTTAATTCTAGGTGTAACCATACAAAAGAAAGCCACATGGATGAACTGAAGTCATGGAGGGGATTATCACATCAAAAAGTGCTGACTCCATTTCAGTTACCAACCTAAACATCACTGAAGGTTCCTGCACCCAGTTTATACAACCACACTGGTTATTTGCAGCAAACAGCCTTTGATCAATCTGATCCAGGAGGATCCTTGGAGGGATGCCCAGATGTGAGCAAGAAAAACTTCCTGAGGATTAGACAACATTTCTATTAATGATAACTAAACTCAGGCAGCCACAGTGAATGAAGAGGTCCTGAATTGTTGGTGCAGTACATAAAATGTTGAAACTATTCTCTGTTAAGTACATTTAGGCAGCTCTGTTCAATGAATAAACGACTATTCTGTAGTCTGCATCAGTAAGTGAAACAGGTGTGTGTTACATGATCATATTTCTTTTCCTGCCCAAGAAAAAGCACTACACTGAAACTTGTGATTTCTCCAGTTCTTGTTAATCAGGAAAACCACCATGGCTCCCTCACTGGAGGTCTGGAATATCCAGTTTCAGAAAGCAACTTCACAACCGGGCCACAAAGTCAATAGAAGGGAGGGAGAATTAGCTCCAGCTGACACAAGAGATAAAAACTGAAGTGGGCCCACAAACTTTAAATGTCCATCACAACAGGAATCAGGCAGGTGATCTGCCTGGGAAAGTACTTTTCAAGATGGCATCCTAATTAGCATCTTCTGTGATAGTGCAATTCACAGCTCAAGCCAAACTCCTTGCCTGGCACTGGGGGGACAAAGTGGAACACAGTAACTACTGGATGCATTAAATTAAGAGTGGAAACCAGCAGCAACAAAAAAAGCTTCAAAGATGTTCTGGGCTTGAATTTCCTCCATTGAAAACCTCTTTCAAGCACCCTCCATCTCTCATTGAAATCGCCCAAGTCATCAGGAACAGGGAGCAGGAATGTTTGACAGCTCTAAAAATAAGGCCACTCATAAATGCCTCTAAACATAGGTGCACAAGTTTGACAATCCTGGCCTTCAGCTTTTTTTTGGTTGGTTTTTTTTTTTCATGTCCTAACCCATCAATTAGAAAATGACAGCACCAGAAGGCTGGACAATGCCTCCTCGGCACCAGGGTCTGTGACGAGCAGAATAAAAAATTTAAATGCTTGAACACAGGGCTGAGCTGTGGAAGTGGGGATATTTGGCAAGTCTGCCTCAAAAAAACCCCAAAAAACAACCCAAGACCCTGTTGAATACTGTCAGACTGATCACAGAAAAAGCAATAACAAAATAAGCATTAGCTGATAGCCCCTCACTCCTTACGATGCCCTGCTCATAAAAATCACACTAAGCAGTATCTGAGTGAGAAAAGACATCAGGTTTTCAAAATCAAAACTTGTATGCAATGATCTCCAGTTGCACCAAAACACAGAGGCAGAGTCCCTCTTGATTTTCAAATAACAAGCAAGAGACCAAACAACAATGTGTGCCTGCACTGAACTGTGTTTTGGCAACTTGAACCTTTACTGCTGAGTAAAGCACTTCTTCTAGCAGCTGAAAGCTGAAAAAGACACATCCTAAGGTTTAATTTGCCAGTGAGAAGCTGGCCTCACACCGAGTCCCTACTGAGGACTGAAACACACCCCTTGGCAACTCCTACAAGGCAGGAACATTTAACTGCTTCAGGTTTCCTAATTCAGCCCTTGCTGGAGCAGCACCTCTGGGTGTTGGGTCAACATATTTTGTTGAGTTGAAACATGAAGACCCATCTGGTTAGTGTATGAAAGTCAAGCTCCAGATAACCAGACCCTAAACTAGCTGAGAACTTTGTGCTTACATCTCAGGTAATGTGCTCAGGAACAGTACCTCTGCCTGGCTCACAACGGATAAGTTTGAGGAGTGAATTAAAAAAAACATAAAGCAACGATTTGTAACTTTTTGAGACAAGAAAGCGAACTTACAATTTGTAGCTGCTGTACCATTTCTTCTCTGTATGCCAGTTCCCGCTTCATCTGATCTTGAAAATTATCTGTAAGAGGGGTAAAAGAAAAAAAAAAAGAGATGCAGTGTGGGGTCACGCGCTGTTAGCTCAGAACAATTGCTGACCATGGAACAATTACAACATAAACCATGGGCAGCAACCGTATAGAACAGCACAAAACCTCCAAGAAAAAGGAACCAAGAAGTTGCAAAACAAGAAAGTAAATCAAATAGTTTGATAAGCATAAGGATTTTTAATTAAGGAATAGTAATAGTATAGCCAATCGGTCAGAGACACATTGTTAAGAATAAACCAATGAAGTAGTAACACATCGTGTTAGCAGATACCTAAGACTATATAACGCTGTTAATTCTCTTCAATAAACGGAATCTTGTTTGCATCAAACAGTCTCCCCGTCCCTCGCTGCGACAAATGGTGACCCCGACGTGATGCCGGGTAGAGTTCTGCAGGAGTAGCAGCCTGTCGCAAGTCTCCAAGAACTTCGAGTTGAGGCTGAAAGAAGCCTGGAAAAGGGGTGGCCACCCGTCCTCATCACCTCCTCGCGATTGGCAGGTGAGCTTGGAGAAACTTTCTGATATGGGTAACCAAGGTTCTCATGAAGAAAGGGACGTATATAAGGTTATGAAGGAATTAATGATTAAGCAACAGAAAGAAATATCGGGCCATGAACTTAAGCTTATTTTGAAATGGGTCCGTGATAAATTTCCAGAGACTACTGCTGTTACTATTTTTGAAATTGATCTTTGGGACAGAGCGGGGGTCCGCTTGTGGGATTTAAGCACACGAGACCAGGAAGCACTGAAGTTACTTCCTTCTTGGCGGACGGTATTTGAAGGGGTGAAAGCGCAAGAGTCAGGGAACGGAGGGACGCCTCCTGCTACCCCCAGCGCCCCCCCATTACCCGAGGGAGAGGAACAGAAAAAAACTCCCCCTATTAGGACCGTAGCTGTCGCCGCTCGGTCGGAACCGCCAAGTGAAGACCCGTTTGAACCTGATCCTTTTGACCCAGAAAAGGAGCCGGACTTGTTCCCTGACGACTATGACCCGTGCACAATTTGGGCTGCCATCAGAAAAGAGGCTTTAGATGTGGGGGAAGTTGAAAGGGCTATTTCCATAAATGTGCCCCCGCGTCCCCCACGACGACGGTATGGCAAAAACAATCCCTTTGTAGCCCCTGTGATCTATCCGGCTAGAGGAGACCCACGATGGTCAGCTCTCAATTTTTCCATTACCAAAGAACTGCGTAGGGTGGCCGCAGATAATGGGCTTGGCTCTCATTATTTTGGGGGATTGTTGGAATCAGTATGTGAGGGTCATGTATTTACACCATATGACCTGAAAACGCTGGCTCACTTACTCTTAAACCCCTCACAATATATGCTTTGGGAATCTAACTGGAGACAGGGGGTAGAAAAAGTATTACAACGATATGCAGCGGGCAACATTCAGACGTTACAGGATTTGACTGTGGACCATTTGATGGGAACAGGACATTTTACAGATCCTGCTGCCCAGGCATGTGAGACCCCAAGGGACGCCTTGTTAGATACCACCCAGGAGGCAAAGAGAGCCTTTTTAAAGATCCCAGATGCTAACAAACCACAAAAAGCTTTTACGAACATAATGCAGGGTCTGAAAGAATCCTATATGGAATTCATATCAAAACTGCAACAGGCATTGGAAAAACAAGTAGATAACACAGACGCCAGATATATTCTGTTACTTAAATTGGCTGTTGAAAATGCTAACAGTGACTGTAAAAAGCTCCTTAAATCACTACCAAAATCAAATCCTACCTTAGTAGAAATGATGGAAGCATGTAATCACTTCGGGACCCCTGAACATAAATATGAAACCATGGCAGCCGCCTTTGCTGCAATGCAAGGACCGGGACAGGGAGTTAAAAATGGTCCGATCTGCTATGGATGCGGTCAAGCAGGTCATTTGAGAAAAAATTGCCAGAAACAAAAGAGCTTACAGAATATACCTGTCTGTAATAAATGTCAGAAAGGACGACATTTTGCAAACCAGTGTTGCTCTAAATTCGACAAACAGGGACAACCACTTCAACAGCAGGGAAACTGGCGCCAAAGCGCAGGACGGCGCTGCGCTCAGACACAAATCACTCAGCCGTACCAAGCCCCACCAGCCCAGATACAAAATTTACAGCCTTATCAAACTCCGCCAATGCAACTATATCCGACTCTCACCGGACAACAACAAACAATACCGACCTTGAACGGGCAGTAGCAGGCAGCGCCGGATTGGATTTGCCAACCCGGCACACAGTGACTTTAGCTGACTCCTCTGTACACTTGGTAGATACTCTATTTCAAGGACCGCTTCCCTCCGGCACTATGGCCCTTATCATAGGACGATCATCAACTTCTTTTAGTGGTCTTTTTGTTTTACCTGGAGTTATTGATAACGACGCATTGGAAGTGAAGATAATGACCTGGACACCCACACCACCCTGCACAATACCTGCGGGTAGTAAAATCACACAATTGATTTTATTACCCTTAAATACTGAAATTTTTCCTTCTGATCTCCCACGACAAGGTGCTTTTGGATCCACAGGTCACCCGCAAATCTATTGGACACAGACGATCTCAAAGGACAGACCATTGAGACAATGTAAACTTAAAAAAGGGGGTCAACAGGTTGTGTTAACAGGGCTCATTGATACGGGGGCGGATGTGACAGTGATTTCTCAAGCTAAATGGTCGCGTCAGTGGAAACTGACTTGTACGGCCCAACCATTAGCAGGGATAGGGGGAGTGGGCAACAGTTACCAAAGTGAAGATACTGTGCAAATTGTTGGTCCGGAAGGTAGAGTGGCTACTGTCTGTCCTTTTGTGTTACCAGTACCATTAAACTTATGGGGAAGGGACGTCTTGTCACAGTGGGGATTACATTTGGAAACGCTTTTTTAACAAGGGCCATTGATGAGGGGCGCGAAACTCCCTGGTTAACGTGGACGACACAGGACCCAGTGTGGGTCAATCAGTGGCCCTTGTCAGAAGAAAAGCTTAGCGCCCTAGAACAATTGGTACAAATTCAACTAAAAAAGGGACATTTAGTTCCGACTTTCAGTCCGTGGAATACCCGTTTTTGTAATACAGAAAAAATCAGGGGGCTGGCAATTAATACATGATCTGTGAAAAGTTAATGCAGTAATGGAACCAATGGGAGCATTACAACCAGGCCTCCCTTCGCCAACAATGATTCCACGGGAATGGAATTTGATTGTAATTGACTTAAAAGATTGCTTTTTTGATATTCCTTTGCATCCTGATGATGCTCCTAAATTTGCCTTTTCCATACCTAGTGTAAACATGGGGGCGCCACTTAGGCGTTATCATTGGACGGTGTTACCCCAGGGTATGAAAAATAGCCCTACAATTTGCCAATGGTATGTGGCCAGAATATTGGCCCCCATACGCCTTGAATTTCCAACTGTGGTATTGTATCATTATATGGATGATCTACTTATTGCTGCATCTGCTGAGGATGAATTGCAGAAAGCAATAGAGGCCGTAATACATGCCATAGAACACGCAGGTTTAAAGGTTTCTCCAGAAAAAATTCAAAAACAATCCCCTTGGAATTACTTGGGGTGGAAAATTACTGATCATTTCATAGTTCCTCAAATATTACGTTTAGACACACAAATTACAACATTACATGATGCTCAGAAACTCTTGGGGTCCATAAATTGGCTACGACCCCTTCTTGGGATTTCTAACTCTGATTTGGCCCCTTTGTTTGACCTTTTGAAAGGAGATACAGATTTACTTGCACCCCGACACTTAACGCCCTCAGCAGAAGTGGCACTGGAAAATGTTTGTAAAGCCATCAGTCAACGACAAGCCTCCTGATGGGACCCTGAATTGTCTCTCCAATTAATAATTTTAGAAGATGGCACTAAATTTTCAGGTGTGATCTTTCAATGGGATAAAAACCTGACAGACCCTTTGTTAATATTAGAATGGATTTTCTTTCCAAGCCAACTGTCCAAAACAATTTGGCAACGACCAGAAATGTTTTCTCAAATAATCATGAAAGCAAGGGAGCGGGTATTAACTCTCTCTGGAAAATCTTTTTCTGTTATTTACATGCCTGTTACTGATTCTTATCTTTCTTTTCTTATGCAGAACTCCTTCCCTTTTCAGGTTGCGATGCAAGGATTTGCAGGACAATTTTCAAACCATTACCCGCCACATAAGCTGTTTCACTTGTCTTTTTCTCTCACAGAAGTCCCAAAAAGAAGTGAGAAACCGCTAAATGCTATTACCCTTTTTACAGACGGCTCAGGCGCGTGTCATCGTTTGGAAACATCCTGAAACGAGTGATTGGCAGTCTGATGTTACCTTTCATCCAGGTTCCCCTCAAATTGTTGAGCTAACAGCGTGTGACCCCCCATCTCCCCGTCCCTCGCTGCGACAACGCAGTAATTAAAACACAGACTACACAGCAGAATTAATATAAAATTGCTGAAACCAAATAGCTGTGAAGCCCTTCACCCAATTAAAATTCAGGCCTAAAAAAACTTCTCTAGCAGGAGGCACTGTAGGCAACAGAAAAACTCTGGAAAAATCAGCTTTAGCTACTTCCCCAATTAGCAAACGCAGACTGCTAAGTTTCTGTCACTTCATTTCACTCTCAAGAGTTATTTTCTCTGTGGGCCAGAACCTGCAGTCATTAGTCAAAGTTGCACCAACACTGAAGAGCAAAAACTGCTCTTCTTTGCTCTGGCATAAATCTGTTGACATCAATAGGGTTGTCCAAGATGTGAGAAGAGAAAGTGTTCAAGGATGCAGGGTTTGATTTGTAGTTTGTTACATAGTGCTGAAGGCTTTCAACAAAATTCAGACTAAAGAATAAAATACAGACTAAAGAATTCAGACATAAACAGTGATGTGAAAATCAGAAGGGAAAAAGGCTTTGAAAAAATGCTCTATGTCCAGGTTAGAGCACAGTACAGGCTCTCTGCTCCAGTAGCTCCTCCTTCCCTTATTTTCCTCCCCAGTAACCATTTTAAACAAAACTTCATTTGGTAGAAGCTTAACTGCTGGTCTGTGGTTCATGACATTGCTGCTGGAGGTTGGGAAAAAGGCAGAAAAATATAAGGAAAACTATGGGCAAGAAGCAGATAACTTGGAGAGTTGCATGATGGAAACCTGGGAAAGAAAGTTCATTCCAACCAACATCCTTTTGATCTGGGAAAAAAGCCTGTTCTGGACCACAGGAGCAGCAAGGTGAATGCCATCAGAAAACAGCATGGAGTACCTCAACATCCAGAGCCTGGAGAAGGGTGCTAAAAGGTCAAGGTGGCTAAAACGGTTTATTTACAACTAAGCAATTAAAAGAATTAAACAGTCCTCCCAGTTGCTGGGACACTAGCTCAGGACTCAGGAAGTCTGGGTTCAATACCTGCTCTACTGCACTCCATACCTCCTTCCATCACCATTAAAGCAGGAATAACAGCACCACCTCATCTACCAAGTGTCCTGGGAAGATTAATGGATTAAATGACTGTGGGAGACTTTGACAGCACAGTGATGGGAGTCACAGGAACACCTAAATTGGGATGGGGAGATGTGAGCCCTGGTGAGAATGAGCAGCTCCCGTTCACGCTCCATGCTCACCTGCTCCCAAACCAACCTCACAGCCTCTCAGACTTCTCATCTCCAAAAGCAGGAGCAGGAAAGCAGAGAGTTTTCCACAGGGTGGAAAGAAAGGATGGACCTTGCCTGAAGGTAAAGGAGATGTGTTCCCATCGAGTGTGGGCACAGGAAGGGGATAGGTGAAAGTACCAGGGGGCAGATCTCTGCCCTCCTCTTTTTCAGAAGAATTTTGCCCTCTCTGGAGGATGAGCAAGTTGTTGTTTCAAAGACAAGGAGGCACTTTAGGATACCAAGGAAACAGCAGTGACACAAAGAAAGAAACAGAGAAAATATGTCAGGCTGAGGCCATCAGGATCCAGCACAGACACACAGAAAAACACACGCTGACATTATCTTAATAAAGTTCTTCAGATTTCCCGTAAATGCCCAGAATTGCTCAACCTAATTTCTCTATTGCAACTCGATCAGAAAAAAAAAAAAAAAAAAAAAAAGCTGAAAGAAATAAAGCAAGTTTGCAATTCCTTTCTTCCTAACCCCCCAAAAAGCTGTGAAGTATGAAAAAGTGACCACCTCCTGTCCCAGTGATTAAAGGCTGATAGATCTCTGCCAGCTACTACTGAGGTCTTCCAGCTTCACTCTGACTTGGCTACGTGGAGAAATTCTCCTTCTCTCCTCATCACTTTCCTCTCGACTGCCTCTTCACAGGTTCATCACCTCTCAGAACAAATAGCTCAGAAATCTTGCTCAGTCCTGCACAGCAAATGTCCATACTCACAGTGGAAATGATGTGTTAAGGGCAAGGTTGGTGGTTTTTTTCCCAGCAGCATTTATCCGTCTGAATGGCTACAGACAAAGCCATGAGCAATACCCAAGAGAAGAGATATGAATATTTAAATAGTTTTCTTAACACAAAATTAAATACTTTAACTGTCCAGACTATGTCTCTGTCTTTTTATTACCATGTTGTTAAATGCATCTGGACAAAATGTGGGCCAGATGATACCAAAAGTACAAAACCAGTGCAGGGTTCTGGGAGAAGATGCGATCAACTGTGCACAGGTGCTCAGGTTTCTATCAGGACAGCAAATTCTTTGATTTTTTTCAAGTGATCTGATCTTCTTTTATGTCCTCCAAGTGATCTCTGCATTGAGAGATCTTCCAGGCAAAGGAAAACCTCATCTGCAGCTTTCAAGTACAATAGCAATATAAAAAAATAGAGGTGCAAACAGCAGATGACAAGGTCTGCTGCTTTAAAAATTATCACAGGCCACATTTCCAGCAGGTAGAAGAAGCCACAGAGAAAGATGCAGTATAGCACTACTGCATGAGCTTGCAAGTACGATCAGTTCTCATTTAACAGTGATTTCTGTGAGTAGAAAATCAAAACCAAACGCCTTTTACACCCAATACTCCATAGCACTGATGTGGTGGAGTGATGCTATTAGTGTGTAATGCCCCAAAAGTGATCAGTTCCAAAAGCAAGACCCAAAAAAGGTGACTTTGGAGGTAACTCCCCCTCCAAAGGTGCTCCAAAGGAGCATTTTCCAGAGAGACAGAGAAATATCTTCCATATCTGACACACTGCCTCCCTGCCGAAACAGGGATGAGTTTTCTCCTTTTTAAAAAAAGGCTGAGAAGACTTAAAAGTCAAAGGGTTTTCCCCAGACACAGTGCAAAGCACAGGGACAAACACCCCGAGAAGTGGGATTGAGAATTACCCTGGCAGCATGTTCCTGTCCTCCACCTGTTTTGAGGATGGGACAGAGATCCAGTCCCCCCCCACTCATCTTAATGCTGTAGTGGGACATCCTGGGACATAAAACTTGTCACCTTCGCACTCCCCTCTCACTCCTACATTCTCAGATGCCTCCAAGCCACAATAAATCCATCAATACAATTTTAATTTTACCTCTGTTTAGTTGGATCTCTCCCTAACACCTCCCTATCCACTACCACTCATACTGCTCTTTTCTTGTATATGATAACCACACTTATCTTGGATTTTAGACTTTTACACTTGTTTTACAAAGACTTTTTCTCATGTTATTACGTGCAGAGGAGGGAAGGGTTGGGTTGGTTTTTTTTGTAAATCTAAATCTGTAAATAGGTTTTATGGTCACTTGTATATATTGTTTATAGCACACTATTTGTTTTCTATTTTTAATCCTGAAGATTGACCACTACTTTGTGGTACACTGAAACCACATATTTTTCAAACCAGCGTACGCAGTTGCCACTTCCTTGGTCGGCTGTACATGTTCTTTTCTTTCATTTGAATTGTATTTCATGTGGTTGAATTGCAGTGTTTATTTACATGGCAATGGCAGAGCATTAATTTAACTGTATAAAGAACAAAAAGGATAAATGAGTGACCTGAATGGCAAACCTCCAAGATGCCATTTTGCCAATACCACACATCAGTCTACACTGATCTACAATTTGATCTACACAAATTATTTCAAAATTACTCACTCCCAAACCCAAGGAATGACTGAATTTATACTGAAGGATGAGGTTATCCTCCTTTCATTAATATCTGTGTCACCTCAGGCAGCTCTTCTCCTTTATTTATGAAGCTGTCTACATCTTTTGATATTTGGGCTAAAGAAGGAATCCCACTTCCTTGATTCCCTGAACTTACCCTGTCTGATGCTACAGAAAGGGGAAAAAAAGTATTTTCTTGAAGTAATAGGAAAATGCTGTCTGTATTCCCATTTTTCCCTGCAGTCCAGGGAGCTGTAACATTCCTCAGCCCGAAGTAGTGGGCTCTGATCAACTGACTTACTTAAGAGATACTGGCAATACTGGGTTTTTTCTTGTCCCTGCAGTTTTTATGAAGGAACTCAGAGGACTAATAAAACAGAGAGTTTCTGAAGTCTTCAAGAAACTATGACAAATTTTTTTGTGTTAAGTGCAGGTCAAACATCTGAACCACACTGGAGTTAAGAGAAATCAGCAAATGGCAAAAGAACACAACAATTAGTCTGGAAAGGTTTAAATTTATCTACCTGGGCTTATTGTGAGTCCAGGAATTCCACAGTGATCCATCTACATATTATATCACAGGAAAACAAGGACAGAAATGTAGATTTTGAAAAAGCAGAGTTTGAATAAGCCCTGACATCATCAACATGAGGAAAATACTGAATGGAAGCACTGTCAGACCTCTGCTGGACTTCGTTAAGAAGCAAAAAGTGGGTGCAAACATTTTTTTTTTCTTCAGGTTGCTGCTGATTGTCTACTTCAAAGGGCCTCAATTGAGAGGTCTTTTCCCATAGCTCTGTGCATGCAGTTCAATTTGCTGGCAGTTTTATGAAACCCTACCAATCATCCCTTTTGGTTTTTTGTTTAATTTTGTTTTGTTTTACACATGCCCTGTATGTTCCATCACCCCTAGGTAGCACCCTGCTCACCAGATGTGGTAAAAGGGTCATTTCAAATAGCCCATCTTAAGAGGAAAAGTTCAAACAGGTCTTTTTACCCCTTATACACAGGCCAAATCAGTTCTTCACTACCAGCTAGAACCACCTAAAGATGACTTGGAAGCACCCTGTCTTCAAAAGCCTCCAAGAAGATGCTTAAACCCAACATCACTGTACCCCAAGAAACCCCAGACATGCTTCTGTCTACTCACTGTGTTCAGTGTTACCAAAATCAGTAGAATATACACCAAAATAGACAACCAGCTTCAGATTTTCCCTACAAAAGGACCTGCTATCAACCTCAGCAGAACTAAGCCTGGTAACACACCTGAGAACATCTCTCTCCCATTTTAACAATCTGACAACAACCATCCCCCCCCCAAACAACACCAAAACCACAGGGATGTGTCTTACTGAAGACTGGGAAAGATGTGTTTCCTTTCAACACCTGGAATTCCTGTTCTAGTCTCCTCTGTAAGTCAATCTGTTCAAACAAAACCTTCTGGAGCTCCTCTAACAAAGAGAAAAGAAAAAGTGGGTTTGCTAATCAGTATAAATAATTCTTGATAGAACAGTTGCAGAGCAATTCATTACTATAAGACAAAATATTTTAGCAGTTATATATATAAAAAAAGTGTTGCATAGACCTACAATAGATTTTGTGCAGAAAGCCATGAATATAAATCAATGTAATATATTATTTTAAAGTATTATATTAGTGTCATGTATTGATTGATATATATGCATTAATCTCAATTAAATCCACCCAAAGGTCCATATATTATTCATATGTTACTTGACAAGCTTAAAATATGGTGCAGAACAAAAGTGCCCCCTATTATCCTCATATTCTATTAAAACAAAGAGCAGTTTTATAATGTAAGAGGCCCTTATTTATTTTACCTTTCCCCATGTTTTCTACATCCTTCTTCAGTGAATGAGGTGAATTGGTTTCTTGCATGTGTTCTCCTGAAAGAAAGAAAGAAAGAAAGAAAGAAAGAAAGAGAAAGAAAAAGTTATTGATTTACTGATACTGCTTTTCATCAGTATTGTCCTTGCAGCTGCTTTGGAGAATCTGTAATGGAAAAAGGGAAAAAAAATAGGGAAAGAGTAAGATTGAGGTTTATGTACATAACTCTGCATGTGTAGCACAAATGTTTGCAACCCCTCATGAAGATGCTCTTATCAGGGAACAACTAGGAAGGGGATGGGAAAGGGGCAGAATCCCTTCTCCCTCCAGCCTCATCTCCTCTCTTCACAACAGTAAGTCCATGCTGGGCAGGACCCTGCTCCCAAATCCACAGGCATAATCCTTTTTGCACCAACTTCTTTGGCTTCATCAGCCCTTCAATTTTATCATCTTCTAGAGCTCTATGGCATGGGCTTGTTGTAACTGGAGATAATTTATGTCCAGCTGAGATAAAATTTACATTAGTGGTATTTGCATCTAAAGGATACACCTCTGAGGTCAACTAAATCAGACTTCTCTCTTAGGTTGCTCTTATAACTTTTAATCACATAGCAGTAAAGATTCTTCTAGACATAGAATTTGACTATTTCCAGATATATGCATGCTACTTCTTTCAGCCTTTTTCCTTTACAAATAAAATAAATTAAAATATATAAATATATATAAATATATATATATAAACAAGTTGTTAGGTTCACCTGGATGACAGTTTGACTTCAATATGAACCATCTGACAGGAGGTGTTATTTTAATTATCCTCTGGAACTGTGAGATCTTCCTCTAATTTCTATGAACTGGGTTTTGAAACAAAAAGCCATGAAAAAAGGTTTTTAAGAGAAAAAAAAAAAAAAGAAAGACTTCAGAAATTAGTGGGAGATTTTCTATTATTTACAGATGAAGCAGAAATGGACTCTGAAGACTTAAGAATATATTTGGTAAATTATTGAGCTAATTAGACTAATATTTAGCTTAGTCCAGTCAGTAAATACACATTATTAATTCTGCTGATGAGTAATCAGTGATCAGACAGACATACATAGACTCATGTCTTAATGTATTTGGAAGAAAGAATAATGGAGGAAATACCTTGGTTTTTTGTTTTTTTTGGTTTTTTGTTGTTTTGTTTCGGTTTTTGTTTTGGTTTGTGGGTTTTGTGGGTTTTTTATTTGTGTATTTTTTTATAAAAAGACAAAGTAGTGAATAGGTCACCACACAACAGATAAGATAGCATCTACTAGAAAAGCCATACTGTCACCATGCAGTTGACAGTGGGTCACTGCAACAAGCTGATTTAAAAGCTGAACTGGAAACCCTGGTTTTCTATGCAGCCAAGAAATCTTTCTGCAAAACATTTCTTTCTGTTTTTAAAAATCAATGCATTCTTACATCCAGTAAACCTTACATAAAAAAACACAAACCATCCACTCATTCAGGCGTATGCATTTTCACAACTGGTATCTGGTGCCAGCAATTCCATTTAAAAAATATGTTTACGTAACACAATAATAAAAATAATGATAATAAAAAGTATGATATTTGACATAAATGAAATATTTTCTACAGGTAAGTTCTTGTACCACACTAAAAAAAAAAAAAGCAAGCTTAAAAATACACTACTTTTTGGGCAGTGGTTTGAGGTGTTTCCATAATATAGTGTCTTTTTTTTTTTCGTAGTTAACCTAATTCTGTATTAAACAGGGCTGCTAACAAAAAAACCAACCAACCAACCAACCAAAAAAGTATTTTGTTAGATAAATTAGGGTACACAAACTCAAAATAGAAGAAATTTAAGTTTAGGAAGGGTATTTTACTGAATTATAAATACCAGTATATTTTTCTGATAATTTTCTTTCACTGAGTCATTCTTTTCTGACTGTTTTACAGGCAATTTGGAGGGATAGCAGCCTCAAGACAGAAGATAACCAGATTTTTCAAGGGGGAGGAAGAAAAAGGGGCACACACTAGATCCCATCACAGAGCATGGCAGCAACACAGCTCTTTCCCACTTGCTCAATTGAGCTTTCAGGGCTGTACAGTTTGATGCTGCTGACTCACTGGGAGTGAAAAAAATGTATCAAAATGAAAATAAGGACATATAACATGAAGAATAACTTCTCCAGCATCTATGAACTCCTGGATAAGCCACAGGAAGATTGTTAGAAAATAAGCCATCCTTGTACCCAAAATAAGTAAAGAACAGTGTGGAAAAAGTAAAGGTGTTTAAAGGCAAAACCCAGTATATGCTGGTTTAAAAAAATAACTGCATTTTTAACTGTTAAAAAAAAAAAGAAGCCTCAACATTATTATTGTTAATGGTAATAATAATCAGATGGGTTTCACCTTTCCAGTCCCCCTAAATATGATAATCAGGAGGCTGCTCTTCTCTATTTTTCCATACTTCCTAGAGGCCTCATCATGCCTTGTGTACTGTTCTACCTTAATTGAAAGGGAGGAGGTATTGAATATTTAACCATCTTCCTTTCTCTTAAATGTTAATTAAAAGCTAAATAGGTGTTTAAAAACAAAAAAACAGAAAGACCAAAGAATTTTAATCAGTCTAAGAAAAAATCACTTCCCCTTCTAATAGCTCCACCATAACGCTCTTGGGCCTTGTCTATACACAAAGTTGCAGCAACATTTAAAACAGCAGCACTGAAAGCTGTGTAGCCCCCCAGTACAGACACCAAGTTTTTCTTTAAGAGTTGCTTGTTATACAGAAAATAGTTTATTCAGAAAAATCAAACTATGCCTCCTCAACTTTCTGCTGGCTAAGGAGGGGAAAAAAAAGGGACGAAGTATTCATAGCCAGTTTGTACTGCCTCAGCTTTTGGTATCTCTGCTCTTCCTGATTAGTTCAGGTGCCCAGATGTTGTTATCCTGGAATAAAATGAGGTGGGTTGCATTTTTTTGGGTTACAAAAGTGGCTTTCTTAACCTGCAACATGAACATCCACCCATGGAGGAAAGGAGAAATTACGCCTGTAGGTAGACGCCTCAAAATACTCAACCAGTACTCTGAAAACCAAAGGTCCTGTTTTGTACTTTGACACAACCTCATCTCTCCTGATGCCACCATTTAATTAGCTCTGCAGTCACTGGAGTAGTTACAATTTCAGCAAAAGAAACAAACAGAAACATTTCCACATCTACTCTCCACAAAAGAAACCCACACCCTCCTGGTTGTACAATACCAAACCAGACGTAGCCAGGTTACCTCTTCATGCTGTGCC
The DNA here is from genome assembly GCA_038090715.1 of Florisuga fusca. Taxonomy (NCBI): domain Eukaryota; kingdom Metazoa; phylum Chordata; class Aves; order Apodiformes; family Trochilidae; genus Florisuga; species Florisuga fusca. The sequence continues at coordinate 2,691,931 of JAAWXA010000050.1, forward strand.
ACCTAGAGCAACCTCCTGCAACCTTTCTTTGGGGAGATCAAAGTGCTTTTCCAAACAGCAACTAAAAAATCCATGTTGGCCCAAACAACTCAGCTACGTCAATGGGCAACTTGGTCTTCCCAGCCCGGAGCTCTGATGGATCCACAATGGAACGCAATGGAACCTATGCTCCCTAAATTCTTCCTAAATATGCAGTGCCAGGCCTCATCAACCAAAATCACCCACTCATCTGTCTCTCAGCACTGGCCCTGTGATTCCAGGATGGTTCTTAAATAATGCAGAGCAGATGATTGCTGCCCACCACCTCTGCACCTTGCTCCCACCAGGAGAGCATCACCGGCGTGAAGCCCACAGCATCAGTGGTCTACTAGAACTTAGAACATCCAACAGCATTTTTAGCTGGAGAGAATGCTGCCTGCAGACAAAAAGACCACAGCAGTGAAGACATTGGTATCTTCTGGTATAAATATAGGTATATCCATTTTTAAAATCTAGGCAGATGTGAGCCGGTAGCTTTTGAGAGCTCCAAAGAGCTCCAATCTGTATTTGCAATTAATTACTCACTTTAAGACATGCACAGTTCTCGTGTACATCCTGAAAAAATCCTACCCTTACTTGAAAATATTAATCTACCAGGCATTCATGCCACATTTTTTTTTTAAATCAAGACTTGGGAAAACATGCCTATTCTGGCAGGTTCAATAAACATAAATGCTTTTCTGTACTGGGGCTGATACGTCTGGAGCTTCAAATGCACATTTGTTCTGAAAATGGTTTAACTTTAAAACAAGTAAGTTCTAATTTTTGCCCAGATAAAGCCTCATTTGTAACCTCTATTTAAAGTTTAAAATGTGAATAGGATATTAAAAAAAACATCCGTGGTGAAGCAGTAACGGACAGAGGAGAAAACAGTTTCAGGATTTGAAAACAAATGCTCAAAAGCTGTGACTAACTTAAAAATATGAAATGTTTTAGAAAGACAACACACTAGTTGGCTTTTGGTCTGAACTTTATGCATCCATCTGGGGAATATTTCTTAACTTTATTCTGGAAGCATGAGGGGTAGACAATTTCTAATTCTTGGTTTGTTTTAATTGGAAAGTGATATTCCCACCAGATTCTAGGAAGATGGGGCTTTTAAAAAAAAACGCAAACCCTCAACAATGCAAAAAAAAGAAAGAAATGCAATGATTATTCTCCCTCTTTTAAAAATTCAAAGACAATATCTGAGCTCCTTAGTAAAAATGGAGAAGATACAGGAATGGTAAATAAGGATCCAGTCTTGTCTGCAGTTTTGTCTGTCTATTGTGTATTTACTACACAATCCTGTCTATTAATACACAGTGCTAGGTCCTAAGTTAGAAATTTCACCTCATCTTCCCCCTCTTCAACCTTTAACTTCTTTTTTTTTTCTTTTTTTTTTTTTTAAAAAGCCATCATCCATAATAAAATCTTACAACCCTTAACTTCTGGATCCAGTGCTTTGCCAGTTATCCCAGTACAGACAACACAACTGTTCAGCCTGCTATATATAACGCTGGGCTGTTTTCAGCCCTCAGCAAGCTACAGTAAATATACAGCAATTTTATCAATATTTTCAGAGTTGTTCTGGATAGATGTTTAAGAGTAAATGAAAGAAGAGTCTGGCTCACTGTTTCTAGCCTGAATTTTGAATTTTCCTGCCTACCAATGCAAGTTTTTACAAATCAAAACCAAACCAAAAAGGGGGAAATGATAAGTAGATATAACAAGCTGACTTCTATCTGCTTTTAACACCCTACTTTAGAGCTCAGGGCTCTTATCAAAACAGATTAAACATTTGACTGGCTGGGGAACAGCTTGCAGAACTCAACTGCTCTTCAAGAGGTTGTATTTGCAAGGCAGCTGTTGTGTGCCAAACACATGCAGCTCTTCTACCCTTCAACTCCAGGAGGGTCGAGATGGCAAACTGCAGCTTTCCCCCCCAAAAANAATATATACAAGTGACCATAAAACCTATTTACAGATTTAGATTTACAAAAAAAACCAACCCCACAAAAAGCTGGACAGTTATGTAAGTCAGTCACTGTTATGTTTCAAAACTACCCTGAGAATCTGAATAATTTTAAGCTCTTTTTCCAAGCCCTGCCTGACAGAAAAGGAAAGGGGATTTTCACTGACAGTTTACTGGCTAAGCAGAACAATCAGCTACAGGATCTTCAAGCCCTTATCTATTTCAGCCTTGGAAAGAGCTCTGCTTACTATGGATTTTTAAGTTCATTGACACATTGAGGAAGAAGAAGCAAACATATGCACTCACAAATGATGGTTTCTGGCACAGAAAAGACTGCTTTTGTTTTAAAGTCTCTCTTTACTAGGCTTAGTTAATAAATTAGAGAGGAACAGAGAGGAATTTCCAGGATCATTTCATCTTCCTTAATCTGATTAGGAAGGCACAGCCTTAAGTAACTCATAAATGTACTAAAGTATATTAAAGAAACAGGAGAGCCAGAATGTTCTACACAATGGTTTCATAACCAAATGAAAAAGCACTGCGGATACAACCCCTTAATTCTGGGCAAAATGAAGAAGGCCCAATCCTACCCAGATGTACCCATACAAATCCCTCTGAAGACAATGCAACTGCTTGCTTGGAGAGTGTACAGAAACCAGCTCCAGACACCAATCCTTCATATTTCTTCTTTTACAGACAGTTCATCTCAGATCTGATCCCTAAGCCTTCCAACACCCAGGAGCTGCTTTCAGTTCTCTTAATATATCTGAGACTCTCCAGAGTAGGAACATGCAGGGTAGCACACACCTTTAAAAACTACAATTTACATTTAAATTTACCCCGAAGCTACACATGCAACTGCCATGGACTCACAGTCTCAATGAAAACAAACATTCAGAGTTTTAGGGAGGGAGGGGAGCTACAACATTGAAGTATAGAAAACAAAACCTGGCCATAATTCACTGTTTAAAATAGGCAGTGATAGAATAATTTTGTAAAAGGCAAAAAAAAAGTATTTTTTCCAAAATAAATTTTCTACAGTGCAGGACACTGACTATGCACAGTGTATTGTATTCTTACAAATTCTTCAAGGTTTACTTGTGTGTCCTCGTGTACTTGTGTGACACTTGTGCTAGTACCACTGCTGTGCTCTCAGTGATAATTATTTGAAAGTATAGAAGATAATTAGGTGCTATCCATTGCTCTACAACCTTGATCCCTCAACCACAAAAGTCACAAAAATCTAAAATGCTGCTGCATTTCCTCCTCGTATACTACTGCTAAAGCAGGTCTTATTATTAAGTATTTCTGAAATATACCCTTGGAAATGGGATGCATTTGCAAATGTTTGCGATCTTTCAATTGTTCTCTGCTATTATATAAGATTATATAAGATTTCTATAAGATCCCATTTCTTCATTTCCACTCCTTGTACAACTCTCTCCCCTCCCGCTTGCTCTTTCTGTCTCATTTGACAGGCAAATTTGCAGACATTGCCTGAGGATAACAACCTCGTTTGACAGTCAATTAACCGTGAATAGTCAAAGCCAAGGCAGTTTGCATTACATAAATGGAAAATTAGATTCCTTTTTCCCAAGAAACAAAACCCTCTCCTTAAGACACTGCAATAGACAACTTAGTATCAAAACTTCTAATCACGTCTTTCCCAACCCCCTTGGAGACATTTAGCAATCAGTAAAAGGTGGTTTCATTTAATTTGTATAATGTAATTTTTGTAAATGTATTATACATTTTGTGTAGAGATCATTATCATGGAGATAATATAAATGTTGGCATAGATGTCATAAAACACCTTTAATGTCTTTCTGACAGATATTAAAAGCAATAAGCTGTGATCCTTTTTAATGGAAGGTTTCAAAGAGAACATTTCAATTATTGTCATTTTATGCTTTTCCAGCCTATTTCATTGTGTAACCTGATACATTTCTGAAATTTCTGCTGAAATATGCACAGCAATTAATAATCTTATTCCTATTAATGTCACTGCTTTCCACCTATTTGCATTTTTCTCAGTTAGATTTGCTTGGAATTGTTATTATCTTTACCTTTGTACTAAATATTCATACATTTGATTATGACTTTAAGTCTCTGTCTCTTTAGCCTCTACCTTCTTCTGAGCCTACCTGCTATATCTCTCCAGAAGTCTCCTCCTGAAGGCTCTGAATCTGTGATGAAAAAATTATGCTCCTTGTTCTTATCTGAAATCCAAACAAAACGCATCACTTAAAACACTTTCACCAGCAAGAAACCTCCAACTAAAATTAGTATCACAATCCAGAAAAGTAAATATGTATTTGTATATTCAGCATGCACAGAGACACATTTTGGATGTGAATGAGTACAGTGCTAAATTACCACCTTAGAGAGACCATTAGAATGTTTAATGGGTATTTTTAATTGAAATCTCAGAAGTGATTTATTTTTGTTTAAATAGAAAACAAACCCACCCAGCTTGGACAACAGTCAACTCCCACCACACCTCATGGTTGGTGGGCAGATCCACACCTGTACTCACCTGAGAAGGTGTCCTCTTTTGTGGGCAAGATGACTTGATTACTCTCCTTGCTCTTCTGATTCTAGAATATATACACATATATATAAAGTGAAATGCACAAGATCAGCATTGAAAAGGAGTAGGAGCAAATAGGCAGTCTGGTGTGGTTTATTGACAACGAGGACAAAAAACATGCCCAAGGAAACAAAATGGTGGGGAATCCCACTGTGGCAGCATCCACAGCTACCTTTATGGAAGGTGCACATCCCATTGGAAACTTGTCCACAACATTGCAGGGTGGGCAAGGGCACCTGGCCCGAGATAGGGCCTGGATTATTTTCTCTGACATGTTAATTTGGGGTGAGGAGGTCAGGCCAATAAGCAATCCCCACAAACACACACCTTCAGCCCCTTGGGCAAGGCACCCACCCAATAAATTTGCCATATTTTATTTTCTTAGCCTCCAGGGCTGGCCTGTGGCAGCCACATCGAGGCCTGGGGTGCTGGGCACGTTGTGAAGAGCTGCTGCCATCCAAGCACCTCACCACAGGGATGGGGAGACCTGGGGAGCCATCCCTCACCCCCTTGGACAGTGGGTTCTGGGCCAGCCTGATCTGGAGGGTGGGAAGGTAGGGTGGGGCTGAGACCACCCCAAGTGGGTCGTGTCCCACCACAGCCCACCAAACCTATGCTTGGTCTGGCAGGGGACACAGTGCTTGACACAGTGACTCACCAAGAGGTGGCAAGGGGGAGCCGACCCCCGACACGGTGGGACCCTGCAGTTGATCTCCCC
>JAAWXA010000050.1:2705597-2729034 GCA_038090715.1 Florisuga fusca
GGGGGGGTTTCAAACTCCAGGTCTGAGTTATAAATGACTAAATCCCTTCTGAAGAAGCCTTTAGGCAGACATATCAAGAAGAAACCCTTATTAAGAGTCTCCTTCTTTGGGGAGTAGATTTTGAGCAGTTATCCCTTTCAAGCAGTTTTTCTTCTTTCAAATAGCACAGGCCCTCTCTATTCCAGTCTTGATTTTCATTTGGCTCCAGGCTTGCAAAATCAGATTGCCTAGAATTAGGAGATTTGGATATTGTTCCTCTTGATGTCAAAGCATTTTATTTTATTCCCCCCCCCCCCCCAAAAAAAAAAATCTCATAAAAGCAGGATCAGGCTCCAAGGGAAGGTAAGTCTATGGGCTACTTACTCAGGGCTCCAAACCAGTGGTGGTCAACCTGTTGCTGTCATTGTTACCTTCTTTTTATTCTCAGACCTTTAAAAAATTGCCCCTGAAGCTAAAAGAATATTGCTTATCTATTTCTAGAGATACCCCCTTTTTCTTGACTAGCAAAGCACTGGCTTCTGGACTCACAGGGGACAGTCCCTCTCCAGAGCCTCCTGGTATACATTTAAAAATCACCTCGAAGCCAGTGAGCTTCAATTCATTGCGTTACCCCAGTGTTAATCTAGAATAGGTACATAAAAGCTGTTAGGACAATTAATCTGAATTAATTTTCAAAGTGAACTAAATTAAATTGAAGGAAGACCACCTGAATTCTGAATAAGAACAACCTTCACAGGGGTTTGCATGCAGTTTAATTAATCTACTTTTAAATTCTCACCTTCAGCTAATTTGGGTTATTTTCCTGAGTGTCCCCATGCAGGCAAAATCTTAGAGGTAAGCTTAGCTCAGGGGAATTCCTCTGGATTTACCCAGATGTAATTTAGAGCAGGAATGTATCCTTTAATACTCTGACCACAGCACAGAAATGATGCAGAAATAAATTAGATATATGTTGTGCTGCTGCATGAAGCACAGCTTTGCCAAAAATATATCTGTTTTACTGTCTCCTCTCACCCTGTCCCCCTGTTTAAATGCACCTATGTGTGTATGTAGAACCTCAGATGTGCACATGATGGATTTAGACATATAGAGTCTTTTTTTTTTTTTTTAAATCCACTGTTGTTTCTTCTCTGTGCATCTGACACTCCTCTTGAAGTTAAAGTGAACCTAGGAGCTCAAGATACCAGGCACCTCATCTTCCAAATTGAGATAAGATGACAAACCCCAAATAGGGCCCAGCAATCCAGGACAAGTTAAAAAAGGCAAAGCTGTCTTTTCCAAAGTGAAGTCCCTTCTTCTGGCTGAGGAAGTTTCACTGGTGTTATAAAGGCTATAGGTGTGATTTTTCAAGCCAAGTTTTAATATTATTGTGATATTTCTCACCTCCTTTTACTGACACTTGGTCAGTTAAGGAGAGGAACAAGCCCAGACATGGAGAAGGTGTAAATTCTCTCCTAAAAAGTAATTTCAAGCAGTTAAACTGTTATTCCAGCATGTAAGGCAACTACGCTATGCACGTGCTCTATTTAAAGTTATCATAGAATCATTTTGGTTGGAAAAGACCTTTAAGATCATCAAATCCAACCTAATAACCCAGTACTGCTAAGTCTACTATCAAACCATGTCCCTGAAGTGTCCCAGTTATTTTCAAGATCAAAGGTTTTGCTTTTCCTTTTGAAATCAGTAGCTGTAGGACTCGTGGGTCAAAGATCCCTACATTGCTTTTTTTAACCAGTCTCATGAGTGAGTGGCTTTTGGGACTTCTGAGCTCAGGTTCCCTAGACTGGACCAATCTTCTCCAGGCAGGTATTTGAGCTAAAAGCTCCAGGCTGTCATGCCAGAAGCCATTAGACCAAGCAAATGGAAAAATGTTTGGACACTTCATTACATTATGGTGAAGACTACTGATTTTTCAAGCTTGAAGTTCCCTTTTTTGGTCCAAAATAACAGAATAATTGAAAACTCCTCTACTAACCATATCTGTGGGGTAAGGTATGGCATTATGATCAGACCAGAGGACACCCAGAATCCTGTAATTTTACTCTTTACTTCAATGAGTTACTGCATGAGGTTACAGGGAGCCATTTATAGATCACCATTTTAAATATAAGCTTTCAAATAAGAGTGCCCTGTGATTAATCTGGTTTGCTGCCCATATGTCCAGATTAGACATTTCTGAAAATCAATCTCCTTTGGTTTGGGATTTCTCTGTTGAGTTATCTAAGTTGGAAAAATACAATTTCTTCTTCAAGCCTCAGTTTGTGCACCTGAAAAGGAGGTGTGTAGGTGTGAATGTGTTTAGGGAGTACTGTTCATCTACCAGCATCTCAGAGACCTTTTATAAAATGTAGTTGAGTCAAAAAGTCTCTCATATCTTAACTTTCACACTTGCTTCTTCACAGTGCAGTTGAAAATAAAATAATGTAGTCACTCCATGTTTTGATTCAGACATTTCCAGACTCGTTGGAACAGTGACACTGTCAGTCTTTCATCTTCTTCATTTAACTTTTAATTGCATGCACTGTAAAGATGCTTTAAAGAAGGTGCTAATTATTAGTCCTTGGACAGCTTTGGACTGGCATGGTGGTGTGGTCCCAGTGGTTTGCAGGAGACAACTGGGAGCTACTGGCTTGCTTAATACAAAGCCCTGTCCAACACTCATTGAAAAAAATGGGACTTACTGTTTCTAAAATTCATTCTGGGGGATATTATAGATTGATTTAAATTTAAATATGTCATAATAGGTGGTGAGAGGAAGAGGTTTCCTAGAGAAGCTGTGGCTGCCCTGTCCCTGGCAGTGTCTCAGGTCAGGTTGGAAGTAGATGAGATGATCTTTAAAGTTCCTTCCAACCCAAACTATTCTAGGATTCTGTGATAGTGAGAAGGGAGAGTCATGAAACCAAGTGGTTTCATGGACCTCATTCAGTCTGTCCATCCATCCATCCATCCATCCATCCATCCTCCTCAGTGGAGAAATTATCACCATGCTCAGTATCAAGGGCAGTTCAGTAAAAGGTCTCAGAAGGGTTTGGAGGCCACACATCTGTAAGAAACCAGGAGTTTCTGTGACACAGAACAAAGATGTTTGGTGAAGTGACTTTAGTGAACTGACTTTATTTCATAAAATCATCTTCTTAATTGTTAAAACCCAAGCCAAAAGCCTCTGTGACACTAAATGTGAGTCAATAGTAAGTATCTCCAGTCTGCACCATTAGTTCAGCCAATGGAGTGGATCCTATGTACTTACCTCTTGGAACAATCCAATTTCAGTGTTGCGGCCATAAGATCAATCTGCAATGACATCTGTTCCTTTCATAAATTTGGAAGCATTTAGGGGAAAATATTCCTACCAATTTGAATGTCAAATGTAGACATCATCACATCAGAGTTAATCCTGATAGCAAGCACAGGAGATGTTCAAAGCAGGCACCACCATTTTGGGTGGCACTTAGACCGATTGTAAAATGTATCTAACTAATTTTGAAGTTTTTATTTTTGTCTCCTGTCCCTTTACTTCAGGCTGTTTGGGGATGTTGTGTCAGGGGTGACATGGGTTTTGATTATATATGGAATAATTTGACATCTATAACTTCAGTACCACACCATCAACTGTAACCCAAGCACGGATCTGCTGTGCCCTTGCGATCATGCACAAAGCTCATTTAGCTTGTCCAGCTGCTGATTGGCATTTAGTACCACAAAAAAATGGTTCTCTCAAAGCACTCAGAGTGACAAACTTCATGTGAATGAAGATTTCCTTAAAGTCACAATATTCTCATGTTCAGTTATTACCATACAACCTTTTGATATCTACTACTAATTTTGATATCTACTGCTAATGTCTATGATTACTATGTAATCATACAATCTTACAACTCTTATTATGCAAATTCAACCCATTGTTTCATTTATTATTAGTATCAACACTCTCCAGCATGTAGAAGTATCATCCTACCACATCCACCCAATATAATTCCCAGGCAGATGCTGTTTGTGGTCCCTCAAGAACCAGTGTGTGCCTTTGATCTCTTTCCTATTTCATCCCCATATTTGCCTCTTCCTATATTCTCATTTTTTAATTTTTGTTTTTCAGAGTGGGCACATCTGAGGAGCCTGGAGTGAGAAGGATGGTTGCTCATGATGATTCAGACATGGTGCTCTCACCTTATGTGTTGATTGCCGGGAAAAAAGAACAAAGTTCCACACTCTGTTCCTCAGGGCATCTAATACAGAATACAGACAAGAAAAAGAAAAAGAAAAATCCCACATTTTTCAACCTACCATCAGTAATAACTTCAGGCCAAAAGATAGGTAAGTATGTCAGTGGTGACAGGAAGTATTTTCCCTTCTGTTTCTGTCTATCAGCTCAGTTATATATTAATGGATTTCTCCATAGGTGATCCAGGACAGCCCCTGCCTTACAGCCTGTAACCAGCAGTTAGAGTTGAGATCCTTCAAGAAGAAAACAGGATGGGGTTGGGAAGGAGCTGCAAGGATTCTGTACCTTGCAGAGTACCCCCAAATTAGGGTCCTGGTTAAAGCTGCCTGGATAAGTGTCCAGTGGGGATAGCTGTCACCTCCAATCTCTGTCTTCTTGCAATCATATTCCTTATCCAAAAATTTCATATAATCATAGAACTGTTGTGGTTGGAAAGGACGTGCAGCATGTCACAACCTGAGGCCATTTCACAAAGAGCTGCATGTCTTAAAGCCATTTGCTGGCAAAACTCACCTGTGATTTCCATACTCTCTTCAAGGTTCACCACCATCTACTTATGAAAATGTCATGGTGTCTCTCAGTGGAAGCCTCTCGCTGTTGGTTGCCATCACCATAGCAATAAGAGGTGAGTAACCCAGGGAAGTGAGAGCAGCGATTAATTCTTCCAGGAGCCAAATGTGATCAGGGAGTGCAGGGGAAGAGCCTGCAAAATGCTAAGTGCTTCTTGGGGTCCTTCTTGATGCAGGCTCTTTCTCCATCAGCCTGCAGCATGGCTCATTAATGGTGGTTGGGTGCTTGGGCAATATCAGTTTAGACTCAGAGAATCAGGGAATGTAATCAGTTGGAAAAGACCTTGAAGATCACCCAGTCCAACCCTTAACCCAGCACTGGCAAAGCCACCACTGCCCCATGGCCTTCAGCACCACATCTCCACAGCTTTGAAATCCCTCCAGGGATGGGGATTCCACCCCTGCCCTGGGCAGCCTAGGCCAGGCCCTGACAACCCTTTCCAGGGAGAAATTGTTCCCAAGCTCCAATCTAAACCTCCAGCTCAATTCCTCTTGTCCCATCCCTTGTTCCTTGGGAGCAGAGCCCGATGCCCCCTGGCTCCAATCTCCTCTCAGGGGGTTGCAGAGAGCCAGAAGGTCTCCCCTCAGCCTCCTTTGCTCCAGGATCAACACCCTCAGGTTCTTCAGCCACAAAAGCCTTGTGCTCTGCTCCATGCCCTGGAGCCCAGGGATTTCAACCCTTTTTTAGAGCCACCCTAAGCCCCTGATTCCTACCCCCGAAACGTCTCCTGTGCCTCCATGTCCAAACCTTTTTCAGCCTCGCATCTCTTTCTTCTGGTGCTCCCGCCACCTCTCATCTAGGTGAGCCGATGTCTTCTGCCTCCTCCACCAGGGTTAACCTCCCTTGATCTCTGATAAAGCATCTGTCTGCAGGGTCTTCAACCTCACACAGCAAAATATTCCAGAGGGGGTTCAGGATGAACCAAAATTTTCAACCTCCACAAGTTGGGTGTGCCTCCTGACAGCAGTGAAACACAGAGAGAGGACTTAAAAATCTCTTTGGCTGCTTGTGACATCAGGAAAAACCTGTCCAGGGTTTGTCCCTGATTTATCCTTGTGAGCATGGAAATCCCTGTGTTATGTACCTTAAATAAGTCCTTTTATTTCCCAGCAATGCTCTCAGAGTCTGTGGGATGATGTTTAGGAAATAAGCAAGCACATAACTCATTTCTAAAGGAGAGCCATTGCAGAGCAGTTTGGCCCAGAAGTTGAAGTGTTCCCCATCTGCTTTCATTCCTGATGATTAATTAATTGGTAAATAAGAAAAAAGGACACACACTTTGACAGCCCTGCAGTGGTAGAAATGTGAGGATAGTCTGGACTGGCTTTCCTGATGTTGATTTTATTAAGCCACAGTCCAATTCCCAGGAAATAGCTACTGCAGAGAAGGCGAGAGGGGATTTTGGAGAGGTGCCTTCAAGCCATCTGCAGTCCCACTGCTTTTTTTTGCACACCAGGGCACTGTCCTTTGAGCCTGGTCTTGCTGAGTTATTGTGGAGTTGTCTCTTTTCACAGTTCCAGCCCAAAACTAGGCTAGATGGTTGATGTCCTAGGCCAGGACTGAGATTTATAGGTTGCCCCAGGAGGTTGTTGATGCCCCATCCCTGGCAGTGTCTCAGGTCAGGTTGGATGGGGCTTGGAGCAACCTGGGCTGGTGGGAGGTGTCCCTGTTTGGATCTTGATGATCTTGAAGATTTCTTCCAACCCAAACCATTCCATGATTCTGTGGTATACAACAAGCCTGCAAAGCAGCCCCATCCAACTCCTTGCTTTGCTACTCACTGTTACTCATGGTCTTGTGTAAACCATGCCCATGGATTTATTCTGTCTTTGTAATAATTGTCCAAGTTCTTTGCAGAGCAAACCTAAGTGTCATCAGTTCATCATTTGTAGGGCAGGAGGAAGCGTCTCTGGTGCCTGGATAGCTGCTGGGTCAGGCAGCCTGACTGTCCTGGTTTGGGCCTGTACTCTTACACCATGAATTAGATTTAGTCTAGGTAATAGAAGGATATTTTTATGCTGAGAGTGATGAGACCCTGGCCCAGGTTGCCCAGAGAGGTGGGAGATGCCCCATCCCTGGAACTGTTCCAGGTCAGGTTGGATGGGGCTCTGAGCAACCTGATCCAGTTGCAGATGGTCCTGCTGGTTGCAGAGGAGGTGATGGCCTTGAAAGGTCCCTTCCAACCCAAACCATTCAATGATTCTATGATTCCATGGGGATTTTCACATGGTGGGACCTCTTCCACACCCTGCCTTACTCCTGTAGGTAAGGTGGATGTGTCCCTCTTGAGGAGCCAGGACAGGTGAGTGCCAGTCCCAGTGGGGCAAACTCAGAGAAGACCTGGAGATGCAGCCAGCTGCCACTCTCTTGAAGGGGTAATGTTTTCTCAGACCTCATGATCTGAAGAATCATTATAAAGACATTCTTCTGGCCAAGTTTTAGGAAGGTATGAGTTAACAACATCTACTTTGCCTATTTATATTTGCTGCAGCCAAAGGAACAGTAAGACCATTAGCAGCTCTCCTGGTTTTTTAACATTGGGTCTAAACACCCCTAACCCCACAGGGCTTCACAGCAGTAGGAAAATCTCCATGCTTCCAAGGTCTCCAGCCATTTATTATTTTTTTCCATCATGATTACCTTGGCTCCAGAAAGTTTTAATACCGTTCAAAATTCAATCCACTTTTATTGACATCTCTAGTTTTGCCAAGCAGTTAAACTGAAGCAGACAGCATGAATTTCAGTCAATATTCATTTAAAACTGGACACCCATATGTAAGCATACTCTCTCCTTGGCAATGAGAGAGGAGGCTGAGCAATCAATCCACACTTGTATTTAAAGTTGGCGACTGCATTTTCAAAAAACCCAACCCACATAGGGCAAAAATTGAATGGTTGGCTAAGGCAACATGTGATTTCTGTTATGTTATTATTAATAATTAATAGTTCACTTAATAACACAGCAGGAGCCTAATCCAAAGCCCACGGATGTCAATAGATTTCTTGCTGGTGTAGCACCAGGACAGACACAAAGGCCCAGGTTTTTCATAGTATTTAAGCACCTACACCTCAAGTGCTTTCACAAAGTTGCTTTCAGGGCTCCTTGGCACAGAACAAGGCAATGAATATGATGTGTAGTGAGGAACAAAGCCCGGGCCAAGAGTAATGTCCATGTAAGAGGGTTCAGCACCAGAGATTTGAATTTGGGGTTTACAGCACTAATTGAGTAGGCTCACCTCTTCTCTTATGGATGTATCATGGAATCACAGAGTGGTTTGGGTTGGAAGAGACCTTCAAGATCACCTAGTTCCATTTCCTTGACATGGGACAATTCCCACCAGACCAGTTTTCTCCAAGCCCCATCCAACCTGGCCTTCAACACTTCCAGGGATGGGGCAGCCACAGCTTCTCCATGCAGATATGCAAGACATGTTTATTCTACAATATTTCTACACCATGTGTGGATTGCATGAATTATTAAGAGCTATCAAACAGTATCTGCACCCTCATTTTAGGCTCTGGCTGTTTGCAATCAGGGCTTGATGTGGAAAACAGCAGAAGATCCAGGAAACAGCAAGATGTTAATCTTATTTAAAACTTTCCCTGGCCTTTTCCTGGCTGCCCTTCACATCTTTAAACAGCTTCTGAGAAGTCCCATGGCAGGTAGACACCTAGCACCCACAACTAGACAAATGGACTTTCAAGCAAATATTATTATAATTATTACTATTACAGTTTTCCCTCCCTAATTAACCAGCTGGGCACTTGCCAGCTTTTTATATCTATATTGCAAGGGTTGCTTCCATTGGGTTAGTCAGACAGTCTTACTTTAAGATCCCTATTGATCAGCTGCCATCCTCACGTGGTTAAAGCACTCCTCTAGGGGAACTCTCTCAGTGTTTTAAGTGCACACAGTTACTCTCATGACTGGCTTGTAAACAGGTTTTAATGGGGCTATTAGTGTAAAAGGACAGGAAACTTTCAAAACCAGCCTTTGAAATATTCATGGAGATGTTTAATCTGGTGCTTAATCACCACTGTTTGCATAGCAGGGGCAGCAGTGCTGCACTGTTAGCTCTCAACAGGGCATTAATAAATGTCTCAGAGCCATGATTAATGCCCAAATGACAGCCAAATTTTGCACAAAACACCAAAAACAAAACACAAAAACATGAATTGGTGCCAGAGTATGAAAAGACCCTTTAACCAGTTTAACCAGTGCTTTTGTCCCAGTTTTCTGTTCTCCACAACCTCTCCTGACTTTTTCTGGCTGTGGTCATACCCATTTCCTCTCAGCTCTAGTCTGCCTTGGGAGCCTCAAGACTTGGGTTAAGGAGGAATGAGCTGAACATAAAAATCCAGCCCAGCTTCTATGCTGGATTTTATCCATTTATTTGGTAATTTTTATAATACATGCTTTATTTTTTGTTTAAAAAGCCAAAGAGGAAAGGACAGCATTTCCCCAGTGGGAGAGACTTCATGCAATTTTAAAAATGTGCATTATTTAATCCAGTAGGCATTAAGATGCTTTGAGCTGTTAACACCTGTTGTGGAAATCCATAATACAGAGGCTTAAAAAAACCAACCCAACAACCCTGAGAGACCCATCAAGGTTCCTGCAGAGCTGTCATCACCTCTTGTGTCAATGACTATTTAAGGATCCTGAAATCTGCAGCTGAACTTCCTCACTGAGCATGTGATTTCTCTGTGTCCAAAAAACCCCATTCCTTAGGATTTCATCTTAGAAAAATAGAAGAACGATTATGAAACACCAGCGAACTGCACTTCTTACAAAAACATGAATTTTTCATCCATTTCTCCACCCAGATGCCTAAATGCACCATCTGTGTTGCTACCATAGAACGTCAGGTTGGAAGGGACCTCAAGGATCATCTGGTCATGAGATGATGAATGAAACCATCAACCATCATCATCATCCAATCCCATCACCCATCCATCCATGCATTCCTTCTAATATTATTTTTTATATGAAATGTCTCAGCACCCCATTGAGCTGAGACTTAAAATTGCCCAAAGTGGGGGAATCCACCACTTCCCCTGGTAGACCATTCCAATGTCTGACTGTCCTCATGGAGAAAATTTTTCCTTGTGTGTTCAATTGGAATCTTCCCTTTTAGACAGCTGACTCATGTCTGAGGAGTCTGGGCTACATATGTGTTGAGAGACAGTTTTGGGGTGATGTATCCAAGGCATGTGAGTCATTTAGATTGGATATTAGGAAGATTTTCTCCCTGGAAAGGGTTGTCAGGGCCTGGCCCAGGCTGCCCAGGGCAGGGGTGGAGTCCCCATCCCTGGAGGGCTTTCAAAACTGTGGAGATGTGGTGCTGAAGGCCATGGTGGCCTTGGCAGTGCTGGGTTAATGGTTGGAGTTAATGATCTTCAAGGTCCTTTGTGGAGGAATTTCTGAAGGAATTTGGACACCCAGCGATTATGGCCAATCCATGTTTTGAGAACTGTGAAGCAGACTGAAACTTTTAGTTCTGAGCAGTAAACAACCTGACCTTGAAGTGTCTCTGAAGCGCGATTAGAAGAACTAGCCTGGCAGATGCAGGTGCAGCTTTAGCGAAAAACAAGATGTCTAGCCAAAAAGTAGTTAACTGCAAGAATTTGTTATCTAAAAGAGGCGTGCCCTCTGAACCCTATATAACGCTGTGTAACTATTAATAAAATTGAGAGCTGTGTATCAACCATACTGGTTTTAGTCACAGACCCCATGTTTTTGTGCTCTTCCCGACAGTCCTTTCCAACCAAAACAATTCTATGATTATATGAGTCTGAGGGATCTATATCTTCATTACCTACACACAGCATTTAGGTGATGAACACAGATGGAGAAGTGTCTTGTTCTTGTGGAGAGGTGTCCCCATGTGCACCAGGGTCCCAGCTTCCAGCAGAGCCCATGGAGATTGAGGTGGCAACTGATCTGGATGGTAAAACATCCATGTCTACTGCCTCGTAAGATGTCCAGGGCTATCTGGAGTATCCTATAGGAGAAGACAGTAAGGGGGAAGTATCCAGAAGCAGGAACCAAGGTCAGATGGGATGACCAGGGTCTCCTCTGACATATGGACACTTGGGTTGAGTCCTGTGCATCTACAAGTGGAAACAAATCCCAACCACTGGCTTGATTCTGCATGGCCTGAGCTACATGAGGTGGGCCCCACCTTGTTGCAGGGTAAGAGAAATCCTACAGCTGCAGAATATTTTGAGCACAGGAATAAATAGAAACTTTCCTACCTGCCTTTTATTACAAAATAATTTTATAATTTGTTTGCATCACTTAAGCCATCTGTCCTGGTTTGGGCCAGAATAAAGGTAATTTTCTGCCTTGTACTTTTGCTTACAGCTAAGTCTCTTGTAAGTAGCTGCACTTGCTGAAATTAACAGCAAGTTTCTCAGTCAGTGTCTGCTTCTGGGACTGATCACACTCCATGTTTATAGTTACTGCTGGAGAATGGTGTGCAGAACCAAGGCCACTGCTCAGCTCTGAGGAACATTTTGCCCTGTGGAAGGAGAAAAGGAGTAGAGGTCACACCTGCAGCCCTCCTTTAGGGAGGAACAGACAAGATAAATGGCCAAAATTGACCTGAGTATTCCATCCCACACACATCATACTCAGTATAAATTTGAGGGATCACAAGGGTCAAACCCCTTCCTGTTTCCCCTTCTTCTCCTGTCTCTGTTTGCTTCGGCATCCTGGGAGGATTCTGTCTGTTCATCTGCCTGTGGTCCTGATCCGTGCCAGCCTGAATCTGTGTGTTCCTGCCTCCAGCTCCCGACTGCTGCTGACCCCAGGGGTCCAGCCTGGACTTTCCCAGGGCTACCCTGCAGACTTGTGCCCTGTGAGAGTTATTGGGGGAAAGGGGGGAGGAACGTGGTATCAATTTTCCTGTATATTTGTATATATTTAGTAATTTTTCTTATTTATCGTTACTGTTTCATTAAAGTTGTGTAGTTTAGTTTCCAACCCCTAAGTCTCTCTCCCTTATTCTCTCTCCTTTCTTTATCAGGGAGGAGAGGGAGATCAATAGAGCGCATCTGTTATTCAGTTTAATTGTTGGGCAGTGTTAAACCCTGACACCGTCTCAGCAGCAGACGTAGATGTCTCCAAAGAAGTCAGAGAATAATAAGATTGTTTATTCATGGATCCTGGGAGCTTTTTCACTGGGTCTGTCTCCTGTGGCGGAATCCTTGGGGACAAATGAGAACTTCAGCAGTTTTGTGAAAGCCAAAAGCAAAGCTGTCACTGGTAGGAGGACAGCCATGGTCAGGCGCAGACTGGGACCTTTTGCTGGTTTTGGTTACATGCCTGGCACATGATGTGGGGAGACTGGGAGACTGTTCCACCTGAAGTTTCTGTTTTCTCTGTGATTTTTTTTTTAACATCAGAATGTAAGCTGTGTTCCAACATTCTTCTTGGCTTCCAAACAACTTGGTGTCACCAAGGCCCAGATTAAGTACCATTTAGCTTTGTCTTAGAACATTTATAGAATGTTAGGGCTTGGAAGGGACCTCTGGAGATCATCCAGTACGATCTCCCTGCCACAGCAGGATCACCTCATGTAGGTCACCCAGGAACAGATCCAGGTGGGTTTGGAAGCCTCCAGAGAAGGAGACTCCACAACCTCTCTGGGCAGCCTGGCCCAGGGCTTCCTCCCTCACCCTCACAGGAAAGAAGTTTCTCCTCATGTTGAGGTGGAACTTCCTATGTTCTACCTTCAACCCATTATTCCTTGTCCTGTTCTTGGGCACCACTGAAAAGAGATTGGCCCCTTCCTCTTGACACCCACCCCTCAGATATTGATGGACATTCAGAAGATCCCCTCTCAGCCTTCTGTTTTCAAGGCTGAACAGCCTCAGGGCTCTCACTCTTTCTTCACAGGAGAGATGCTCAGGTCCCTTCATCATCCTTGTAGCTCTCCATGGGACTCTCTCCAGTTAATCCCTCTCTCTTGAACTGGGCTTGAGTTTTGTAGCTTGACAAATAGGTGGTTTCCTGAAAACATCTCATAGTGTTTGCAGAACAAGGCTTTTGTTTTGGCAACACAATTAAACCCCAGGCATATCTTTGAGGAAAGCTGCTCAAAATAATTCAATCAGAAAGTCTGAGGTGGAAAACTTAGCTGTTACTTCTGTTTTGTTAACCGTATGTACCTATTGTTTTTTAATAAACGTTACTTTAATTTATCATTTTTCTTATAACACCTCCTTTTCCCGATTTTGACAAATTTCAGTGAATTTTTTTTTGAAATATTTTGGTATCAAATGTTGGAAAAACTCAAGGAGACCAAATATATTTTAAAAAACAACTTGTGTAGTTAAAGAATTGTGAAATTTGGACATTTTAAATAAAAATGATGCCTTTTGTCCAAGAATGTAAAGAAAAATATCTTCCTTTGTACATCAGGAACACATGGAGTAATCCTACTGACTGAGTGATGACTCTCCACACTCAAACTACAAGTTATATTGAAACCAGAAAAAAAGGAGGATTTTCAAAGCTGTTTTTCCAGCATGAGATCACTCCCCAGAGGTTTTCTTCCTGTGTAGGTGCTTTAGATCAGCAACATTTCATTGGCTTCTGTGGTGGTTCCTGAGAATGATGGGGGTGAGGTTGGTTGACCAACCTCGTTTTCTCCATCCCATGTGCTTTGGGGTAAATCCATGGATTGCATCCCTAACTCTTCCTCATTATATGAGGTCATCAATTCATCGTATGGGCTGCACAAAGAAGCAATAAACCTGGTTTGAGGATTTTTTTTTTAAGAGAAAATCAAAATAACCCACATAAGAGGACATCTTCAGGACCATCCTTGCACCTGCAGTGGCAAAAGGCAGAAATGGTTTGAAAGAACCCAAAATACAGAGCAGTTCTGGAGAGATTCCTAAATAGATGTCTATTTTTAACCCTCACACTCAAGCCTGGAAGATCCTCTTCCTTCTGCAGGAGTCATGCATTAGTGCTCCAGCTGAGGAATGGGCATTAACAACTCTTAGTCTCTTGTCCTGAGCATTATGTCTCATCTTTGAAGTCAGATTAATGGAGATTAGTGGTACCACTTAAGAGTTTAAACATCATACTGACCCAAATTGGTTGTGCAGTGGCCCAGTGTTTAATGTTGCACATGTAGACCTCTTAAATGTCCAGAAAGTGATTTCACTAATTGGTTCACAGAAGAAAAGCTTGTGTTACTTTCTGCTCTAATCCTGAGGTACATCCCCCTCCCCTTTAAACCTCCCCCAGTGCTTTTCACATCCACTGTCAAGCACATCTGGTTCTCTATCGACATAAATTCCCATTTAATAATCAAAGATCATTTGGGATGAGCTCCAGTTGGATTGTCTGCTTGCCTTCCACCAGTGGTTTCATTCATGGCTCTGACCTGTCAATTCCCACTAGGAGTGACACTGGACTTGAGGAATAAAAAAACCCAACACACACACACACACACACAAATAAACATGCAAAGCACTGCAGAAACTGCTGCACCATATTCAAACAAATGGCTTTAATTATTTTAAACTAGAAGTCTTGGCAGGAGCCACACAGAAACTGAAAACAGAGGAGGCAAAAATGTTCTTGTTTAAGGCTACAGAAATGGAATTGGTCCTAATAATTCAAGTTTATTTTTTGTGCAATAATTAAAGAAAACCTCTTGCATTTCTCTGGCTGTGTGACCAAAACCAATTTGGAAACACACCCAACTTTTCAGGAAATTATTCACTTGGTTGGATTTGGTCCTGATGCTATAAAAAGTACAAAAGAATACAAGAAAAACACTTTCCTAGTGTTGCTTTCAGCAGTTCCCATGGGACTGTCTACTCATGTCAACTGTTTTTGTATGGAGCACTAAGACCAAACTCTCATTTCCTTGTTCTTGGGCCCAACTTGGCTGGCTTAAAGTCTTTGTTCTACCTTAAGGGTCTGCAGAAACATCTGGGACCAAGATCCAATTTATGCCAGTGTTTCAATGAAGCAGTTGTCTTGATGGATGTGAGACCAGCTTCTCCGTTCAGTCAATGGAGGGACAGATGTCTGCAGGAGACTGAGCACCTGAGTTAGGTGCTCATTTTCTCCCTTGCTTGGCTTTCAAGAGCCCTGGTGACTCTCCAGTAGATAGAAGAGGAATTTATGTGCTTATTTGAAGAGGATTCCCCTTCCCTAAGTAATGAAGATGGAGGCATCTGAGTTAGACTAAATCAGCAGAGTGACAGGAGTCTTCTGGCCCTGCTGGAGAGCAGCGTCACCATATGGTTTACTGTCTCCTCCCTTTGACCTGCCAGATGTGTGCTCCACTTGAAATTAAATTAGCCCAAGTCCAGGAGACAAATTCCCACCTCTCTCAAGAACTGCTCAGGCAGCACTTTTCATAGTTGATGTCCATCTCTACAATAATGTGTGAGACACCACTCTTCCAACACCATTTCAGCCAGGAGAGCGTTACCTCTTAACCACCACCCCATCCCGCAGCACCTGGGTTTCTCCCTTGAGGTTCCTCATCAAAACACTGACCCATCCTGACCTTGTTTAGCTGTTGAGTTCTGACAAGATCACAGCCTGAGGTGGTATGGTTGAATTTACATGTGCTTAACAAATTGCCTGCTCACTCAATTACATTTTATTTAATCATCTGTAATCATATAAATCATGCCTGATGGTAGTAAATGTTTGTGTCAGTTCCTAATTATAGATTAATTGACTATGCTGATTTGTGTTACTTATATAAGAATATATGAAGATGATGATAAATTATGATTAGCAGGCAATGTTTCATATGAAACGTAGCCAGAACTAGGGGAAACTTTCCTCTCTTTGACACTTATGTTCAGTATATCAAAGATGTTTTGCATTATCCAGTGGCCCAAAAGGGGTCATTTTCACTAGACTAAAAAAAAAAAAGACAAAGAAAGAAGAAATATGGGGTGTGTATTACTTTGTGCCTCAGACGAAACGTCAAGCAAATAAAAAAACCCTCAAAGATTTCCAGCCATTAAGAATTTGTATGTGGCTTTCTACTCACTTCAGTGTAGACCTGGACTGCTCACCAGGATGAAAGTAAAAAAAGTGGGAAAAAGTATTATGCTGATATTAAGTATTAGATTTGGGTGAGATAAACCCTCTTGCTCTATAATTCAGCTTGGTCACCCTGCTGTCCCAACAAGTGCTTCAGGATTGGAGGGCTGCTTGTATAAGCCCAAATTTGTCATTAAGAAGGAATATCATGTCCATGTCCAGAGGAGGGACATCAAGATGATGGGATGGCTGGAGCAGCTCTGGAGCCAGGCTGAGAGAGTTGGGGTTGTTCAGCCTGGAGAAGAGGAGGCTCCAGGGAGACCTCAGAGCACCTTCCAGTGCCTGAAGGGGCTCCAGGAAAGCTGGGGAGGGACTTTGGACAAGGGCATGGAGGGATGGGATGAGGGGGAATGGTTTCAGAATGAAACTGGGGAGATGTAGATTATACATTAGGAAGAAATTCTTTGGTGTGAGGGTGCTGAGCCCCTGTCTCAGGTTTCCCAGAGAATCTGTGGCTGCCCCATCCCTGGCAGTGTCTCAGGTCAGGTTGGATGGGGCTTGGAGCAACCTGGGCTGGTGGGAGGTGTCCCATGGCAGGGGGTTGGAAGTGGATGATTTTTAAGATCCCTTCTTGCCCCAACCAGTTTGAGATTCTGTCTGCATCCACTTGGACCTTTCAGTGTGTGCAGAAACCCTCATTCTTCTACCTACAGGTTTGTGGTCTTGAATAAATTATTTACCCATTGAAGCTTTGGCTTCCCTACCAGAAAAATCAGCACAAACCCAATGACACAGTGATGTCTATTTAGCTAATGTTTGTAAAGAGCCAAGGGACCTGGGCAGGGAGCATGCAATAGAAATATCTACCCTGGTGCTGTTACTAACGTGGTCACTTACATTCCTGTGTGTAAATAAATATTGAAGGGGAAAAGCCTTTGGGATGACCAGGGAACACACGAATGCTGGAAATGTCTCATCCATTTACAGTGATCTGAATTTCTAATCTGGCACATGAGGGGAGTTATTCTGTTTTATTTTCACTTAGGCCTTTAGGCTTATGGTTTTATTTCCAGGCTTGACCTTGTGCCCTTTGGGACAGAGAACATCTTTTTGATCCATGCTTCTGACTTGCAGCCCATCCTAGAAGTTGCTGCTGGAGAAAAGGGCACCCAGGAGGGATTGGGAGTTTCCTCCACTCACCCAGTCACCTTCCCATCCATTCACCTCTCATTTCATCTTTCCACTCACATGCAACAAGCTGAACAAAACTAAAAAAACCCCCCACACCTAAATTTCCCACTGTCTTTGTTCTCAGCTCAAGATCTGCCAACAGACTTGTCATAATTACCTCCTTTTACAATTTATTTATTTTATTTTTTATTGGACAAACCTCTAAAGCTTTCCATGAACAGGGTGGAAAATGCTACCAGGCAGCTCAATAGACATTTCCATAACCAAACTTTTAAATCATGATAATTATTTTTACAAAACTAATCTGTGCGGGCAAACAAGTAGGTGAACTTTTAAAAATGCAGTAGGATGCATTAGTATCAGTTAATTCTCATAAAAAGGTCAGTAATGGTGAGGAGAGGGAAGCAGAGGACTGGGCAGACTGGGTTGGAGAGAGACGGTCTGGGCATGACTGATGTACGGTGCTCAGGGGTCAGCACATTACAAAATTATTCTCTTTAATTATTTACATCCCTCCATCTCTTCTATAGTGGGCTTGGACCTGCTGCAAGGAGTTCCTGCTGCCCTCCCAAGGTTTTTCCTTTACCCCAGTGATGACATTCATTTAAATAAAAATTCTTCGGGGCCACCCTGTCCTATTTCCAGTGACTGAGGAAAACTCAGAGAGGAGTTGTTAAGTGTTGGGGAACCCTGTGCTCCCCAGTGTCATAACCAGAGAGTGTCAATCCATCCTGAGCCCCTTGAGAGGAGATCCCATGGTGCAAAAATGAGGCTGGGAAGAAGGATGAATGCTGCCTATGTCACAACTGATGATCTCTCCGTGTTAGCTGCAGCAGCAATGAAGAAGTTGAAATGCTTCCCTCTTCCCTCACCTCCAGACTTTCTGCCAAAAAAAACCCCCACTTTTTAAAAAAAATTTTATTTTGCTGATGGCAGCACCATCAGGGATGCTATACATCAGCCTTGATCTATAGCTTTATGAGCTGACTGTTGACAATTTAGGGCTCTTTTGTCTGGGTTTGCCTGCTGTCTGCATGACGTTGGTACCAGCAGCTGCTGGAATTCATGGGTGATGCTAAGTTTCCATCAGCCATCGAGCTGATATTCAAACACATTAGCATGACCAGAGTGCAAAATACATAGTAGGTTGAGTTGCTATTGCACTACTTTGGTTCATGTACATCAGCTAAATTAGCCAGAAGAATATTTCTTAGAATGAAGTATTTCTCTTTGTGCTTTTGCTATTTTCTTCCATCCTTTTGTTTTTATATTTTTAAAATGATGATGGAATTTAAATTATTGACCACAGCAATTTTATTTTGGATGCAAATAGCAATTAATAGAGAAGACATTAGAGAGATGAGTGCTGAGATTTTATGACTATGGATTACTGTAAGACTACATAATAAAATGAACACAGCATGCATAAAAGGTCATTATAACTTTAATAATGTTGTCCCAAAGTACCCCTTTATTTCTGGAGGACTGAAACACTTTACCAAACCTAAATAAGAAGCAAAGTCATACGTCTCTCACCTCTGTTACTTTGAAATTTTAAAAATGAATCCAGAAGTCTGGGAACTGTTTTTGTTAGTGTTGGCCAGGAAACTCTTTTCCCATCACTTTATTTCCTGAAAGATGAAAATTTAAATATGGAGAGTGGCAGAAATTTTGAAGGAGAAAACCTGGAACTGCTGATACAAGTGTCACTGATGTTTTTTTTAGCAAACTTTATGTAACCATAGCTGGATCTTTATTGAAATCAGTGTCTTGTACAATCTAAAGAAATAAAAAAGCCTGGGACAGGAGATATATTCCATGTTTCTGCTCTCTTTAATCTACACATGATGCTTGTGAAATGCTACCAGCTGAGTGGAAATCTTATCTGCTGAAATATAAATTATTGTGCTAGCTTACTCAAATGAGCATGTTTCCTTTTCCTTTTTTTCACCATATTTGAACTGAACCAAAATTTCTGTTCTGGATTTGCATCTTTGCATGCTCCCTCTAAAATGAAGGGGACACAGTTGAAATGAAAATTGAAAAAAAGAAAATTGTTTGAAGCCTACTGATTCCACTTGAAAAATGAAAGATGCTGTTTGCTTTTTCTTTTTTTTTTTTCTTGGAATTTTGGGTTAGAACTTTCTTGTATCTGAAATAGTCACTCAGATTCAACATGAGTGAGCCGATAATATTGGTTGCCTTCCAGTGGTGTTATTTTGGTATTGTATTTTAAAAGAAACTCTTTCTGGTCCACCTGGGACTCAAATCTATCCTCCTATCTCCTGTCCATCCTTATCTCATGTCTTCACTTGTTTAAACCTCTCAGTGGCAGAAGGTGGTGGCCTTTTGTTGACGATCCTCATGGTGGCACTTCTGTCGAGGTCAAAAGTTGGCATTCCACTTTGGGACATTCCTGTATCACCAAATTCCAGTGGATTTAGAAACATGGTTCCTATTTGCCTGAAATAGGATTTATATCCTTAAATAATTTTATCCTTAAAGGACTGTGAAGACAGTGGGGTTTGGGTTGTTCAGCCTGGAGGAGAGAAGGATCCAGGGAGACCTTAGAGCACCTTCCAGTGCCTGAAGGGGCTCCAGGAAAGCTGGGGAGGGACTTTGGACAAGGGCATGGAGTGATAGGAAAAGGCAGGATAGTTTCAAATTTAAAGAGTGGGAATTTAGATGAGATCTTAGGAAGAAATTCTTTGGTGTGAGGGTGCTGAGCCCCTGGCCCATGTTTCTCAGAGAAGCTGTGGCTGCCCCATCCCTGGCAGTGTCTCAGGTCAGGTTGGATGGAGCTTGGAGCAACCTGGGCTGGTGGGAGGTGTCCTTGCCCATGGCAGGGGTTTGGGAATGGATGATCTTTGAGGTCCCTTCCATCCCAAACAATTCCATGACTTAGGAGTACTTCTACTTCACACTGCAAAACTTGCGGGATTTTCACTTTCAGAAGTCATGTAGGTGCCATGGCCTTTCTTTATGGAAAATGAATGGGATTCAAATCTTAGCAGACAAGGAACAGAGCTTGGAACAAGCATTGCAATTCTAAAAAAAGCAATGCTCAGATACTTTAGACTGTCAGAAAAAAATCCCACCTTTTGTTCTCAGCTGCTTAGCTCCAAATGCTTATTTCTCACTTCAATCTCTGTCCTGAGTATGAACAGGCACAAGGCATATAATTTCAGTTAATCTGAGATCTACCAGTATAAGAATCTATAAAAGATCTTATTATTCTTTATTTCTCCAGACATTTTATTTATATACCAGTAAAGATATATAGTTGAATGTGCCTCCCATGTCAACGGTAGCACTGTGTGAAATAGCAAACAAAAACCCATAGGAGAGCTTATTGTGTGAATTTCTGATGGAAGTCTCAGTAAAATGAGGCCTGAGCAAAATGAGGCCTCAGTGTTTCGGGTTTCCTCTGGATGCTGGCAAGCAGTGTACAAACAGCTATACAGACTGTCACCAGTAATGTGGGACATGGATGGATTTCTAAGAGGTCCAGCATCTCTGTCCATCCGTATTCAACTGAGCTTGTCATCTTACCAGACCCAGACTGACTGAAGATGGTTTACCTGTCTGCTGGAGGAGGTGGAAAAATATTAGAAGTATTTCTTTAAACCCCAAACAATAAAATTCTTATAAAAATATTAGATCGTTTTGCTTTTAAACTGTTGAACACTGTAATAGGTTAATTTGGAGTCTTTTAGGTTGACAAAGGTCCTGAAGATTTTGTAGAAAATTAGGAAAGTGAAATGGGAAGAAAAGCACTTGCAAGGGGGATGCAGATGGCTGCATCAATGTCCCCTCAATCAATGACCTATTGGTGTCTACCAGAGTAATTATCTTTTCTCTTCTCTAGACTTGCTCTTTATTGTGTACCCAATCCACAGGCACTCCTTGAAGCTCCTCTCTACCTGTACATGTCCATAATACACAATACACATGCTATATTATGGAATCATAGAATTTTTTTGATTGGAAAGAACCTTTAAGATCATCAAGTCCAACCCTTAGCCCATCACTGCCAAGGCCACCACTGCCCCTGCCCTCAGCACCACATCTCCACAGCCTTGAAATCCCCCCAGGGATGGGGACTCCAGCCCTGCCCTGGGCAGCCTGGGCCAGGCCCTGACAGCCCTTTCCAGGGAGAAATTGTTACCAAGCTCCAATCTCAACCTCCCCTGGCACAACTTGAGGCTGTTCCTCTTGTCCTATTACTTGTTCCATAGGAGAAGGGACCTTTGGAAGGAACCTTTAAGATCATCCAGTTCCAACCCCCTGCCATGGGCAGGGACACCTCCCACCAGCTCAGGTTGCTCCAAGCCCCATCCAACCTGACCTTAAAAACTTCCAGGGATGGGGCTTCCACCACCTCTCTGGGCAACCTGTGCCAGTGTCTCACCACCCTCATGGTGAAGAACTTCTTTCTAACATCTCATCTAAATCTCCCCTCCTCTACTTTGAATCCATTCCCCCATGTCCTATCACTACCTGACATCCTAAAAAGTCCCTCTACAGCTTTCTTGTAGAGGCCCTTCAGATACTGGAAGGCCACAATAAGGTCTCCTCAGAGCCTTCTCCTCTCCAGACTGAATAACCCCAACTCTCTCAGTCTGTCTTCATAGGAGAGGTGCTGCAGCCCTCTGATCATCCTCGGGGCCCTTCTCTGGCCATGTTCCAGCACATCCATGTCTTTCTATTACAAGACATCTATTACAATGACATCTACTGCTAACTATTTGATGCCATCCCATGGTTCCCACCACTTGTATGATTTGTATGTTCAGGCCTCTCTCTTCACTTCATTGTTTCCTAGGTGGGAGAAGCTGTATGTTGCATCATGAGCTGGTGCTCAAGCTTGATGAATGCTCAACAGAGGACTGAAAAATGAAGGGGAGATTTCCATTGGGTGCTACAGAGGGCAGAGGAATCACATCTGGTGCAGGAAATGCTCAGGAAATGAGTAAGAGAGCTGTTGGTGGAGGTGTCCATGCTTCTGTCTTGATGTGTTTTTATGGCCACAGTTTGCTTCAGGACTCTGCGGAAGACCTTTGGTCCAAGCCAACAATGCCTGTTCTTGTGCTCTTACCTGTGCACCAGGCTAGGATTTAACCCTTCATTCTGATAAGCTCAAAGCTAAGAGTCTTAGACAGAAATCTGGGAGCATCACCTGATATGACCTCTTGAGAGGACCTGGTCCAATCTGGTGGGTTTGGTGTGATGGTGGGAACCCTACTACGCTTTAAGAGGTGGCAGCTCCTCCTTAGCTAGTTGCTGCCAGGAGGACCATCAGCAGGTCCCCACCATACCTTTCTACCCCCATTCACGGAATTGCTGTGACTGTGGAGTCCCAGCCCCAGTGCTACTCCTTGGTTCATCAGCTCTGGAGCTGTGGTCCTAGGTCCCCAGGCTACCTAATTGGAATCAGATGGTTAAGGCATGGTCATGGTGCTCCTGCAGAGCCAAGGTGTGAAGAAGATTCACCTCAAAGAGCTGCTGAGCCCTAAAAAGGGTGCCCAGAGACCTGGTAAGACTCACAAATGCTAGGCACTGGAGCAGGGAGGGAACCCCTGGGTGCAGGGATGTTGGGGAGCTCCTTGTGGAGAGGGAGGGAGGCAAGAACATAGGTTCATAGAACCATTTTAGTTGGAAAAGACCTGTAAGATCAAGTCCAACCATTAACCTAACTCTACTGAGTCTGGCGCTAAACTTTGTCCCTCAGCTCCACATCTACCTTTTAAATACCTCTTGGAGTGGGAACTCCACTGCTTCCCTGGACAGCTTGGTCCAGGTCCTGACATCCCTTGCAGGGAAGAAGCTGCTCTTTGTATCCAATCTAAACCTCCCCTGGCACAACTTAAAGCCATTTCCTCTGGTCCTATCATTTTTTCCTTGGGAGAAGAGACCAACCTCCAACCTCCACATGCTGTGGAGAACCTGGCCATCAGCAGCACCCAGCATTGCACAAGGGCGATGGCCTATTTCTAAGCTTGGTTCCTAGAAACTCACTGCATGGATGCTGTAGGAGCTGCTGCCACCCCTCCTCATGTTCCCCCTCCCCTCTCTCCTTTTTAATGATTCAGTGACTGCCTTTGGTAAAGGCACAATAGGAATTAAAAAAAAAAAAAAGAAAGAAAAAAAAAGAAATATTAATAGAGGCTCCTTCCTCCTCTCCTGAGCAGAGCACTGGCACAGAAGCATCTGTGTGTGTGTGTTTAACGGGAACCAAGCTTTCCTTTCCCTGTCATGGTTTGGTGGCTGACAAGGGAATGCAGCAAGATGGGAGTTACTGCTGCTTTATTGAACAGGACCCCATGGATGTTCACTTGGGGACAGCAGGAACAGTGCCCAGGCTTCCCTCTCCTCAACATCCAGGCATGTGGCTGAGGGCAAAAGTTTTCTTGGGGTTGGAT
>JAAWXA010000050.1:2729040-2745026 GCA_038090715.1 Florisuga fusca
GGGGGAAAGATCTATGTGGTTCTTTCATCTCTTCTCTGCCAAGGAATGATTGTTCTCTTCTCCAGTTAATCCCACGGTCATCTGGCAGAGATTTGGAAAAGGGGAGATATTTTTCCAAGGGCAGGTGGGTGCTAACATCATAAGAAGAGGCACAACCTTTTTGCATGCTTCACCAGAGATGCTGGAAGTCTCACAGTGATGAGACCACATTTAGAGCCAGCTGTCCTGAGCCACAGTGGTTATGAGGACCAGGAAGGAGGACATGGAGCTCACCCAGGGGACATAAGCAGCACAGCAGACACACTACAAGGTTGGGGTGCCCCTGCTGATGTCAAGTCCCATGTTGGTTCTCTGCCAACTGGGGTACTTCTGAGGCCAACATGATGGCTTTTCATAAATGAACCTCCAATTCCACATGCATGAAAGAAAAGTTTTGCCCATGGGTTGAGGTGCTGCCCTCAAAATTGGTGTCTCTGATACACCCATCCAGCTCACACCAAGCTGTGAGAAGCCAAGTGATTGCACCACACCTTCCTCATACAAGACCCCAGACAAACCCTGAGCTGAGACAACCACCACATTCAGAAGCTGATGAAGTCCTTCCACCGGGGCTTTCCTGAGGAAAGAAGCTTGGAGGAAACAAATGGCCACTGTCGATTTGTCCATTTGTCCACTGTCCACTGTTCATCCAAGGAGGTTCCACTGGTGATGGGATGTGAGCTGAAGGATGGTCTTCAAGCTGCAACTCACAGGATATAACCAAGGAGAGGGAAGTGCCTGACTAAAGAAGTCCCTGTGACTTGGAATGACTAAATCCAGCTCTTCCCTTCAAGTCCCAACAGCTGCTTTGCCTCTCTGCACCTTCATTCCTCATTTATAAACAGCTGATGAGAATATGCCTCTGCTCGAGCACACCAAGGCTTCATTCATTAATACTTACAAAAGGTTTTGAGATCCTCAGAAGGCCAGTGCAAGAGAAGTAATTATTTATTAACAGCCTACGTGAAGGTGTGGGCAGCCATATTACATCTCTCCTGGGTATTTAATTTAGGTAGTGAGCATTTACTGAGCATTTAGGTCTGAGAAAGTAATTGCTGATCTGGGCTGCTAGAGGTGATAAGGTTTTCTTTTTCTTTCTTGTTCCCTTTTTCTTTTTCCCTTTTTTTCCCCTTTTTTCTTTTTCCCTTTTTCTTTTTCCCTTTTTCTTTTTCCCTTTTTTCTTTTTCCCTTTTTTTTCCCTTTTTTCTTTTTCCCTTTTCCCTTTTTCTTTTTCCCTTTTTTCTTTTTCCCTTTTTTTTCCCTTTTTTCTTTTTCCCTTTTTTTTCCCTTTTTTCTTTTTCCCTTTTTTTCCCCTTTTTTCTTTTTCTTTCTTTTTCCCTTTTTCTTTTTTCTTTTCCCCTTTTTCTTTTTCTTTCTTTTTCCCTTTTTCTTTTTTCTTTTCCCCTTTTTCTTTTTCCCTTTTTTTTCTTTTTTCTTTTCCCCTTTTTTTTTCTTTTTTCTTTTCCCCTTTTTCTTTTTCTTCCTTGTTCCCTTTTTCTTTTTTCCTTTTCCCTTTTTCTTTTTCCCTTTTTTTTCCTTTTTCTTTTTCCTTTTTCTTTTTCCCTTTTTTTCCTTTTTCTTTTTCCCTTTTTTTCCTTTTTCTTTTTCCCTTTTTTTTCCTTTTTCTTTTTCCTTTTTCTTTTTCCCTTTTTTTTCCTTTTTCTTTTTCCCTTTTTTTTCCTTTTTCTTTTTCCTTTTTCTTTTTCCTTTTTCTTTTTCCTTTTTCTTTTTCCTTTTTCTTTTTCCTTTTTCTTTTTCCCTTTTTTTTTCCTTTTTCTTTTTCCTTTTTCTTTTTCCTTTTTCTTTTTCCTTTTTCTTTTTCCCTTTTTCTTTCTCAACTCCCAACTCTTCCCTCCCAGCTTTTCTCATGGGATAACATCCAGCCATTCCTCTCTCAGGGTGGACACCTCCCTCCCCAAAACTCGCCCTGTCCCCTCTGCAGGTGTGTGGGACCCCAGCCCCCTCATCTCCACCGTGCTCTCTGGGGAGATGCAGCATGTCCTTTGCCCATTAAGTGCTTTCTGTCTCCTTTTCTTTTGTTAAAGCCAAATGGAACAATGTAATTAGCTTGTTACAATTAAAGTGACTCAACTGGATAAATTGTAATCACCCAGACTGAAGTTAGGCATCCCTGCAGGCCCCNGTCCGTCGACTCAGGGCCCGGGCAGCTCCCGCAGGTGGCCCCCGGGCAGGCGAGGCCCTCGGGGCTGCCCTTGGCAGCTGCCGACCCCATCGCCGCCCCCGCGGAACCCGGATCCTCCGGTCCCGATCCCGGGCAAGAGAAGCGCAGGATAGGGGCGGGGAGGAGGGGGAGTCCCGACTTGAGGTGGGGTGTCTACACCCACACACTCTCCCACCCCCCGAGTAGCTGCAGACCTGGGCTCCTGTCCTGCTGTCGCCTCCAATTACCGCCTGTCATTTCGCTGTCTGCTTTCTTTTGCAGCCGTTTGCAGCGGCTGAGTTGGAGTCACCTCCTAAGAGCGAGAGGAAGGCGGACAAACTTCTCCCAGAAGGGATAATGGAAGGGATAAACATGAGTCCTGGCTCATTTTTCCTCTTCCCTTATCTATCGCGATTCTGCGCCGGAGCGGCGAGCAGGAGGCGATAGCAGCGGATCCTCTCGCTGATGATGACTCCGTGTAAAAACGAGCATCTAAGGAAACCGGCCAAGTTTAAACCACCCCAACCCATCCTCACGGCCTTTATTTACTTCCACAGCCCTTAAATACTGTAACAGAGAGCCCACGAGGAGTAAGATAACCTTGGTGCCTTTAAAAAACCACAAAGAAAACCACCCCCGACGCGGATCCATTCCTTCCTCCCACCCCTCCACATCCCATTGAAACTTNAAGACACCCACCCACCCCCTCCCCAGCTTCACCCTGCCTAATAGAAACTGCACACACACACACAAAAAAGTGCGATTCTGGGTTTTATTTTATCCTACGAGAAGCAACCGGCAGCCCGGGAGGAGGTGGGTGCTCCCTACCCCGTTCCTCACTGTTTAAAAACACGAGTGGGTTTATTTCTGTCCCACTTGGGGATGGGGTGTCAAGGAGGGGTAGAGCTGCAAGTTTAGATGAGGGTGAACTGACACCCCCTCCGGGGTGGGAAGGAGAGATAGAAAGAAAAAAAAAATAACCCAGAACAAAACAACCTCCGCTATTTTTTTTCTCCCCCCCCTTTCAAAAACATAAATTCAAGAGCCCTGAACATCTTCCATCAGCAACGTGGCTGCTTTCAAGTATTTATTTAAACGAGCAACAAACTTCCAGGGCAGGGTAAGAGAGGCCCCAGCCGGGCTGCCAGGGGAACCAGCGAGCCCAAACTTCCCAGGCAATTGTGACGCCATCGAGAGAAGAGTCACCACGTCAGGAAAAAATTCAATATTTTTGCTTCTTTCGGAACCCAGTAACCTTGGGTGTCTTAGAAAGCAGATTGTGCAAACAGACAATTAAGACGAGCGCTGAGACTTTCAGAGGAGATATAATGAGCCAGCTTTAATTACTATCTTGAAATTAAAAATGTAATATAGAGATTTAAATTTATTTTCACCTAAATTGTGTATAAAATTATATGGCTTTTGCTTTCTTTTTATTTTTTTTTCCCCTCTCTCCTTTTCCCAAGCTAAGAAACGAGCTGCCACTAAGCTTGCCACTAAAAAGTCTGAAGTACTTTCCAAACCCTGTTCCCCAACACACAGTAATAATGATACATTTATCATTACTGATGACCACCCACTGGTTTATTATTGCTTTGCTGCAACTATTACAATCAAGAGATTTCTTTATTTACTGTTAACATTCACTTAAAGCTGAATGTTAATGACTCTTCTGAATTCACCAAAGAGTTTTCCGTTATATTTCAGGAGTAGTTACGATATGGGTTTCAGAAACGGCAGAAAAGAAGGAGAAATGCTGGGTGGTGGCTTTTTAAGAATTTTTTTTTTTTTTCCATTTATCTAAGTCGGATTTTTCAACAAAGATTTGCAAAAGCCTTGGCATAATGCACGTACTTGACTATAGGCTAATTATGCGAGTATTTTATTACAGGAGATTCATTCATTATTGATAAATGTTTGCAGTAACTTCCTGCTATGGAGAGTTGTATTTTATGAGGAATAAACAACCTATGGGGTTTGGGAACGTTTGGCTTTTACTCTCCTGCACTCTTTGACAGCTCACCTCCACCACCCACTCCGGGGTCTGACTCGTCACCTTCTCCCTCTCTGCAACCCAAACGCAACTTTCTCCTCCCTCCATCACCGCATCCCTCTCCTCCCTCATCAGGATGATGTTGTTAAAAAAAAAAAAAAAAAATTCCCGGGGAGGATACTCTTAACTATAGNTGTGTGTGTGGGGGGACTTCAGGGGAAATACCATCCCCCGCTCCCCCTGCCTGGGTGAGGGCAAAAAGGACCCTGTTGCAAGGGTGGGCTGTGCTTCTCCAAACTAACTCTCCCTACCCCAAATTTCCCTTCTCCCCGCAAATTTTCTTTTTCGCCTTTTGCCTGCGAAAAAAAAAAAAAAAAAAAAAAAAAAAAACAAAACCCAAAAAAACAAACCACAAAACAACACAACAAAACCAAAACAACCCCCCCACAACAACATTTACATTGCTTCCCACCCATTACTCGACGTAGGGAACAAGGCGGCTGCTTAAAAACACAAAGCCGGAGCCCTAATGAGTTCAATTACAATGTGGTAAACACATTGCCTCTACGCTTTAATTAAGCCGGCTGTCCAATTTTAACTCATTAGTAATTCATTAAGAGAACAGCCTTTAGCTGCCTGCAAGGCGAGGAGCACCGCAGCCTCTGCTGTTACACTGCGCGCAGACCCCAAGGTACTGGAGGTCTCAATCCTCTTTGAAAAGGGGTTCCTGGCCCCCAAAATGGGGTTCACATGTTGTCCCAGCTTCTGTGGGACCCCTCCCTAAAGGGGAAGGGGATCCGAAGAAACCGGGATGCGGATGAGAGTAAGTCCTGGGGCTATTCGGGACCTTCCCTGACCCCCTACTCCATGGAGTAATCGGATAAATTTACGGGCAGGAGGAGAGATGCTCTAGGGACTGCGGAGACCCCGCACGCCGTCTTTAAGAGATAAAATAAAATAAAAATTAACGGAGAAAGCGTTTGAAACGTATCTGGGCCAAGAAAGAGGTCAGATTTGCCCGAGCAGCAAATTCGGTTTGATGCGTAAAACCAAGGGGCTACAGGGCAGGGTCCTGCCCCGGGGAGCAGGAGGTGTATCTGGGGACCTCAGCGATGCGAGGTTAGGGGGGGATCCCCCCAAAAAATCCCACCCATGTCAGAGCTCTCCCCTTCGCTCTGGGAGCGCGCCCCGTTCCGCGGCTCAGCGCGCATCTCTCCGCGCCTTGGAGCTGCCGTTTGGAGGCTGCTCCGGGGGTCACGGCAGCGAAACGGGTTCGGGGAGCCCGAATTTCCCTTCGTTTTGTCCCCGAGGTTCCGAGGAGCCACCACCCGGGGTGTCCCGTGTGGTGACCGCGGATCTGTCCCCAAGCCCCGGGGTGGCAGCCGGGGAGCGGGGATTTGAGGTTTCCCGCCGCAGCGACCGCTCCCTTAAGGATTAAAACATTTTAACTCCAAGTGGCAATGCCTGGGGGATGGGTTTGGGAAGCTCCGAGCTCGATAACCCCCCTACCCTTCCCCACATTTCATCCCACTAGCATCGCTACTTTTTAATTTTTTAGATTTTAGGAGCTTTGTTACAGTTTTATCACAGCTGCAGCACGCAGGAGGTTGCATGTAGTTTTCTACACCGATTGAAAGTTTTTTTTTTTTTTAAATTTATTTTTAATTGTTTTTGTAGCGATATTTGACATTTAAAATCTGAATATGCAGAATGGATTTGGCGGACAGGAACCATTTCACTCCTGTCCCCTTTCACCAGGTGCTTCAGAGAAAGACAGAAAACTGCCAAAAGCTTTTCAGAAATCGGTTTTGAGTATTTTTGTGGGTTGTTTTTTTTGTTGTTGTTTGTTTTGTTTGTTTTTTTGGTTGTTTTTTTTTTTCCCCTCAGCAGTGTTTGGCTGACCCCAGACAGATTCAGAAGCCCTGATTTTTTTTTTATTTTTTTTTTTCCCTTTCTTTTATTTTTTTCCCCACCCTGTTAGGTTGGGCTCTTTGCAGTGTCCCTAGTGGAACAGGACACATGCCACCTCTCTTGTCCCCCCACCCACCTAAGCAGGACCTTGGAGCTACCATGCAGCAACAAGGGGGGTTTCAAACTCCAGGTCTGAGTTATAAATGACTAAATCCCTTCTGAAGAAGCCTTTAGGCAGACACGTCAAGAAGAAGCCCTTATTAAGAGTCTCCTTCTTTGGGGAGTAGATTTTGAGCAGTTATCTCTTTCAAGCAGTTTTTCTTCTTTCAAATAGCACAGGCCCTCTCTATACCACTCTTGATTTTCATATGGCTCCAGGCTTGCAAAATCAGATTGTCTGGAATTAGAAGATTTGGATATTGTTCCTCTTGATGTCAAAGGATTTTATTTTATTTTTTTTTCCCCCACAAAAAAAGAATCTCATAAAAGCAAGATCAGGCCCCAGGGGAAGGTAAGTCTGTGGGCTCCTTCCTCAGGGCTCCAAACCAGTGGTGTTCAACCTGTTGCTGTCATTTTTACCTTCTTTTTACCCTTAAAAAATTGCCCCTGAAGCTAAAAGAATATTGCTTATCTATTTCTAGAGATACCCCCTTTTTCTTGACTGGCAAAGCACTGGCTTCTGGGCCCACAGGGGACAGTCCCTCTCCAGAGCCTCCTGGTATACATCTAAAAATCACCTCTCAGCCAGTGAGCTCCAATTCATTGCATTACCCCAGTGTTAATCTAGAATAGGTACATAAAAACTGTTAGGACAATTAATCTGAACTAAATTTCAAAGTGAATTAAATTAAATTGAAGGAAGACCACCTGAATTCTGAATAAGAACAACCTTCACAGGGGTTTGCATGCAGTTTAATTAATCCACTTTTAAATTCTCACCTTCAGCTAATTTGGGTTATTTTCCTGAGTGTCCCCATGCAGGCAAAATCTTAGAGGTAAACTTAGCTCAGGGGAATTCCTCTGGATTTACCCAGATGTAATTTAGAGCAGGAATGTATCCTTTAATACTCTTTGACCACGGCACAGAAACGATGCAGAAATAAATTAGATATATGTTGTGCTGCTGCATGAAGCTCAGCTTTAGAAATGAGAGCTTTGCCAAAAGTATATCTGTGTTTTACTGTTTACCCTCACCCTGTCCCCCTGTTTAAATGCACCTATGTATGTATGTAGAACCTCAGATGTGCACATGATAGAGTTAGGTTTTTTTGTTTTTTTTTTAATTTTTTTATTTTTTAAATCCACTATTATTTATTCTCTGTGAATCTGACACTCCCCTTGAAGTTAAAGTGAACTTAGGAGATCAAGATACCAGGCACCTCACCTTCCAAGTTGAGATGAGATCACAAATCCCAAATACAGTAGGGCCCAGCAATCCAGGACAAATTTACAAAGGCAAAGTTGTCTTTTCCAAAGAGAAGTCCTTTCTTCTGGCTGATGCAGTTTCACTGGTGTTACAAAGGCTGGAGGTGTGATTCTCAAACAAGGTTTTAATATTGTTGTGATATTTGTCACCTCCTTCTACTGACACTTGGTCAGTTAAGGAGAGGAACAAGCCCAGACATGGAGAAAGTGTAAATTCTCTCCTAAAATATAATTTCAAGCAGTTTAACTGTTATTCCAGCATATAAGATAAATACACAATGCACCTGCTCTATTTAAAGTTATCACAGAATCATTTTGGTTGGAAGAGACCTTTAAGATCATCAAATCCAACCTCATAACCCAGCACTGCTGACTCCACTATCAAACCATGTCTCTGAAGTGTCCCAGTTACTGTCAAAATCAAAGGGATTGCTTTTTCTTTTGAAATCAGTGGCTGTAGGACTTGTGGGTTAAAGATGCCTACAGTGCTTTTTTTAACCAATCTCATGAGTGGATTTTGGAACTTCTGAGCTCAGGTTCCCTAGACTGGACCAATCTTCTCCAAGCAGGTATTTGTGCTAAAAGCTCCAGGCTGTTATGCCAGAAGCCAATGGACCAAGCAAATGGAAAAATGTTTGGACACTTCATTACATTATGGTGAAGGCTACTGGTTTTTCAAGCTTGAAGTTCTCTTTTTTTGTCCAAAATAACAGAATAATTGAAATAACTCCTCTCCTAACCATACTTGTGGGGTAAGGTGTGGCATTATGATCAGACTAGAGCACACCCAGAATCCTGGAATTTTACTCTTTACTTCAATGAGGCTGCAGGGAACCATTTATAGATCACCATTTTAAAGATAAGCTTTCAAATAAGAGTGCCCTGTGATTAATCTGGTTTGCTGGCCATCTGTCCAGATTGGGCATTTCTGAAAATCAATCTACTTTGGTTTGAGATTTCTTTGTTGAGTTATCTAGGTTGGAAAAATACATCTTCTTCTTCAAGCCTCATTTTTTGCAACTGAAAAGGAGTTGTGTAGGTATGAATGTATTTAGGGAGTACTGGTCATCTGCCAGCAACTCAGAGACCTTTCATAAAATGTAGTTGATTTAGAAAGTCTCTCATATCTTAACTTTCACACTTGCTTCTTCACAGTGCAGTTGAAAATAAAATAATTATAATAACAAGATCAATCATAGCTAAAAGCATCATAGAATAATAGAGCTTTGAAGGTTGGAAGGGACTTTAAAACTCATCCAGTTCCAACCCCCCTGCCATGGGCAGGGACACCTCCCACCAGCTCAGGATGCTCCAAGCCCCATCCAACCTGACCTTAAAAGCTTCCAGGGATGGGGCTTCCACCACCTCTCTGGGCAACCTGTGCCAGAGTCTCTCCACCCTCATGGTGAAGAACTTCTTCCTAACATCCACTCTAAATCTCCCCTCCTCTAGTTTGAATCCATTCCCTTGGTCCTATCACTCCCTGACATCCTAAAAAGTCCCTCCCCAGCTTTCTGGTAGCCCCTTCAGATACTGGATGCCCACAATAAGGTCTCCTTGGAACCTTCTCTCCAGACTGGAGAACTCCAGCTCTCTCAGTCTGTCCTCATAGGAGAAGTGTTCCAGCCCTCTGAGCACCCTAATCATCAAAAAGCTACAAAAATTTGAAAGATTCCTGAGAACTTAGAAACCATGTAGTCACTCCATGTTTTGATTCGGATATTTCCAGACTCATAGGAACAGTGACACTGTCAGTCTTTCATCTTCTTCATTTAACTTTTAATTGCATGCACTGTAAAGGTGCTTTAAACAAGGTGCTAATTATTAGTCCTTGGACAGCTTTGGACTGGCTGTCATGGTGGGGTGGTCCCAGTGGTTTGCAGGAGATAACTGGGAGCTACTGGCTTGCTAAATACAGAGCCCTGTCCCACACTCATTGAAAAAAAAATGGGATTTTGGGGGGATGTTATAGATTGATTTAAATTTACATGTGTCATAATAGGTGGTGGGAGGAAGAGGTTTCCCAGAGAAGCTGTGGCTGCCCCATCCCTGGCAGTGTCTCAGGTCAGGTTGGATGGGGCTTGGAGCAACCTGGGCTGCTGGGAGGTGTCCCTGCCCATGGAAAAGGGTTGGGAATGGACCTGGGCTGCTGGGAGGTGTCCCTGCCCATGGAAAAGGGTTGGGAATGGAGGAGCTTTAAAGTTCCTTCCAACCCAAACTATTCAAGGATTCTGTGATAGTGAGACAGGACAATCATGAAGCCCAGTGGATATAACTCATTCAGTCCATCCACTCATCCACCCATCCATCCTCTTCAGTGGAGAAATTATCACCACGCTCAGTATTAAGGGCAGTTCAATAAAAGGTCTCAGAAGGGTTTGGAGGCCACACATCTCCTGTAAGAAACCAGGAGTTTCTGTGACACAGAATGAAGATGTTTGGTGAACTGGCTTTATTTCATAAAATCATCTTCTTGTTAAAACCCAAGCCAAAAGCCCCTGTGATACTAAATGTAAGTCAATAGTAAGTATCTCCAGTCTGCACCAATAGTTCAGCCAACAGAGTGGATCCTCTGCACTTACCTCTTGGAACAATCCAATTTCAGTGTTGTGGCCTTAAGATCAATCTACAATGACATCTGTTCCTTTCATAAACTTGGAAACATTCAGGGGAAAATATTCCTACCTATTTGAATGTCAAATGTAGGCATCATCATATTGGAGTCAGTCCTGACAGCAAGCACAGGGGGTGTTCAAAGGAGGCAGGACTAATTTTGGGGGCACTTAGATCTATTGTAAAATGTACCCAACTCATTTTGAAGTTATTATTAAAAAAAAAAAAAAAAAAAAAAAAAAAAAAAAAAAAAAAAAAAAAAAAAANATGTCAATAGATTTCTTGCTGGTGTAGCACCAGGACAGACACAAAGGCCCAGGTTTTTCATAGTATTTAAGCACCTACACCTCAAGTGCTTTAAAAGATAAATTTGTCTCCTGTCTCTTTACTTCAGGCAGTTTGGGGACGTCCTGTCAGGGGTGACGTGGATTTTGATTGTATATGCAATAATTTAATATCTATAACTTCAGTACTACACCAGCAACTGTAACCCAAGCACAGATCTTCTGTGCCCTTGGGATCATGCAGAAAGCTCATTTAGCTTGTCCAGCTACAGACTTGCATTCAGTACCACAAAAAGTGATTCTCTCAAAGCACTCAGAATAATAAACTTCATGTGAATGAAGATTTCCTTAAAGTCACAATATTCTCATGTCCAGTTATTACCATACAACCTTTTGATATCTACAACTAATTTTGATATCTACTACTACTAAGTATGATTGCTATGTAATCATACAATGTTTTCATCCTACTCTTATTATGTAAATTCAACCTATTTTTTCATTTATTGTTAGTATCAACACTCTCCAGCATGTAGAAGTATCATCCTACCACATCCAGCCAATATAATTCCCAGGCAGATGCTGTTTGTGGTCCCTCAAGAACCAGTGTGTCCTTTGATCTCTTTCCTATTTCATCCCCATATTTACCTCTTCCTATATTCTCGTTCTTCAATTTTTGTTTTTCAGAGTGGGAAAGAACAAAGTTCCACACTCTGTTCCTCAGGGAATCTACTTACCTATGTTAATACAGAATAAAAAACCCCCATGTTAATACAGATAAAAAGAGAAAAAGAAAAATCCCAATTTTTTCAACCTACCAGCATTAATAACTTCAGGCCATAACATAAGTAAGTATGTCAGTGGTGAGAGGAAGTATTTTCCCTTCAGTTTCTGTCTATCAGCTCAGTTATATATTAATGGATTTCTCCATAGGTGATCCAGGACAGCCCCTGCCTTACAGCCTGTAACCAGCAGTTAGAGTTGAGATCCTTCAAGAAGAAAACAGAGGATGGGGTTGGGTAGGAGCTGCAAGGATTCTGTACCTTGCAGAGTACCCCTGAATTATGGTCCTGGTTAAAGCTGCCTGGATAAATGTACAGTGGGGATGGCTGTCACCTCCAATCTCTGTCTTCCTGCAATCATATTCCTTCTCCAAAAAATTCATATAATCATAGAA
This sequence comes from Florisuga fusca, assembly GCA_038090715.1. Taxonomy (NCBI): domain Eukaryota; kingdom Metazoa; phylum Chordata; class Aves; order Apodiformes; family Trochilidae; genus Florisuga; species Florisuga fusca. The sequence goes on from JAAWXA010000050.1 coordinate 2,740,644, forward strand.
CTCCTGTGGCTGGAAAGGATGTGCAGCATGTCACAACCTGAGGCCATTTCCCAGAGAGCTGCATGTCTTAAAGCCATTTGCTGGCAAAACTCACCTGTGATTTCCATACTCTCTTCAAGGTTCACCACCATCTACTTATGAGATTGTCATGGTGTCTCTCAGTGGAAGCCTCTTGCTGTTGGTTGCCATCACTGCAGCAATAAGTGTTCTCTGGAGGTGAGTAACCCAGGGAAGTGAGAGCAGCAATTAATTCTTCCAGGAGCCAAATGTGATCAGTGAGTGCAGGGGAAGAGCCTGCAAAATGCTGAGTGCTTCTTGGGGTCCTTCATGGTGCAGGCTCTTTCTCCATCAGCCTGCAGTATGGTTCATTAATGGTGGTTGGGTGCTTGGGTAATATCAATTTAGACTCAGAGAATGGAATCAGTTGGAAAAGACCTTTAAAATCACCAGGTTCAATAATTAACCCAGCACTGCCAAGGCCACCACTGCCCCATGGTCCTCAGCACCACATCTCCAGGGCTTGGAAATCCCTCCAGGAATGATGGGGACTCCAGCCCTGCCCTGGGCAGCCTGGGCCAGGCCCTGACAACCCTTTCCAGGCATTGAGAAATTCTTCCCCAGCTCCAATCTAAACCTCCAGCTCAATTCCTCTTCTCCCATCCCTTGTTCCTTGGGAGCAGAGCCCGACCCCCCCTGGCTCCAACCTTCTCTCAGGGGGTTGCAGAGAGCCAGAAGGTCTCCCCTCAGCCTCCTTTGCTCCAGGATCAACACCCCCAGCTCCCTCAGCCACTCTTCAAAAGCCTTGTGCTCTGCTCCATGCCCTGGAGCCCAGGGATTTCAACCCTTTTTCACAGCTACCCTAAACCCCTCATTCCTACCCCTGAAACACCCCTTGTGCCTCAGTGCCCAAACCTTTTTCAGCCTCACATCTCTTTCTTCTGATGCTCCCACCACCCCTCATCTAGGTGAGCTGATGGCTTCTTCCTCCTCCACCAGGGTTAACCTCCCTTGGTTTGTCTGCAGGGTCTTCAGCCTCACACAGCAAAATATTCCAGAGGGGGTTGCAGGATGAACCAACATTTTTGACCTCCACAAGTCGGATGTGCCTCCTCACAGCAGTGAAACACAGAGAGAGGACTTAAAAACCTCTTCAGCTGCTTGTGACATCAGGAAAAACCTGTCCAGGGTTTGCCCCTGATTTATCCTTGTAAGCATGGAAATCCCTGTGTTGGGTACCTTAAATAAGTCCTTTTGTTTCCCAGCAATGCTCTCAGAGTCTCTGGGATGATGTTTAGGAAATAAGCAAGCACATAGCTCATTTCTAAAGGAGAGCCATTGCAGAGCAGTTTGGTCCAGAAGTTGAAGTGTTCCCCATCTGCTTTCATTCCTGATGGTTAATTAACTGGTAAATAATAAAAAAAAGACACACACTTTGACAGCCCTGCAGTGGTAGAAATGTGAGGATAGGACTAGCTAGGATGTTAGTAGTAGCTTTCCTGATGGTGATTTTATTAAGCCACTGTCCAATTCCCAGGAAACAGCTGCTGCAGAGAAGGTGATAGGGGCTTTTGGAGAGGTGCCTTCAAGACATCTGCAGTCCCACTGCTTTTTTTTGCACACCAGGGCACTGTCCTTTGAGCCTGGTCTTGCTGAGTTGTTGTGGAGCTGTCTCTTTTCACAGTTCCATCCCAATACTAGTCTGCAATGTTGAAGTCCTAGGCCAGGACTGAGATTTATAGGCTGCCCAGGGAGGCTGTGGCTGCCCCATCCCTGGCAGTGTCTCAGGTCAGGTTGGATGGGGCTTGGAGCAACCTGGGCTGCTGGGAGGTGTCCCTGCCCATGGAAAGGGGGTGGGAATGGATGAGCTTTAAGGTCCCTTCCAACCCAAACCATTCCATGATTCTGTGGTATACAACAAGCCTGTAAGGCAGCCCCATTCAACTCTTTGCTTTGCTACTCACTGTTACTTGTGGTCTTGTGTAAACCATGCCCATGGATTTATTCTCTCTTTGTAGTAATTGTCCAAGTTCTTTGCAGAGGAAACCTAAGTGTCATCCATTCATCATTTCTAGGGCAGGAGGAGGCATCTCTGGTGTCTGAATATCTGCTGGGTCAGGCAGCCTGACCCATACATAGATAAGTTTGAGGGATATGGTTTCATCCTTAGGACAAATCCCTAAGGGAACCATTTAGAAATAGGATAACAATTTGGGGGGATCAGTGCTTTAATTCCACTGACATTCAGCCACACTCAACACACTAAGGTAAGTAAATTATACTGACCATAAATAAACAGAAAAGTGCAGTAAAAGTTGTTGTGGGAATGGGATGCAGTAAGGATACAGATGGCTGGACAACACTCTGTACTATTACACCATGAATTAGATTTAGTCTAGGTAATAGAAGGAGATTTTTTATGCTGAGAGTGATGAGACCCTGGCCCAGGTTTCCCAGAGAGGTGGGAGATGCCCCATCCCTGGAACCATTCCAGGTCAGGTTGGATGGGGCTCTGAGCAACCTGACTGCAGAGGGGGTGATGACCTTGAAAGGTCCTTTCCAACCCAAACCATTAAATGATCCTATGATTCCATGGGGATTCTCACCACGGTGGGACCTCTCCCCAAGCTCTATGTTCCACACCCTGCCAAGTGCCACTTCTCCTACAGGCAAGGTGGATTTGTCCCTCTTGAGGAGCCAGGACAGGTGAGTGACAGTCCCAGTGGGGCAAACTCAGAGAAGGCTTTCTGGAGATGCAGCCAGCTGCCACTCTGTCATGGGCCCATCTAGATCTGGACTGGGACCATTAAAGGTGAACTGTTTGTAGCTAGATGGGCCCATGACACTTCAGGGGTGGTAGCAAATGCCTTATGGGGCTGGTTAAAGCAGTGGAATCAAAACAACTGAGCCCCACGTTGGGCACCAACAAATCTGTCAGGGTTTAACACTGCCTGGTAATTAAAACAAATAACAGATGCTCTCTATTAATCACCCTCTCCCATCCCTGATAAAGAAAGGAGAGACAATAAGGAGGAGAGACTTATGGGTTGGAAACTAAACTACACAGCTTTAATGAAGCAGTAATGATAAATAGGAAAAATTACTAAATATATACAAATATACAGGAAAATTGATCCCACGTTTCACCTTTCTTTCCCCCAATAACTCTCACGTCACCCCCGAGGCTGCAGGGCAGCCCTGGGAAAGTCCAGGCTGGAATCCTGGAGTCAGCAGCAGTTGGGAGCTGGAGGCAGGAACACACAGATTCAGGCTGGCATGGATCAGGAGCACAGGCAGAGGAATGGATGGGATCCTCCCAGGATGCTGAAGCAAACAGGGAGAGGAGAAGAAGGGGAAGCAGGAAGGGGTTTGACCCTTGTGATCCCTCAAATTTATACTGAGTATGAGGTGTATGGGATGGAATACTCTGTTTGGTCAGTTCTGGCCATTTATCTTGTCCATTCCTCCCTAAGGGAGGGTTTCAGGTGTGACCTCTTGACTCCTTTTCTCCTTCTGGAGGGCAAAATGTTCCTCAGAGCTGAGCAGTGCCCTTGGCTCTGCACACCATTCCCCAGCAGTAACTATAACCATGGAGTGGGATCAGTCCCAGCAGCAGACACTGACTGAGAAACTTGCTGTTCATTTCAGCAAGTGCAGCTGCTTGCAAGAGACTGAGCTGAAAGCAGAAGCCCAAGACAGAAAACTACCTTCATCCAAACCAGGACAGACAGCCACCACGTTCAGAAGCTGATGAAGTCCTTCCACTGGGGCTTTCCTGAGGAAAGAAGCTTGGAGGAAACAAATGGCCACTGTCACCACAGGAGATGGTGGAATCTCCTTGGATGAGGTTCCACTAGCAATGGGATGTGAGCTGAAGGATGGTCTTCAAGCTGCAACTCACAGGATATAACCAAGAAGAGGGAAGTGTCTGACTAAAGAAGTCCCCGTGACTTGGATGGACTAAATCCAGCTCTTCCCTTCAAGTCCCTACAACTGCTTTGCCTCTGCATCTTCATTCCCCGTTTATAAACAGCTGATGAGAATATACCTCTGCTCGAGCACACCGAGGCTTCATTCATTAATACTTACAAAAGGCTTTGAGATCCTCAGATGGCCAGTGCAAGAGAAGTAATTATTTATTAACAGCCTCCGTGAAGGTGTGGGCAGCCATATTACATCTCTCCTGGGTATTTAATTTAGGTACTGAGCATTTATTGTGGGTCTGAGAAAGTAATTGCTGATCTGGGCTGCTGGAGGTGATAAGGTTGTTGTTTTTTTTTCTTTACTGTTTTTCTTTTTTCTTCTCTTCTCTTCTCTTCTCTTCTCTTCTCTTCTCTTCTCTTCTCTTCTCTTCTCTTCTCTAGATGTGTATAATCTTCTCTTCTC
>JAAWXA010000050.1:2745034-2759112 GCA_038090715.1 Florisuga fusca
ATAAGAGACAGGCATGGATCAGGAGCACAGGCAGAGGAATGGATGGGATCCTCCCAGGATGCTGAAGCAAACAGGGAGAGGAGAAGAAGGGGAAGCAGGAAGGGGTTTGACCCTTGTGATCCCTCAAATTTATACTGAGTATGAGGTGTATGGGATGGAATACTCTGTTTGGTCAGTTCTGGCCATTTATCTTGTCCATTCCTCCCTAAGGTAGGGTTTCAGGTGTGACCTCTTGACTCCTTTTCTCCTTCTGGAGGGCAAAATGTTCCTCAGAGCTGAGCAGTGCCCTTGGCTCTGCACACCATTCCCCAGCAGTAACTATAACCATGGAGTGGGATCAGTCCCAGCAGCAGACACTGACTGAGAAACTTGCTGTTCATTTCAGCAAGTGCAGCTGCTTACAAGAGACTGAGCTGAAAGCAGAAGTCCAAGACAGAAAATTACCTTTATCCTGGCCCAAACCAGGACACACTCTCTTGAAGGGGTGATGTTTTTCCAGACCTCATAATATGAAACTCTTCTGGCCAAGTTTTAGGAAGGTATCAGTTACAACATCTACTTTGCTTATTTATATTTGCTGCAGCCAAAGGAACAGTAAGACCATTAGCAGCTCTCCTGGTCTTTTAACGTTGGGTCTAAACACCCCTAACCCCACAGGGCTTCACAGCAGTAGGAAAATCTCCATGCTTCCAAGGTCTCCAGCCATTTATTACTTTTTTCCATCACGATTACTTTGGCTCCAGAAAGTTTTAATACCATTCAAAATTCAATCCACTTTTATTGACATCTCTAGTTTTGCCAAACAGTTAAACTGAAGCAGACAGCATGAATTTCAGTCAATCAATATTCATTTAAAACTGGACACCCATATGTAAGCATACTTTCTCCTTGGCAATGAGAGAGGAGGCTGAGCAATCAATCCACACTTGTATTTAAAGTTGGCGACTGCATTTTCAAAAAAAAAACAAACACAACAAACCCCCACATAGGGCAAAAATTGAATGGTTGGCTAAGGCAACATGTGATTTCTGTTATGTTATTATTAATAATTAACAATTCACTTAATAACACAGCAGGAGCCTAATCCAAAGCCCACGGATGTCAATAGATTTCTTGCCGGTGTAGCACCAGGACAGACACAAAGGCCCAGGTTTTTCATAGTATTTAAGCACCTACACCTCAAGTGCTTTCACAGAGTTGCTTTCAGGGCTCCTTGGCTCAGAACAAGGCAATGAATATGATCTGTGGTGAGGAACAAAGCCAGGACCAGGAGTAATGTCTATGTAAGAGGGTTCAGCGCCAGAGATTTGAATTTGGGGTCTTACAGCACTGATTGAATAGACTCACCTCTTCTCATAGAATCACAGAGTGGTTTGGGTTGGAAGAGACCTTAAATATCACCTAGTCCCATTCCCTTGCCATGGGACAATTCCCACCAGACCAGTTTTCTCCATCCCACCTGGCCTTCTACACTTCCAGGGATGGGGCAGCCACAGTTTCTCCATGCAGATATGAAAGACTTGTGTTTATTCTACAATATTTCTGCACTACGTGTGGATCTCATGAATTATTAAGAGCTATCAAACAGTATCTGCACCCTCATATTAGGCTCTGGCTGTTTGCAGTCAGAGCTTGATGTGGAAAGCAGCAGAGGATCCAGGAAACAGCAAGCTGTTAAGCTTATTTAAAACTTTCCCTGGCCTTTTCCTGGCTGCCCTTCACATCTTTAAAGCAGCTTCTGAGAAGTCCCATGGCAGGTAGACACCTACCAACCACAACTAGACAACTGGACTTTCAAGCAAATATTATTATAATTTTTACTATTACAGTTTTCCCTCCCTAATTAACCAACTGGGCACTTGCCAGCTTTTTATATCTACATTGCAAGGGTTGTTTCCATTGGGTTTAGTCAGACAGTCTTACTTTAAGATCCCTATTGATCAGCTGCCATCCTCACGTGGTTAAAGCACTCCTCTAGGGGAACTCTCTCAGTGTTTTAAGTGCACACAGTTACTCTCATGACTGGCTTGTAAACAGGTTTTAATGGGGCTATTAGTGTAAAAGGACAGGAAACTTTCAAAAACAGCCTTTGAAATATTCATGGAGATGTTTAATCTGGTGCTTAATCACCACTGTTTGCATAGCAGGGGCAGCAGTGCTGCACTGTTAGCTCTCAACAGGGCATTAATAAATGTCTCAGAGCCATGATTAATGACAGCCAAATTTTGCACAAAACACCCCTGCTTTTGCAGAAGATCTCCCCAAAATAATAATTAAAAAAAAGACATTAGGATGTTCTTTGCTGTGAGGTTTCCCAGAGAAGCTGTGGCTGCCCCATCCCTGGCAGTGTCTCAGGTCAGGTTGGATGGGGCTTGGAGCAACCTGGGCTGCTGGGAGGTGTCCCTGCCCATGGAAAGGGGTTGGGAATGGAGGAGCTTTAAGGTCCTTTCCCACCCAAACCATTCCATGATTCTCTGATTCTATGAAAGTGGGTTCCCCAGAGAGTGTTAGCTCTTCTCAGGAAGGGAAACTGAAGACTTCTCCCTGTTCTTCCTTACAATGAGAATGGTTGGACCCAGACCTTCTGCTCCACTTCACTGCCCATGTACCCCCAGGCCTGACACGTGGGCATCAGGGTGGAAATCTCTGCCTGGACATCCCTGGACCCTCTGCTCAGGGTCCAGAGCCCTGAGGGGATAACCTGAAGACAGCCATACCTATGTAGGATGTGCCATGCTGCTGTCTTCCACTGGGGTTGGCTGGCTGGACCCTCCAGAACATCCCAGTTCCTCTCACCTCCTGTTAATGGGTCAATTCCTCATGTTTCCTTTCCAGAAAAGCACTGGTTTAGGCTTACAGCAGGTGTATGAATTGGTGCCAGAGTATGAAAAGACCCTTTATTCAGTTTATCCAGTGCTTTTGTCCCAGTTTCCTGCTCTCCACAACCTCTCCTGATTTTTTCTGGCTGTGGTCATACCCATTCCCTCTCAGCTCTAGTCTGCCTTGGGAGCTTCAAGACTTGGGTAAAGTCTTGGGGCATAAAAATCCAGCCCAGCTTCTATGCTGGATTTTAGCCATTTTTTTGGTAATTTTAATAATACATGCTTTATTTTTTGTTTAAAAAGGCAAAGAAGAAAGGATAGCATTTCCCCAGTGGGAGAGACTTCATGCAATTTTAAAAATGTGCATTATTTAATCCAATAGGCATTAGGATGCCTCGAGCTGTTAACACCTGTTGTGGAAATCCATAATACAGAGGCTTAAAAAAACCAACCCAACAACCCTGAGAGACCCATCAAGGTTCCTGCAGAGCTGTCATCACCTCTTGTGTCGATGACTACTTAAGGGCCCTGAAATCTGCAGCTGAACTTCCTCACTGGGCATGTCATTTCTCTTTGGCTCCAAAAAACCCCATTCCTTAGGATCGCATCTTAAAAAAATAGAAGAATGATTATGGAACACCAGTGAACTGCACTTCTTACAAAAGCTTCATGAATTTTTCATCCATTTCTCCACCCAGATGCCTAAACACACCATCTGTGTTGCTACCATGGAATATCAGGTTAGGAGGGACCTCAAGGATCATCTGGTCATGAGGTGATGAATGAAACCATCAACCATCATCATCCATCCAATTCCATCATCCATCATCATCATCCAATTCCATCATCCATCCACCCCTTCTAATATTTTTATTTATGTGAGATATCTCAGCATGCCATCGAGGTGAGACTTAAAATTGTCCAAAGTGGGGGGATCCACCACTTCCCCTGGGAGACCATTCCAATATCCTCATGGGGAAAATTTTTCCTCTTGTGTCCAATTGGAATCTCCCCAGGAGCAAATTGTGCCCATTGCCCCTTGTCTTGTCCATGGGACTCTGTAAATCAGGAGTCTCCATCTTCTTTGGAACCCCACTTTAAGTATTGGAACATGGTCAGAAGGTCTCCCTTCACCCTTCTCTTCTCAAGACTGAACAAACCCAATTTTCTCAGCCTCTCCTCATATGGCAGGTGCTCCAGTCCTCTGATCATCCTCATGGCTCTTCTCTGGACCTTCTCCAGCCTGTCCATATCCTTTTTTTGCACAGTGGGGACCAAAACTGAACACAATACAAAGCACTGAGTAGAAAGGGATGATGACTTCTTTGTTGGTGATGCCCTTGTTGGTGCAGCCCAGCATCCTCTTGGCTTTCTTTGCCACTGAAGCACACTGTTTGCTCATGTTGAATCTGCTGTCCACCAAGGCCCCTTTCCAAGTTCTCTTGTAAAACTCCATGTACAACTTCAGCCAACATCTGTTTTCATGCTTTGACACTGCCATTTCACAGCATGTCAGCTCAGCAGAGGAGCTCAGCAGGCAGAAGGACAGGAGATACCACCCAGAAGAAAGCCAAAAGCAAAGCTGTCACAGGTAGGAGGACAGCCATGGTCAGGCTCAGACTGGGACCTTATACTGGTTTTGGTCACATGGCTGGCCCATGATGTGGGGAGACTGTTCCATTAGGGTTCTGTTTTCTCTGTGTTTTTTGTTTTGTTTTTTTTTTTTTTCCCACATCAGAATGTAAGCTGTTTTCCAACATTCTTCTTGACTCCCAAACAACTTGGTCTTGAATTAGATGTTCTCCAAAATTCTTCTTGACTTCTCAACAACTTGGTGTCACCGAGGCCCAGATTAAGTACCATTTAGCTTTGTCTTAGAACACTTACAGAGCGCTAGGGGTTGGAAAGGACCTTTAGAGATGCTCCAGTCCAACCCCCCTGTCCCAGCAGGATCCCCCAGGAGCAGATCCAGGTGGGTTTGGAAGCCTCCAGAGAAGGAGACTCCACAACCTCTCTGGGCAGCCTGGCCCAGGGCTCCCTCACCCTCACACCAAAGAAGTTTCTCCTCATGGTGAGGTGGAACTTCCTCTGTTCTACCTTCAACCCATTATTCCTTGTCCTGTTCCTGGGCACCACTGGGAAGAGATTGGCCCCTTCCTCTTGCCCCCCACCCCTCAGATATTGATGGACATTCAGAGATCCCCTCTCAGCCTTCTCTTCTCCAGGCTGAACAGCCCCAGGGCTCTCACTCTTTCTCCCCAGCAGAGATGCTCAGGCACCTTCATCATCCCCATAGCTCTCCATGGGACTCTCTCCAGTTAATCCCTCTCTCTTGAGCTGGGCTTGAGTTTTGTAGCTTGAAACATAGGTGGTTATACCTTTCCTGAAAACATCTCATAGCTTACAGAACAAGGCTTTTGGTTTGGCAACACAATTAAACCCCAGGCCTATCTTTGAGAAAACATGCTCAAAATAATTCAGACAGAAAGTGTGAGGTGAAAAACATAGCTGTTACTTCTGTTTTGTTAACCATATATACCTATTGTTTTTTCATCAACATCATTGATTTAATAATAATTTTAATTTATTTATAATTTTTCTTATAACACCTCCTTCTCCCTGATTTTGACAAATTTCAGTGAATTGTTTTGGGAAATATTTTGGTATCAAATGTTGGACAAACTCAAGGAGACCAAATATATTTTAAAAAAGCAACTTGTTGAGTTAAAGAATTGTGAAATCTGGACATTTTAAATAAAAATGATGCCTTTTGTCCAAGAATGTAAAGAAAAATATCTTCCTTTTTACATCAGGAACACATGGAGTAGTCCTACTCAGACTGAGTGATGACTTTCCACACTCAAACTACAAGTTTGAAACCAGAAAAAAAGGAGGATTTTCAAAGCTTTTTTTTCTGACATGAGATTACTCCCCAGAGGCTTTCTTCTTGTGTAGGTGCTTTAGACCAGCAACATTTCATTGGCTTCTGTGGTCATTCCTGAGAATCATGGGGGTGAGGCTGGTTCTCCATCCCATGTGCTTTGGGGTAAATCCATGGGTTGCAGGCCTAACTCTTCCTCATTAAATGAGGTCATCAGTTCATCACATGGGCTGCACAAAGAAGGAATAAACCTGGTTTGAGAATTTTTTTTTAAGAGAAAACCCAAATAACCTACATAAGAGCACATCTTCAGGACCATCCTTGCATCGGCAGTGGCAAAAGGCAGAAATGGTTTGAAAGAACCCAAAATACAGAGCAGTTTTGGATATATTCCTAAATAGGTGTTTATTTTTAACCCTCAGACCCAAGCCTGGAAGATCCTCTTCCTTCTGCAGGAGTCATGCATTAGTGCTCCAGCTGAGGAATGGGCATTAGCAACTCTTAGTCTCTTGCCCTGAGCATTATGTCTCATCTTTGAAGTCAGATTAATGGAGATTAGTGGTACCACTTAAGAGTTTAAACATCATACTGACCCAAATTGGTTGTGCAGTGGCCCAGTGTTTAATGTTGCACATCTAGGGCTCTTAAATGTCCAGAAAGTGATTTCACTAACTGGTTCGCAGAAGAAAAGCTTGTGTTACTTTCTGCTCTAATCCTGAGGTACATCCCTCCCTCCCCTTTAAACCTCCCCCAGTGCTTTTCACATACACTGTCAAACACATCTGGTTCTCCATTGACTTAAATTCCCATTTAATAATGGAAATAATGGGAATTTAATAATTAAGATAATTTGGTTTGAGCTGCCATTGGATTGTCTGCTTGCCTTCCACCAATGGTTTCATTCATGGCTCTGTCCTGTCAATTCCCACTAGGAGAGACACTGGACTTGAAGAATAAAAAAAACCCCAAGACACACACACACACACACACACAAATAAACATGCAAAGCACTGCAGAAACTCCCACACCATATTCAAACAAATGGCTTTAATTATTTTAAACTAGAAGTCTTGGCAGGAGCCACACAGAAACTAAAAACAGAGGAGGCAAAAATGCTCTTGTTTAAGACTACAGAAATGGAATTGGTCCTAATAATTCAAGTTTATTTTTTGTGCAATAATTAAAGAAAACCTCTTGCATTTCTCTGGCTCTGTGACCAAAACCAATTTGGAAACACGCCCAACTTTTCAGGAAATCATTCACTTGGCTGGATTTAGTCCTGATGCTATAAAAAGTATAAAAGAATAAAAGAAAAGCACTTTACCAGTGTTGTTTTCAGCAGTTCCCATGGGACTCTCTACTCATGTCAACTGTTTTTGTATGGAGCGCTAAGACCAAACTCTCATTTCCTTATCCTTGGACCCAACTTGGCTGGCTTGTAGTCTTTGTTCTACCTTAAGGGTCTGCAGAAACATCTGGGACCAAGATCCAATTTATGCCAGTGTTTCAATGAAGCAGTTGTCTTGATGGATGTGAGACCAGCTTCTCCATCCAGTCAATGGAGGGACATAGATGTCTTTTCTCCCTTGGTTGGCTTTCAAGAGCCCTGATGACTACCCACTAGATAGAAGAGGAATTTACGTGCTTATTTGAAGAAGATTCCCCTTCCCTAAATAATGAAGATGGAGACATCTGGGTTAGACAGACTAAATCATCAGAGTGATAGGAGTCTTCCGGCCCTGCTGGAGAGCAGCAAGTGTCACCATGCTATGGTTTATTGTCTCCTCCCTTTGACCTGCCAGATGTGTGCTCCACTTGAAATAAAATTAACCCAAGTCCTGCAGACAAATTCCCACCTCTCTCAAGAACTGCTCAGGCAGCACTTTTCATAGTGGATGTCCATCTCTACAATAACGTGTGAGACACCACTCTTCCAACACCATCTCAGCCAGGAGAGTGTTACCTCTTAACCACCACCCCATCCTGCAGCACCTGGGTTTCTCCCTTGAGGTTTCTCATCAAAACACTGACCCATCCTGACCTTGTTTAGCTGTTGAGATCTGACAAGATCACAGCCTGAGGTGGTATGGTTGAATTTACATGTGCTTAACAAATTGCCTGCTCACTCAATTACATTTTATTTAATCATCTGTAATCATATAAATTATGCCTGATGGTAGTAAATGTTCGTGTCAGTTCCTAATTACAGATTGATTAATTGACTGTGCTGATTTGTGTTACTTATATAAGAATATATGAAGATGATGATAAATTATGATTAGCAGGCAACGTTTCATATGAAACATAGCCAGAACTAGGGGAAACTTTCCTCTCTTTGACACTTAATGTTCAGTATATCAAAGATGTTTTGCATTATCCCGTGGCCCAAAAGGGGTCATTTTCACTAGACTAAAAAAAAAAAAAAAAAAAAAAGTGTGTATGTATTCGAAATTGTGTGTGTANAAAAAAAAAAAAAAAAAAAAAAAAAAAAAAAAAAAAAAGGCAAAGAAAGGAGAGATATGAGATGTGTGTTACTTTGTGCCTCAGGTGAAACTTCATGCAAATAAAAAACTCAAAGATTTTCAGCCATCAAGAATTTGTCTGTGGCTTTCTGCTCACTTCAGTGTAGAGCTGGACTGCTCGCCAGGATGAAAGTCAAGAAAGTGGGAAAAAGTATTATGCTGATATTAAGTATTAGATTTGGGTGAGATAAACCCTCTTGCTCTATAATTCAGCATGGTCACCCAACAACAGCTTCAGGTTTGGAGGGCTGCTTGTATAAGCCCAAATTTGTCATTAAGAAGGAATATCATGTCCATGTCCAGAGGAGGCCATGGAGATGCTGGGAGGGCTGGAGCAGCTCTGGAGCCAGGCTGAGAGAGTTGGGGTTGTTCAGCCTGGAGAAGAGAAGGCTGCAGGGAGACCTTAGAGCACCTTCCAGTGCCTGAAGGGGCTCCAGGAAAGCTGGGGAGGGACTTGGGACAAGGGCAGGGAGGGATGGGATGAGGGGGAATGGTTTCAGACTGAAACAGGGGAGATGTAGATTATCCATTAGGAAGAAATTCTTTGTTGTGAGGGTGCTGATCCCCTGTGCCAGGTTTCCTGGAGAAGCTGTGGCTGCCCCATCCCTGGCAGTGTCTCAGGTTAGGTTGGATGGGGCTTGGAGCAACCTGGGCTGCTGGGAGGTGTCCCTGCCCATGGTGATTGCCCACTGGGTGATTTTTAAGGTCCCTTCTATCCCCAGCCAGTTTGAGATTCTATGTCTGCATGCAACGGGACCTTTCAGTGTGTGCAGAAACCTTCATTCTTCTACCCACAGGTTTGTGATCTTGGATAAATTTTTTACCCATCAAAACTTTGGCTTCCCTACCAGAAAAATCAGCACAAACCCAATGACACAGTGATGTCTATTTAGCTAATGTTTGTAAAGAGCCAAGGGACCTGGGCAGGGAGCATGCAATAGAAATATCTACCCTGGTGCTGTTACTAACGTGGTCACTTACATTCCTGTGTGTAAATAAATCTTGAAGGGGAAAAGCCTTTGGGATGACTGGGGAACACACGAATGCTGGAAATGTCTCATCCATTTACAGTGATCTGAATTTCTAAGCTGGCACATGAGGGGAGTTATTTGGTTTTATTTTCACTTAGGCCTTTAGGCTTATGGTTTTATTTCCAGGCTTGACCGTGTGCCCTTTGGGACAGAGAACATTTTTTTTTATCTGTGCTTCTGACTTGCAGCCCATCCTAGAGGTTGCTGCTGGAGGAAGGGGCACCCAGGAGGGATTGGGAGGTTCCTCCCCTCACCCACTCACCTCCCCATCCATTCATGTCTCATTTCATCTTTCCACTCACCTGCAACAAACTGAACAAAACTAAAAAAACCCCCCACACCTAAATTTCCCACTGGCTTTGTCCTCAGCTCAAGACCTGCCAACAGACTTGTCATAATTACCTCCTTTTACAATTTATTCATTTTATTTTTTATGGGACAGACCTCTAAAGCTTTCCATGAAAAGGGTGGAAAATGCTACCAGGCAGCTCAACAGACATTTCCATAACCAACTGTTTAAATCATGATAATTATTTTTACAGAACTAATCTGTGCAAACAAGTAGGTGAACTTTTTTAAAATGCAGTAGGATGCGCTAGTATCAGTTAATTCTCATAAAAAGGTCATTAATGGTGAGGAGAGGGAAGCAGAGGACTGGGCAGACTGGGTTGGAGAGAGACGGTCTGGGCATGACTGATGTGCAGTGCTCAGGGGTCAGCATATTACAAAATTATTCTCTTTAATTATTTACATCCCTCCATCTCTTCTATAGTGGGCTTGGACCTGCTGCAAGGAGTTCCTGCTGCCCTCCCAGGGTTTTTCCTTTTCCCCAGTGATGACATTCATTTAAATAAAAATTCTATGGGGCCACCCTGTCCTATTTCCAGTGATGGAGGGAAACTCGGGGAGGAGCTGTTCAGTGTTGGGGAACCCTCTGCTCCCCAGTGTCATAACCAGAGAGTGTCAATCCTTCCAGTCCATCCTCTATGAGCCCCTTGAGAGGAGATCCCATGGTGCAAAAGTGAGGCTGGGAAGAAGGATGAATACTGCCAATGTCACAACTGATGATCTCTCCTGGTTAGCTGCCGCAGAAATGAAGAAGTTAAAATGCTTCCCTCTTCCCCCACCTCCAGACTTTCTGAAAAAAAACAAAACAAACAAACAAACAAACAAACAAAACTAACAATTTTTTTTTATTTTATTTTGCTGATGGCAGCACCATCAGGGATGCTATACATCAGCCTTGATCTGTAGCTTTATGAGCTGACTGTTGACAACTTAGGGGTCTTTTGTCTGGGTTTGCCTACTTGGCTGTTTAATTACGTGAAGTGCCTGCTGTCTTCATGATGTTGGTACCAGCAGCTGCTGGAATTCATGGGTGATGCTAAGTTTCCGTCAGCCATCGAGCTGATATTCAAACACATTAGCATGACCAGAGTGCAAAATACATGGTAGGTTGAGTTGCTATTGCACCACTTTGGTTCATCTACATCAGCTAAATTAGCCAGAAGAATATTTCTTAGAATGAAATATTCCTCTTCGTGCTTTTGCTGTTTTCTCCCATCCTTTTATTTTTGCATTTTTAAAAATGAAGATGGAATTTAAATTATTGACCACAGCAATTTTATTTTGGATGCAAATAGCAATTAATAGAGAGGACATTAGAGAGATGAGTGCTGAGATTTTATGACTATGGGTTACTGTAAGACTACATAATAAAATGAAGGCAGCATGCATAAAAGGTCATTATAACTTTAATAATGCTGTCCCAAAGTACCCCTTTATTTCTGGAGGACTGAAACACTTTACCAAACCTAAATAAAAAGCAAAGTCATACGTCTCTCACCTCTGTTATTTTGAAATTTTAAAAATGAATCCAAAAGTCTGGGAACTGTTTTTGTTAGTATTGGCCAGGAATCTCTTTTCCCATCACTTTATTTCCTGAAAGATGAAAATTTAAATATGGAGAGTGGCAGAAATTTTGAAGGAGAATACCTGGAACCGGTGATACAAGTGTCACTGATGTTTTTTTAACAAACCTTATGTAATCATAGCTGCATCTTTGTTGAAATCAGTGTCTTGTACAATCTAAAGAAATAAAAAACCCTGGGACAGGAGACACATTCCATATTTCTGCTCTCTTTATTCTACAAATGATGCTTGTGAAGTGACACCATTAGAGTGGACATATTATCTGCTGAAATATAAATTACTGTGCTAGTTTACTCAAATGAGCATGTTTCCTTTTCCTTTTTTTCCCCATATTTGAACTGAACCAAAATTTCTGTTCTGGAATCTTTGCATACTCCCTCTAAAATGAAAGGGACACAGTTGAAATGAAAATTGAAAAAAAGTAAATTGCTTGAAGCCTACTGATTCCACTTGAAAAACAAAAGATGCTGTTTGCTTTTTTTTTTTTTTTTTCCCCCTTGAAATTTTGGGTTATAACTTTCTTGTATCTGAAACAGTCACTCAGATTCAACATGAGTGAGCCAATAGTATTGGTTGCTTTCGAGTAGTGTTATTTTGGTGCTGTATTTTAAAAGAATCTTTTTCTGGCCCACCTGGGACCCAAATCTATCCTCTTATCTCCTGTCCATCCTTATCTCTGGTGTCTTCACTTGTTTAAACTTCTCAGTGGCAGCAGGTGTTGGCCTTTTGTTGACCATCCTCATGGTGGCACTTCTGTTGAAGTCAAAAGTTGACATTCCACTTTGGGACATTCCTGTATCACCAAATTCCAGTGGATTTAGAAACATGGTTCCTATTTGCCTGAAATAGGATTTAGATCCTTAAATGATTTTATCCTCAAAGGACTGTGATGACAGATGCTGCTGGGAGGGCTGGAGCAGCTCTGGAGCCAGGGGGATGTTCAGCCTGGAGAAGAGAAGGCTGCAGGGAGACCTTAGAGCACCTTCCAGTGCCTGAAGGGGCTCCAGGAAAGCTGGGGAGGGACTGGGGACAAGGGCAGGGAGGGATGGGATGAGGGGGAAGGGTTTCAATTTGAAAGAGGGGAGATTTAGATTGGACATGAGGAGGAAATTCTTGAATTTGAAGGTGCTGATCCCCTGTGCCAGGTTTCCCAGAGAAGCTGTGGCTGCCCCATCCCTGGCAGTGTCTCAGGTCAGGTTGGATGGGGCTTGGAGCAACCTGGGCTGCTGGGAGGTGTCCCTGCCCATGGAAAGGGGTTGGGAATGGATGTTTTTTGAAGTCCCTACCAACCCAAACAATTCCATGGCTTAGGAGCACTTCTACTTCACACTGCAAAACTTGTGGGATTTTCACTTTTAGAAGTCACACAGGTGCCACGGACTTTCCTTATGGAAAATGAATGGGATTTAAATCCAAGCAGTGAAGGAATAGAGCTTGTATCAAGCATTGCAATTCCCAAAAAAGGAATGCCCAGATACTTTAGACTGTCAGAAAAAAATCCCACCTTTTCTTCTCAGCCACTTAGCTCCAAAAGCTCATTTCCCACTTCAGTCTCTGTCCCGAGGATGAGTAGGCACAAGGTATAAAATTTCAATTATTCTGAGATCTACCAGTATAAGCAGCTATAAAAGATATTATTATTATTTATTTCTCCAGACATTCTATTCATATACCAGTAGAGATACATAGTTGAATGTGCCTCCCATGTCAATGGTAGCACTGTGTGAAACAGCAAACAAAAACCCATAGGAGAGGTTATTGTGTGAACATCTGATGGAGGTCTCAGCAAAATGAGGCCTGAGCAAAATGAGGCCTCAGTGTTTCCTCTGGATTCTGGAAAGCAGTGTACAAACAGATATACAGACTGTCAACAGTAATGTGGGACATGGGTGGGTTTCTAAGAGGTCCAGCATCCCTGTCCATCCATGTGTTCAACTGAGATTGTCATCTCACCAGACCCAGACTGACTGAAGATGGTTTACCTGTCTGCTGGAGAAGGTGGAAAAATATTAGAAGAGTTTTTTTAAACCTAAACGAATAAAATCCTTATAAAAATGTTAGATCATTTTGCTTTTAAACTGTTGAACACCACAGTAGGTTAATTTGGAGTCTTTTAGGTTGACAAAGGTCCTGAAGATTTTGTAGAAAATTAGGAAAGTGAAATGAGAAGAAAAGCACTTTCAAGGGGGATGAAGATGGCTGCATCAATGTCTCCTCAATCAATGACCTATTGGTGTCTACCAGAGTAATTCTCTTTTCTCTTCTCTAGGCTTGCTCTTTATTGTGTACACAACCCAGTTGGTTGGGTTGGGTTGGCACTCCCTGAAGCTCCTCTCTACCTGTACATGTACATAGTAAACAACACACATGTTATATTATGGAATCATAGAATTTTTTTGTTGGAAAGAACCTTTAAGATCATCAGGACCAACCCTTAACCCAACACTGCCAAGGCCACCACTGCCCCAGGGTCCTCAGCACCACATCTCCAGAGCTTGGAAATCCCTCCAGGAATGATGGGGACTCCAGCCCTGCCCTGGGCAGCCTGGGCCAGGCCCTGACAACCCTTTCCAGGCATTGAGAAATTCTTCCCCAGCTCCAATCTAAACCTCCCCTAAAGGGTCAGTGTAGGGTTAGGAGATGCCACCTGTCCCCAGGGGGGTCCTGAGCTTGCTGTGCCACCCTGAGCTCTGCAGCCTCTGCACTTGGGGCTGGAGTGGCTCTGACCACAGTTACACTTGGAGGGATCTCCTAAGGCTCTTCAGAGAGTCACACAAGCATTGGGCTTGGAAAAAAACCTTGGAGATCATCAAATCCAACCCTTAACCCAGCACTGCCAAGGCCACCACTGCCCCAGGGCCCTCAGCACCACATCTCCAGGCCTTGGAAA
>JAAWXA010000050.1:2759133-2809647 GCA_038090715.1 Florisuga fusca
GGTGAGGACACCTCTTGGAGTGTGCTGTGGCTCCTGGCATGCCTGTTGCTCTGCTGCTCCCTGTTTTTGCTGTTGGGACAATCAAGTGGGACAACAATGAGTGGTCAGCAGGTTCCTGGATCATACAAGGAAGTGTGGGAAGCTGCCAGGCAGAAAAGGAGCTGAGGGTGTTGGTTGAGTCAGCTGAACAGGAGCCAGGGTGTGCCCAGGTGGCCAAGAAGGCCACCAGCATCCTGGCTGGTGTCAGGGCAAGGGAGCTGGGGAAGGGTCTGGAGCAGAAGGAGAAGGGTCTGGAGAACTTGTGAGGAGCAGCTGAGGGAACTGGGGGTGTTGAGTTTGGAGGAGGCTGAGGGGAGACCTTCTGGCTCTCTGCAACCCCCTGAGAGGAGGTTGGAGCCAGGGGGGGTNTGAGAAATTCTTCCCCAGCTCCAATCTAAACCTCCAGCTCAATTCCTCTTCTCCCATCCCTTGTTCCTTGGGAGCAGAGCCCGACCCCCCTTGGCTCCAACCTCCTCTCAGGGGGTTGCAGAGAGCCAGAAGGTCTCCCCTCAGCCTCCTTCCTCTCCAGGATCAACACCCCCCAACTCCTTCATTTTCCTTATGCTTGGGCTTATATGTGCTTTGAACTGAGGCTTGCTCAGGTGGCCTGGGTTAAAGATTTAAAGCAGGATAGGTCTGTTTGAATTGAAAATGAATTTTAGAAGTGACACATGTCTACAAATCATAGAATCTTCAGATTTGGAAGGGATCTTTAAGATCACCCAGTTGCCATGGGCAGGGACACCTCCCACCAGCCCAGGTTGCTCCAAGCCCCATCCAACCTGGCCTTAAAAACTTCCAGGGATGGGGCTTCCACCACCTCTCTGGGCAACCTGTGCCAGGGTCTCTCCACCCTCATGGTGAAGAATTTCTTTCTAACTTCCAATCTAAATCTCCCCTCCTCTAATTTGAATCCATTCCCCCATGTCCTATCACTCCCTGACATCCTAAAAAGTCCCTCCCCAGCTTTCTTGTATCCCCCTTCAGACACTGGAAGGCCACAATAAGGTCTCCTTGGATCCTTCTCCTCTCCAGACTGAATAACCCCAACTCTCTCTCTCTGTCTTCACAGGAGAGGTGCCCTCTGATTATCCTTGTGGCCCTTCTCTGGACACACTCCAGCACATCCATGTCTTTCTATTACAAGACATCTATTACAATGACATCTACTGCTAACTATCTGATGTCATCCCATGGTTCCCACCACTTGTATAATTTGTATGTTCAGGCCTCTCTCTTCACTTCGTTGTTTTCTAGGTGGGAGAAGCTGTATGCTGCATCCTGAGCTGGTGCCCTAGCTTGATGAAAGCTCAACAGAGGACTGAAAAATGAAGGGCAGATTTCCATGGGGTGCTACAGAGGGCAGAGGAATCACATCTGCTGCAGGAGATGCTCAGGAAACAAGTAGAAGAGCTGTTGGTGAAGGTGTCCATGCTTCTGTCTTGATGTGTCTTTATGGCCACAGTTTCCTTCAGGACTCTGCAGAAGACCTTTGGTGCAAGCCAGCAATGCCTGCTCTTGTGCTCTTACCTGTGCACCAGGCTAGGATTTAACCATTCTGATTCAGATAAGCTCAAAACTAAGAGTCTGAGACAGAAATCTGGGAGCATCACCTGATATCTGACCCTTTGAGAGGACCTGGTCCAACCTGGGATTCGCAGTGGGTGTGATGGTGGGAACCCTGCTAGACATTAATAGGTGGCAGCAGCTCCTCCTTAGCCATTTGCTGCCAGGAGGACCATCAGCAGGTCCCCACCATACCTTTCCACCCCCATTCATGGAAGTGCTGTGACTGTGGAGCCACAGCACCAGTACTTCTCCTTGGTTCATCAGCTCTGGAGCTGTGGTCCTAGGTTGCCAGGGTACCTAACTGAAATCAGGTGGTTAAGGCATGGTGATGATGCTCCTGCAGAGCCAAGGTGTGAAGAAAATTCACCTCAAAGAGATGCTGAGCCCTAAAAAGGGTGCCCAGAGACGTGGTAAGACACCCCCCCGAATGCTGGGCACTGGGGCAGGGAGGGAACCCCCGAGTGCAGGGATGTTGGGGAGTTCCTTGTGGAGAAGGAGGGAGGCAAGAACATAGGTTCATAGAACCATTTTAGTTGGAAAAGACCTATAAGATCATCAAATCCAACCATTAACTTAACTCTACTGAGTCTGGTGCTAAACTATGCCCCTCAGCTCCACATCTACCTTCTAAATCCCTCTTGGAGTGGGAACTCCACTACTTCCCTGGATGAGCTTGGTCCAGGGCCTGACAGCCCTTGCAGGGAAGAAACTGTTCCTTGTATTTCATCTAAACCTCCCCTGGCACAACTTAAGGACATTTCCTCTGGTCCTATCATCTTTTCCTTGGGAGAAGAGACCAACCTCCACATACTGTGGAGAACCTCACCCAGCATTGCACAAGGGTGATGGCCTATTTCTAAGCTTGGTTCCTAGAAACTCACTGCATGGATGCTGCAGGAGCTGCTGCCACCCCTCCTCATGTTCCCCCTCCTCTCTCTCCTTCTTCTTTTTAATGATTCAGTGACTGCCTTTGGTAAAAAGGCACAATAGGAAGAAAAAAAAAAAAAAATATTAATAGAGGCTCCTTCCTCCTCTCCTGAGCAGGGCACTGGCACAGAGGCATCTGTGTGTGTGTGTTTAATGGGCTCAATTTCCTTTCCCTGCCATGGCTTGGTGGCTGACAAGGGAATGCAGCAAGATGGGGGTTACTGCTGCTTTATTGAATGGGACCCCATGGATGCTCACCTGGGGACAGCAGGAACAGTGCCCAGGCTTCCCTCTCCTCAACATCCAGGCACGTGGCTGAGGGCAAAAGGTTTCTTGGGGTTGGATAATTCTCCCCCCCTTTTTTTTTTTTTTTTTTTTTTTCCTATCCTCCCCCCTTCCAATGTAGCCAAACTGGCACAAAGGATGCTGTCGAGCTGGGTGTGCTAGAAAGCAGAACTCCTGGAATGCTCCTTGGAGCACTGTAACCATGTGCCAAAGGAAATTAATTGAATGCTGTGTATCAAAGGAAATAACAATAACCATCATGCTGCATATCCCTAGCAACTAAAGTGTGTGTGGGGGGGGATGGGAAAGATCTATGTGGTTCTTCCATCTCTTCTCTGACAAGGAATGATTGTTCTCTTCTCCAGTTAATCCCATGGTCATCTGGCAGAGATTTGGAAAAGGGGAGATGCTTTTCCAAAGGCAGGTGGGTGCTAAGATCAGAAGAAGAGGCACAACCCTTTTGCATGCTTCATTAGAGGTGCTGGAGGGTCTCACAGTGATGAGACCCCGTTTAGAGCCAGCTGTCCTGAGCCACAGTGGTTATGAGGACCAAGAAGGAGGACACAGGCAGCACAGCAGACACAATACAAGGTTGGGATGCCCCTGCTGATGTCAAGTCCCATGTTGGTTCTCTGCCAGCTGGGGAGGCAAAGTTTGAGGCCAACATGATGGTTTTTCATAAATGAACCTCAGATTCCACACGCATGAAGGAGGAGTGTTGTCCATGGGTTGATATGCTGCCCTCAGAACCTGTTTCTGTGATAGACCCATCCAGCTCACACCAAGCTGTGAGGAGACAAGTGATCCCCCCCGTGGGAATCAGCATCCAGCTGCACATGGTTCTCCTCTCCATCCCTAGCACCACACCTTCTTCATACGAGACCCCAGACAGACCCTGAGCTGAGACAGTGTCATGGTTTATGGCTATTAGACCAAAAAACAGATGCTCTCTATTGATCTCCCTCCCATCCCTGATAAAGAAAGGAGAGAGAATAAGGGAGAGAGACTGATGGGTTGGAAACTAAACTACACAGCTTTAATGAAACAGGAATGATAAATAGGAAATATTACTAAATCTATACAAATATACAGGACAATTGACCCCACATTCCTCCCCCTTTTCCCCCCCAATAACTCTCACGTCACCCCCGAGGCTGCAGGGCAGCCCTGGGNATGGAAAAGCAAAATTTGGTGCCAAAGAGAAGCTGGAGCTAGCCTGGCCAGGATGTTATCTGCCCTAAAAAAATTTTTTCACCTACTTTTCACCTAGGATTCCAAGGATTTTCCATATTTTGTGGAGTCAGCCTCAATCCAGGACTGTGTGGCCAGGCTAGCTCCAGCTTCTCTTTGGCACCAAATTTTGCTTTTCCATAATACATATTTTTTAAAATTTCTCAGTAAATATTTTTTTTCTTCCTCTATTTTTTAAGTTTCTGGATTTCCTGAGAAGCCCTCAGAGCTGGAAATCTGGGCTGAGATAGGGGTGGGCAGGTTGCCTGCCATCTTTTTTGACTTCTCTTCGTGCACACCTCCAAAACCACTGCTTTTTCATGAAAAACTGAATCATGTTCATGAATATTTTGTGAAGCAAAGTTAAAAATTGTGTGTTTTCAGTCTTGCCAGTTTTTGCCCTTGTCCAAAAGAAGCAATAAAAAATTGAATGTCATTACTAATGATGTTTTGTGGCTTTTTTCTCAGCAGGGTGTGCAGGAGCATAAGGAGAGCTGTACCTGCTGAGACCCAAGTGGTGAGCAGCAGGTACCCCTGGAAGGGTATGAAGTGGGAGGAGGGTGGAGGGCTGGATCCAGGACTCCTTGTGGTGGGCAGGATTTTCTTGTTTCCAGCTCTTGTGATCTGACCCTTGGACTATGTTGATTTTGCTCTTTTTTCCCCCGTTTGGCTCCGGTGGGAACTGCTCAGATGGAAACCCTAAGCTGACAGATAGCTGGATTTTCCTAGGGATAAATAAATAAATAATAAATAAAATAAATAATAATAAAAAAGGCGCCATTTCCTTGCTCCAAAGTGAGGACATCACAGAAGAATTAGTTGGGAGGAAAGCTGGCATGGTGGCCATGTTGATCTTCTTGTCTCCTTGCAGAAGCATGGAAGGGACAGTGGATTTATGGGACCACCAAGGACCAAACCTTTCTTGCGAGTGGGTTTGGAGGCTGATCTATCCTCCTTCTCTAGAATCCTTGGGAGTCTGAGAGTAGGGACCCTATGCTTAAAAGCATTTAAAAGTTCAATATTCTGATGATATTCTAATGATGTCATTGACAACCTGTAAAGGAGGTGGAAAAAGGTGCAGGAAGGCAAGAGGGAGGGAAAGGGGGAGAAATGAGGAAAAGAGGGAAGAAGAAAAGTAAAGAGAGCAGAGGTGTGGGGAGAGATGGGCTGGGGGGCTGCAAGCATCTGGGTGAGTAATATTGGTCCCATCCTCACCCACAAGGAGCAGCAGGAGCCTTTTCCCACCTGGCATGGGAATATTTTTGCAGCAACTGCATGTTCCGATCTGCTGACCCATAGCCACGGGTCAAAACATCCCAGTGCTCTGTAGTTACCCTTCCAAATGTCACCTGAGTGGATCCTCTGCTCCACCCAAAGGTTCTGCTGGTTTTCAGGCACGTTGGGTACAGTTTCCCTTCTCCTGTACCTCCTTTTTCCTCACCTCCAGTGTGTTTTCAGCTCAGGTACAGCCATCATTTACCTCTTATAGTTTCCTTTACAGCCTCTTGTTATGACATTATCTGTTAAAGAATGTATTTTTAATGTCTTTTATAGCATGCTTTATAAATAAGTTATTAAAGAACGTACCTGCAGCTAGTGATCACTTAATAAATATTAATAAAGGAGTTCCAGATGAGGCCATCATTAAGAGTGTCACAGCACACCCACTCTGGTTACCTCAAGAGTTTCTATGCTGGGTACTGAAACGTTCAGGAGGGCTGTGATGGGAAGAGTTGGGAAGCAGAAGTGGGAAAAAAACACTTTGCCAAAGTCCTTTTGGCCTTGAACTCTAGACTGAGTAATATATATATATGTTTTTCATGAAATACCAATGGCAGGTGGGGAAGGGGGGGTAAAAAAAGGGAGAATGACTTTGAAGATCATAAAATCACAGAATGGTTTGGGTTAGGAAGGATCTTTCAAGGCCATCCTGTCCAACCCCTGCAGTGAGCAGGGCCATCTGCAACTGGATCAGGTTGCTCAGAGCCCCATCCAACCTGACCTGGAACGTTTACAGGGATGGGGCATCTCCCACCTCTCTGGGTTGGTGTCCATAGCAAGGAAGGAACTCAAAGGTAGCTTCACAGGAGGGTAATGCTTAGCTGACCTTCACTGGCTTTTCCACTCCAGCCTAAAATGTTAGATTAGCCCTGAGAAATGTGGACATTTAGTCAATCCTAGTTCTGTTTCTGTATGTCTCAATCTGTATTTTTTGTTATTTTCAGTTTGGATCTGGTGCAGCTGCCAGATCTACAACCTCAGGGCATTCACAGTTCTTGCTGTCCAGAAAATTACATTTTGGACCTAGCTAGAGGGGCTTAAAAGCACCCACGGGGGCAAGATATATTCACTGGAGAAATCCACACAAATGCAGACAATTTATGAACTTATTTAATGTATAATAAGCTTAATTAATATGCAAGTTTATAAACAGAGTTTGCCCACAGTCTGTAGGATGGGGGTCAGCAGCTGAATTATTCCCACCACCTGTGGACATCATGCAATGGTTGCATAAAACTTTCCTTAGTGTCTGAGACCTGAGTGGACAGATAAATGTTCACCTTTGTTCATGCAGGTCCTGATGGAGGAGACCAACCCTCCTGGGTTGCCTTAGAAAAAGAGATGATGCTTTGGACCACTTGTTACCTCCCTGCCCATCCCTCTGCTCTGGGTTGTCTTCTGGAGCAACAAATTTCTGGCAAACACCTCTGCAAGGCGATAATATCTTTCCACCATGTAGACACAAAATGAAATATGAGCAGTGGAGATATATTCCTGTCTCCATCAACAACCACCTGTAGAGGCAACCAGGTGAACACAATCAGGTGTTGCCAGTTAGGAGGAGGAAGGCATGAGCTCCTGTTAAGCCCACCTGTGTCCAATTAGGGCTGGCCCCAACTGTGCATGAGCAGAATTGAGGGACCAATAAAAGGTGGGCCTTGAGAAACCACCAAGGTTCACTCTAGAACAGCCTGAGAAAGAAAGAGAATAGTTGACCCTGGAGCACTAGCACTGAGATAGACTAACTGATTCTAAGGGCAACTTTTGGAGTGCTGTTCTTGCATCTTGGTAAGAACACCTGCTGGACCCCAAAGCACCGTGGTCCAGGAAAGGATTGTCAGCAACATCTGATAGAGAATGCGGGCAATGTACCCAGAAACTAACATGGAGAAGAAGATTGGCTCTTTCTTTAATGCCATCCTGGAGTTCATCCGTACCAAGCCCGAGGAAGGCGTCTGCATCATCATCTGCCTGGCTGTGCTGATGGGTCTGCCCCTTGTTGTCCTCATTGCACTGAGAAAAAGATGGGACTGTTACCAAACACCTCCGTAAGTAAAAGGCTCCCAGAGGAGCTGGCAACGCAGGCAAAGGAGCAAAAACTCCCTTTCTTCCTGGCTGCATGGGAGCTCTGGCAAGAGGTCAGAGACTTGTTGGTGGGCCTCTGCTCCCAGGAAAGAAGTAAGAATACAACTGGCTTAGACACCACCTAGGGGGCGATAAATAATGCCCTAAAAGAAGTGAAAGCCGAAGCGAAGGCTGCTGCTACCATCATTTCAGCGCTTTTGCCAGAAGCAAGGCCCACTGTTGTCCACAAAGCGGCTCAGCTACCTACTCTTCTTCCTGAGGATGGTAAGCTTAGGAAGGCATTCCTAACATTAAGGGACAAAGGCCTTGCTATCAAGGGCATGACGGGGAAATCACACCATTCAATAGCTGAGTTCCTATCAGACATCGGGCCGGAGGAAGAGGCACCTGCTCCGAGCACCGAAAACAACGTCCAAGAAAATGCAAAAATGCCGACAGCCTGTGGCCCCAGTTGCTGCCTGAAACCACCCCGACTGCTATCGCCCACCTCTGAAAAAGGAAAGGAAGCGGCCACCTCAGCCACCCCACCAGCTGCACCCGCCGGCTGGAAGGACGAAATAAAAGCCCTTCATGATCAGGCAATAAGGCTGATGGAAAAGAGGATCAAAGACATAGAACAGCGGTCGTCTTTCCACAAATACCGGGTACCATCTGCCCTTTCCGATGACGTCGAGGATGTCCCAACCCCGCTAAAAAAGCAGAAGGACAACCAAAGCATTAAAGGTACCAATAAGCCCCGACCCGGAAGATGGACTGGTTTCGTTCGCGACGCCATCCTCAAAGGGGATTGGGAAGCCAGCACCATTGCCTGCCCTATCCTGCTCAGTAACAACGGGGCACCTCTATATAAACAACACGAATGGAAGACCCTGCAGCAGGCCAAAAAGACGCTGAAGGAAGGAGGACTAAGGACAGAAAGTGGCCAGGCTGTCCTGGATTGGCTTTTCACTGCTGACGCTAATAGCCCCCACGACTGTCACAATTTGGCCAAGTACCTGCTCACCCCCTCCCAGCAAATTGTGTGGTTCAAGGAGTGGGAGTGCCTGGCCCAGATAGAAGCAAACCGCCCTCGAGCAGCTGGGGATCCATTATTAGGGGTGACCGCCGAGATTTTCACAGGCTCAGGCCGTTATGAAGACGTCAATGTCCAACTCTGGTTCCCAATAGCGCTCCACCACACCGCTGCGCATCTAGCCTGTCAAGCTTTCTATGTGGTTCCAGAGCTAACTCCGTGCCCCTCATTCACCTCCATCAAGCAAGGGATGACTGAGCCGTTCCAGCACTTCATCGATCGGCTTCACCAATCTATCATGGTCCAATCCAACCTAGGACCAGAACAAAAACATGCTTAAACTACTGGCATTCGAAAATGTGAATCCAAAGGTGAAGTCGGTACTTTCCACCCTGCCAATAACGGCTGATATAGCGGAAATGCTAGAAGTTGCCTCCAGGACAACCCAAATACGGCAAAATCAAGATATGGCTAATGCCTTTGCCACTGCTATGGAACCCGCTCATAAGCTGCTTGTGGCAGTAGCGCAGAAACTAGACAGAAGGGGAAATAGACCAAGGAAATCCACCCCTGTCTGCTATCGGTGTGGAGCTTGAAGGCCATACAAGTAGAGCCTGCTCGGCCAGAGTATGGTGTGACCGATGCCAGAAGGACAATCATAACAACTCGGCATGTAGGTATGCAAAAAAGGGGAGGAGCAGCACGAGAGGCCCCTGTGCCAGANTTCTCCTTCTCCTTCTCCTTCTCCTTCTCCTTCTCCTTCTCCTTCTCCTTCTCCTTCTCCTTCTCCTTCTCCTTCTCCTTCTCCTTTTCTTTTTTTTCCTCTTTTTCTTATTTTTTCTTTTTTTTTTCTTTTTCTTTCTTTTTTCTTCTATGTTTTTTCTTTTTTTTTTCTACCTGAATGAAGTGCCTGTGACTACAGATAATATGTGCTACAGCGGAGATAAAGAGTTGATACCTTGGGACTTTACCAACAGCCCTTGAGACTCTGGCTGAGGTGTGTCTCTGTTAAACTCCCTGTCTGAGAGTCTTTGGGGGTGTTTGGGGTGCTGGAGGCAGATGAGCAGTACCCTCACCCCCTCCTCCAGCATCCCTCAGCTATTGGAGATGCTCCAACAGCCAAGCACCACGAGCATCCCCTCCCAACTTTCTCCTGGGACAACATCCAGCCATTCCTCTCCCAGGGTGGACACCTCCATCCCCCAAAGCCCCCCTTGTCCCCTCTGCAGGTGTGTGGGACCCCAGCCCCCTCATCCCCACCGTGCTCTCCGGGGGGATGCAGCGCGTCCTTTGCCCATTAAGCGCTCTCCGTCTCCTTTTCTTTTGTTAAAGCCAAATGGAACAATGTAATTAGCTTGTTACAATTAAAGTGACTCGACTGGATAAATTGTAATCACCCAGACTGAAGTTAGGCATCCCTGCAGGTCCCGGCCAGAGCAGCTGAGCTGCCTCATTTGCATAATTAAAATATACAAATGATAATGGATTTTGTACTCAATTTCCAGCGGCTGTAAATTCGAGAAACTATGAAATTAGAATAACTGAGATGGAGCCCGCCTTGAGGTAATGAGGATGACAAGTTTTGACAGTAGGGGTGTTTATAACACTAGTTTCTCACTAAAAAAAAAGAAAAAAAAAAAAGTACAAAAAAGATTAGGCAGTGATATTAGTTAATAGTTTCACGGGCAGTGGGGAAAGGAGATAGACTGGTGATTACCTCTGCAAATTTACACCGACTTTTTGACAAGCTCTCTCCTAACCTTAGGGGACACCTTTTGCCTGATTATGAGAAATTGAGAATGAATTAAATGCATAAAAAGGGTTGTCACAGATAGACAAACTAAAGGAAAGGAAATGAAATTAGTCTTGCCATTTTAGCTTGCCGCAGGAGGAAGAAGGGGGGGTGGAAAGGAGAGGGAAGGAGAAAATGCTGGGAGAGAGGTTTCAGCTTACCCTCAAGGAGGTATTGAAGAGGCCACACAGTCCTGGATTGAGGCTGACTCCACAAAATATGGNGGTGCAGCTGCCAGATCTGCAACCCCAGGGTATTTACAGTTCTTGCTGTCCAGAAAATTACATTTTGGAGCTAGCTAGAGGGGCTTAAAAGCACCCACAGGTGCAAGATATATTCTGTGGAGAAATCCACACAAATGCAGACAATTTATAAGCGTATTTAATGTATAAGAAGCTTAATTAATATGCAAGTTTATAAACTCAGTTTGCCCACAGTCTGTAGGAGGGGAAGGCGGTGGATGTGTCTACCTGGACTTCAGCAAAGCCTTTGACACCGTCTCCCACAGCATTCTCCTGAAAAATCTGTCAGCCCACAGCTTGGACAGGAGCACCCTGTGCTGGGTACTGAAACGTTCAGGAGGGATGTGATGGGAAGAGCTGGGAAGCAAAAGTGAGAAGAAAACACTTTGGCAAAGTCCTTTTGGCCTTGAACTCCAGACTGAGTAATATATATATATATATATATATATATATGTATATATAATTTTTTTTTCCATAAAATATCAATAGCAGCTGGGGAAGGAGGGTGAAAAAAGGGAGAGTGACTCTGAAGATTATAAAATCACAGAATGGTTTGGGTTAGGAAGGATCTCTCAAGGACATCCAGTCCAGCCCCTCCAGTCAGCAGGGACATCTGCAACTGGATCAGAGCCCCATCCAATCTGACTTGGAATGGTTCCAGGGTTGGGGCATCTCCCACCTCTAGGTTGGTGTCCATAGCAAGGAAGGAATTCAAAGGTGGCTTCACAGGAGGGTGATGCCTAGCTGACCTTCACTGGCTTTTCCACTCCAGCCTAAAATGTTAGATTAGCCCTGAGAAATGTGGACATTTAGTCAATCCTAGTTCTGTTTCTGCATGTTTCAATCTGTATTTTCAGTTTGGATCTGGTGCAGCTGCCAGATCTGCAACCCCAGGGTATTTACAGTTCTTGCTGTCCAGAAAATTACATTTTGGAGCTAGCTAGAGGGGCTTAAAAGCACCCACAGGTGCAAGATATATTCTGTGGAGAAATCCACACAAATGCAGACAATTTATAAGCGTATTTAATGTATAAGAAGCTTAATTAATATGCAAGTTTATAAACTCAGTTTGCCCACAGTCTGTAGGAGGGGAAGGCGGTGGATGTGTCTACCTGGACTTCAGCAAAGCCTTTGACACCGTCTCCCACAGCATTCTCCTGAAAAATCTGTCAGCCCACAGCTTGGACAGGAGCACCCTGTGCTGGGTTAGGAACTGGCTGGAGGGCCGGGCCCAGAGAGTGGTGCTGAACGGGGCTGCATCAACATGGCGGCCGCTCACCTGTGGTGTCCCCCAGGGATCAGTGCTGGGCCCAGTCCTGTTTAATGTCTTTATCGACGACTTAGACGAAGGGATTGAGTCCATCATCAGCAAATTCGCTGATGACACCAAGCTGGGAGGAAGTGTGGACCAACTGGAAGGCAGGAGGGCTCTGCAGAGGGACCTGGACAGACTGGAGAGTTGGGCTGATTCCAACGGGATGAGGTTCAACACGGCCAAGTGCCGGGTCCTGCACTTTGGCCACAACAAGCCCATGGGGAGCTCCAGGCTGGGCACAGAGTGGCTGGAGAGCAGCCAGGCAGAAAGGGACCTGGGAGTCTGCATTGACAAGAAACTGAACATGAGCCAGCAGTGTGCCCAGGTGGCCAAGAAGGCCAATGGCATCCTGGCCTGGATCAGGACCAGCGTGGCCAGCAGGTCCAAGGAGGTGATTCTGCCCCTGTACTCAGCGCTGGTGAGGCCACACCTGGAGTCCTGTGTCCAGTTCTGGGCCCCTCAGTTTAAGAAGGATGTAGAGGTGCTGGAGCAGGTCCAAAGGAGGGCAACCAGGCTGGTGAAGGGACTGGAGCACAGATCCTCTGAGGAGAGGCTGAGGGAGCTGGGGCTGTTCAGCCTGGAGAAGAGGAGGCTCAGGGGAGACCTCATCACTCTCTACCACTCCCTGAAAGGAGGTTGGAGCCAGGGGGGGGTTGGTCTCTTTTCCCAGGCAACTGCCAGCAAGACAAGAGGGCATGGTCTCACGTTGTGCCAGGGGAGGTGTAGGCTGGATATTAGAAAGAAGTTCTTTACGGAGAGGGTGATCAGACACTGGAATGGGCTGCCCGGGGAAGTAGTGGATTCTCCGTCCCTGGAGATATTTAAAAAGAGACTGGATGTGGCACTTAGTGCTATGATCTGGTAACCGTAGCGGTACTGGATCAAAGGTTGGACTTGATGATCTCAGAGGTCCCTTCCAACCCAGCCAATTCTATGACTGACCCATAACTCTATCCAATACAGATAAGGCAGTTCCTTCAGGTCGTAACAGACTATTCTGTCATCTTTTTTTTTTTGCACAGGTGGTATTGTGTCCTATTGTGAGTACACATCCCTACCGCTGATCCTTTACAGTCATACACAGTATGATAGAGCAGAGTTTGTGACAGTAATCTNTTGGATTGACAGGAAGCCGAACATGAGCCAGCAGTGTGCCCAGGTGGCCAAGAAGGCAATGGCATCCTGGCCTGGATCAGGAACAGCGTCACCAGCAGGTCCAAGGAGGTGATTCTGCCCCTGGACTCAGCCCTGGTGAGGCCACACCTCGAGTCCTGTGTCCAGTTCTGGGCCCCTCAGTTTAAGAAGGATGTAGAGGTCCTGGAGCAGGTCCAAAGGAGGGCAACCAGGCTGGTGAAGGGACTGGAGCACAGGCCCTATGAGGAGAGACAGGAGGGAGCTGGGGCTGTTCAGCCTGAAGAAGAGGAGGCTCAGGGGAGACCTCATTGCTGTCTACAACTCCCTGAAAGGAGGCTGTAGCGAGGTGGGAGCTGGACTCTTTTCACAGACGACCTTCAACAAGACAAGAGGACACAGTCTTAAGTTGTGCCAGGGGAGGTTTAGGTTAGATATTAGAAAGAATTTCTTCACGGAGAGGGTGATCAGGCATTGGAATGGGCTGCCCGGTGAGGTGGTAGATTCTCCGTCCCTGGAGACATTTAAAAAAAGACTGGATGTGGCACTCAGTGCCATGGTCTAGCAACTGCTCCGGTGAGTCAAGGGTTGGACTTGATGATCTCTGAGGTCCCTTCCAACCCGGCTAATTCTATGATTCTATGATTCTATGATTCTATGATTCTATGATTCTATGATTCTATGATTCTATGATTCTATGATTCTATGATTCTATGATTCTATGATTCTATGATGGGGGCCAGCAGCTGAATTATTTCCACCACCTGTGGACATCATGCAGTGGTTGCATAAAACTTTCCTTAGTGTCTGAGACCTGAGTGGACAGATGAGTGTTCCCCTTTGTTCATGCAGGTCCTGATGGAGGAGACCAACACTCCTGGGTTGCCTGGGAGAGGGAGATGATGCTTTGGAGAACTCGAACTCTTGTTACCTCCCTGCCCATCCCTCTGCTCTAGGTTCTCTTCTGGAGCAGCAAACCTCTGCCAGGCTATAGTATCTTCCTGTCATGTGGTGCCAGAATGAAATATGAACAGTGGAGATATATTCCTGTCTCCATCAACAACCAACCCCTTTCCAAATCCTGTGTGGGGTCCATCCTGTCCAAGCCTCCCTGTCCTGCTCCAGGATACCTCTTCAGAGATGCCTTTCTAGCAAACCAGAGATGCTCCCAAAGGAGAGAAAGCATTTCAGAGAAGAAGAGACATCAAATCTGGTTTCCTCCTTCCAACTCTTCTTTTCCGCTCTCATTATAGACCAGGGAAAGGGTGGAGTAAGCATCCCTGAAGGGATTTAAAAGCTGTGTAGATGTGGTGCTGAGGGCCATCATTTAGTGGTGGTCTTGACAGTGTCTGGGTAAGGGTTGGACTTGATCTTAAAGATCTTTTCCAAACAAAATGGTTCTCTGAGGATGGGCCAGGTATTCTCCTCCCACAGCACAGGAAGCAAAGGATGGGTTGGAAAGGTCCCTCCTCTCTCTCCTGCTCTTGTAATTGTCTTTGACACTGTTTATCATCTGTGATAATACAGCTGGGCCCTGTTACCTCCAGCTGCCCTAATTCCTGTTATCAGTCTGGCACCAGGGAGAGGGAGGTGAGAGGTAGGGAGGAGAGGTGAAGCCATTACAGAGCTGACAGGGCAGTGAGAATGGAGCCTGGTGATGGACTAGCCATCACTTGACCTGAATGCAAACATACATCCTATTGGATTGACCTTTCCCTGAGACTAATGGATCTCCTCGTGCATCATTTTTGCTACATTGCTGGTCATTCCAAGGAGATAGTTTCTGGTAATTAAGATAGATCCCTTGTATAACCCACCCACAGCTGACAATCGATAGGCTCCTCCGGAGGGATATTTCCAGATTATTGCTATGTCAGCACAACTTTGGGAAGCTTTGTTGGTCTTAGCACCAGAGGTAGAATCAGGAAAGCAACAGAGGGTAGGCAGGGTGTTTGCAGGGTGTCTGTAGGTGGGGGTGAGTGACTGAGCCCTCTCTTGTTTGGGGTGAGAAATACATAAGAATTCAAAGCCCTGATGCTGTTGTGGTGAAGGGCCATAGTAGAAACTCCTCAGTCCTGTGTGACTGTGAGCTTGTAACCACAGCAGAACAGGTCTGAGCCTCCTGTTTCAAGAATGGAATTCCTGCAACTACATCAGACTCCTTGGGGAGGAGTGGCTGGAGCGCTGCCCAGAAAAGAGGGACCCAGAATGCTGAACATGAGCCAACAGTCTGCCCAGGTTGCCAAGAAGGTCAACACCATCCTGACCTGCATCAGGAACAGTGTGACCCTAACAACAGGACCAGGGAGGTGATCTTACCTTTATACTCCTCCTTGGTGAGGCTGCATCTCAAGTACTGTGGGCAGTTTTGGGCACCACAGTATGGGAATGACATTGAGGTGCTGGAGAGGGTGTAGGGAAGAGCAACCTGGCTGATTAGGAGTCTGGAGAAGAGGCAGAGGGGACTGGGGCTGTTCAGTTTGGAGAAGAAGAGGCTGAGAAGAGACTTTGTTGCTCTATAAATCCCTGAAAGGAGGATGTGGTGAGATGGGTGTTGGGCTCTTCTTCACTGAAAGAGTAGTGAAGCATTGGAATAGGATGCCCAGGTGGAGTCACCATCCCTGGAGCTATTAAAAAAAAATTGGTAGATGTGGCACTTCAGGAGATGATTTGGTGGTTATGGTGATGTAGGACTGATGGTTGGACTCATTGATCTTGAAGGTCCTGTCCAACCATGATGGCTCCATGACTCCATGATTCCTTCTCCCATTCTTCCAGCACAGACGACATATTCTTATTCATCTTTGATCCCTTTTGTTGTGGTTCTTGAGTTATGAGGCAGGGAAGCAGTGGTCCCCAGCATTCCATACAGATCCAAAGCTGTACTTGCAATGAAGGAACAGGGAGAAAAAGTTTTATGCAGAGGATGTGAAGGTCTCTTGCTTCTCTTCATTCAGGCAGTTTTCTGGCTGTCAGACAATGCTATTGTCCTGGTGTCCTGGTTTGGGCCAGGATAAAGGTGATTTTCTGTCTTGGACTTCTGCTTTCAGCTCAGTCTCTTGTAAGCAGCTGCACTTGCTGACATGAACAGCAAGTTTCTCAGTCAGTGTCTGCTGCTGGGACTGATCCCACTCCATGGTTATAGTTACTGCTGGGGAATGGTGTGCAGAGCCAAGGGCACTGCTCAGCTCTGAGGAACATTTTGCCCTCCAGAAGGAGAGAAGGAATCAAGAGGTCACACCTGAAACCCTCCCTTAGGGAGGAATGGACAAGATAAATGGCCAGAACTGACCAAACAGAGTATTCCATCCCATACACCTCACACTCAGTATGAATTTGAGGGATCACAAGGGTCAAACCCCTTCCTGCTTCCCCTTCTTCTCCTCTCCCTGTTTGCTTCAGCATCCTGGGAGGATCCCATCCATTCCTCTGCCTGTGCTCCTGATCCATGCCAGCCTGAATCTGTGTGTTCCTGCCTCCAGCTCCCAACTGACCCCAGGATTCCAGCCTGGACTTTCCCAGGGCTGCCCTGCAGCCTCGGGGGTGCCGTGAGAGTTATTCGAGGGAAGGGGGGAAGAACGTGGGATCAATTTTCCTGTATATTTGTATATATTTAGTGATTTATCCTTTTTATCATTATTGTTTCATTAAAGTTGTGTAGTTTAGTTCCAACCCATAAGTCTCTCTCCCTTATTCTTTCTCCTTCCTTTATCTGGGAGGGCTGAGAGATTAATAGAGAGCATCTGTTATTTGGTTTAATTGTCAGGCAGAGTTAAACCCTGACAAAGGGTTACATGAAGCAGAGATGGAGAGTTTTTGCCTTAGTTTTTTTGAGAAGGTGGACCTGAATGGGAGTGGTTTGGAATCCTGGCCTGGATCAGGAACAGCGTGGCCAGCAGGTCCAAGGAGGTGATTCTGCCCCTGGACTCAGCCCTGGTGAGGCCACACCTGGAGTCCTGTGTCCAGTTCTGGGCCCCTCAGGTCAGGCAGGAGATGGAGGTGCTGGAGCAGGTCCAGAGAAGAGCAAGGAGGCTGTGAAGGGACTCAAGCACAGATCCTATGAGGAGAGGCTGAGGGGGTTGGGGCTGTTCAGCCTGGAGAAGAGGAGGCTCAGGGGAGACCTCATCACTCTCTACAACTCCCTGAAAGGAGGTNATCCTGTGTGCATTAGGCAATGTGCAATGCCCCTGGGAAAGAGAGGAGGACATGATGTAACCATGAGGTCAGGTAACTGTGGTCATAACCAGGAGGGCTGAAGCCCTGTGGGGGGCTGGGTTAGCTCCAGCTTAACCAAGCACCTAACAGGCTAACAGGGAGTTTGACTTGGAGACTTTTCACAACAGTTTGGGAATGTGCTGGATTCCCATCCGGCAGCAGGAAGATGTGTTTTACCATTGGATTATACTCCATAGAGTTTGTGGGTAAAACTATGTCCTGGGTTGGGGCAGGATAAAGGGGATTTTCTGTCTTGGACTTTTTGCTTTCAGCTCAGTCTCTTGTCAGGAGCTGCACTTGCTGAAATGAACAGCAAGTTTCTCAGTCAGTGTCTGCTGCTGGGACTGAGCACACTCCATGGGTATAGTTACAGCAGAACCAAGGACACTGCTCAGCTCTGAGGAACATTTTGCCCTCCAGAAGGAGAAAAGGAGTCAAGAGGTCACACCTGGAACCCTCCTTTGGGGAGGAACAGACAAGAGAGATGCCAGAACTGACCAAACAGAGTATTCCATCCCATACACCTCATCCTCAGGATAAATTGGAGGGATCACCAGGGTCAAACCCCTTCCTGCTTCCCCTTCTTCTCCTGTCCCTGTTTGCTTCAGCATCCTGGGAGGATTCCATCCCTTCCTCTGCCTGTGCTCCTGATCCATGCCAGCCTGAATCTGTGTGTTCCTGCCTCCAGCTCCCAACTGCTGCTGACTCCAGGATTCCAGCCTGGACTTTCCCAGGGCTGCCCTGCAGCCTCGGTGGTGATGTGAGAGTTATTGGGGGAAAGGGGGAAGGAACGTGGGATGAATTTTTCCTGTATATTTGTATAGATTTAGTAATATTTCCTATTTACCATTACTGCTTCATTAAAGCTGTGTAGTTTAGTTTCCAACCCATAAGTCTCTCTCCCTTATTCTCTCTCCTTTCTTTATCAGGGATGGGAGAGGGATTAGTAGAGATCATCAGTTATTTGGTTTAATTGCCAGGCCAGTGTTAAACCATGACACATGACTTCTTCAAAAAATCCAACTTCAGATCTAGGAATGAAACTCCATATTACAGCCATACAGATCAAGAAGTTACCCAGTTTGTGCTGCTTTGTTTACTGGTAACAGTAAACAGACAAAGTCTGTCAGTGAAAGGAAGAAATAAAAAAGTTGAAATTAAAAATTTTACCTGAGGTTCTATTCC
This sequence comes from Florisuga fusca, assembly GCA_038090715.1. Lineage (NCBI taxonomy): Eukaryota > Metazoa > Chordata > Aves > Apodiformes > Trochilidae > Florisuga > Florisuga fusca. The sequence continues at coordinate 2,777,442 of JAAWXA010000050.1, forward strand.
CTGATATTTGAACCAGCTAAGTGACAACTTTGAGTTCAAGTCTATTCTAATAATTTAAGAGATGAGCTGAGAGCTCTAATGTCTGCGTTGCATTCTTCCACCAAACCCTGACATTCTTAAGAATAATTCTGGAGCACCATGTCCAGCTCTGGGGTCCCCAAGACCAGAAGGAGGTGGAGCTGTTGGAGTGAGTCCAGAGGAGGCCATGGAGATGCTGGGAGGGCTGGAGCAGCTCTGGAGCCAGGCTGAGAGAGTTGGGGTTGTTCAGCCTGGAGAAGAGAAGGCTGCAGGGAGACCTTAGAGCACCTTCCAGTGCCTGAAGGGGCTCCAGGAAAGCTGGGGAGGGACCTGGGACAAGGGCAGGGAGGGATGGGATGAGGGGGCAACAATTGGAGCTGGGTGATCTTGAAGGTCCCTTCCAACCCAAACCAGTCTGGGATTCTATGATATTTTATGACTGTTTCTTGTTTGCTACAGGCAAATAGAATTAAAGATGTGTTTGGATGGCTGGGCCTTCCCCAACACATTTTTGAGGGGTTCAGTAATTGTCTGGAATGCACCATCAATTTACTGGGATGCAGTAACTGGTGGGATGCACCATCAACATCAGTGTTTTGGAGCTCTAGAGTAGGGTTTGGCTTAGCAGCTCTTTCATTGGGTGGTAAAACTTGTGCTGATGTCAAGAGGCTCTGAAATTTATTCCCTCTGTCATATTCATCTAAGAAATGCAGCCAAACACGAGCTGGGATATGTGCTTTCAAAATGTCAAGGGGAAATTATTTCAAGCTCTGAATGTACATGAAGTTAATAACTTGGCTCTTCCCATTTCCCTTTTTAGCTTTTACTCTGGGTTGGTGACCTGATTTTCCAGAAAGTGATCTTTGGTGGGTCAGTGGTGGGCAGGGATGTAAATGACTCCCTGTAAGGTTCAGGTATCATTTCTGCAACCAGAATCTGGTCTTCTAGCAGAGTCCTCTGGGGGTTTCTGGTCCAAGAGAAAACCTCCAGAGTGTGACATTTTTTTTCTTGCTGAGCATTTCACACTTACCTGATGTATATTTTTCATCTGAGTCATCTTCTAATGTGTCTTTGCTCTGGAAATGTCATCTCTGGATGCCCTGGTAAAAGGAAAATGTAGAAGAACCCTATTGCAAGGGAAAATCTTTTATGAAGGTCTCCAGCCTTTCAGTTATGCTTCTAACACTGTGACACAGAGTTACTCTTTTATCTTCAGATTTTCTTGTTAGTTTTTCCATGTATTTGTGCAATATTTCTGCTCTCTGCCCTTCCTAACCCTTTATATCAGCATTACACTTCTTTTGTACCAAATCTGCTCTTCACACATTTTCATGTTTGTTTGGTTTTGGGGTTTTTTTTCCTCCATTTTAACTTTCCATTTCATGTTAGCACATAAAGAAAAATACATTTTAGCTATGTCACAGAAAAGACTATTCTTCTCTCTGTGGATGAAACCAGAGTGCTGTGCCATGTGGTCCACGTTATGGACACATTATCTTCACATTATCTCACTGTATGGTCAAAACCTAATCATTGCATTTTGAGAGGAAAATTCTTGTTATTTAAATGCAGTTTCACCTGTGATACATTTTAGAGCCATAAAAGAACATTAACTGGTTTTTATTTTATTTGTTTCATAAAACTGAGGGTTTATATCAATTGATCAAGCTCTTAAAAAGCCAATTATATTTGTAATTCCCCACACTACTGCATGTAAAATTTCTACACAAAAAAATAAAAAAAGAGATCCATCCACCACTCTGCCAATGAAATATCTTCACTGCAAACATGGGTTGCATTTCTGATTGGACAAAAAAAACCCCAAACACCTGATGGATGCTTTTCTGTTTGCTCAAATCAGCATGGTGGAAACAAAAACCCTATCTGAACTGAGGAGTAAAAATGGATAACTCTTGATTTTCCATCTGGGAGAGGATAGGTGATACCAAAACATTGCTATTTTTGAGAAAGTATGTGATTGGATCTTTTACAGAATAACACAAGATGCTGTAAGAGTTCGAATTTTCCTAATGATTTTTTTTTCCCCCTTAATAACCCTGGAGTTCCCATCCCTGGAGGGATTTCAACACAGTGTAAATCTGCTGCTAAAGGCCATGGCTTAGTGGTGGACTTGACTGTGCTGAGCTAAGCATTGGACTTGGTGATCTGAAAGCTCTCTTCCAAAGCAAACAAGTCTCTAACTCCATAAGAGTCCAGTGAGGATCTGCTGCCAACTCAACCAAAAAAATCCCCAGCTCTTCTCTCACTCACTCATTTTATCTGATCTTGAAAATTATAGAATAATCAGGGATGGAAAAGATCTCTAAGGTCATCCAGTCCAACTGTCCATCCTACAACCCCTAACCACTGAACCATCCACTGTAGCTCTTCATCCATCCATCTTCTGAACACCTCCAGGGATGGTGCCCCCACCACACACCCCTGGACAGCTTATTCCAAAGTAATTCCTAGTAAATAAACCAAAATCAACATATTCTGATTTTGAGAAAAAGATTTCAGCCCACAATCCCACACATCCACAAAGAGAAGAAATAAAAAAGATTATTTCTGAGCTCCAGTGAAAGAGACCATTATAAAAAAGAGGCTGGCTGATATGATTAAACATTATTTACCAATAGGACATGGATGTGATGAAAAGACAGGAATGGGTGTCCCTACTATGGTGACAAGAAAAAATACAAATCATTCAGCAGAAGTTCTTATTTCATTTCAGTAATTAGGGATGAAAGTAACTTGGACAGTCTGTCAGCTTTGATATGGTAGAGTTAACTCACAGATCATGTAAATAAAAGCTGCTTGATTAAATCAAAAATTAAAGGGCCATCATTTCCCCTGTTATCTCACAATTTGCCTTTGAGGTCTTTGAAATACTATCACCAAGCACAGACCTCCAACATTTATTCCTCACAGGTTACATTTCTTTTTTTTAACTACTTGAATATTTTCCCCCTGGAACTCAGATATGCAACAAAATTTTGGGAGGATCTGGCCTGACACCTGCATGGAGAGACTGGAAATTAGCAGGGTTCAGTGTCTGAAGTTTCTATTAGCTGCTCATCTAAAAATCAGACCGTAAAAATATCTGCTGTCAACATTTTTTACCTAGTTTTGTGTCCAAGTTTATTTTATTAGTGTGGGCAAGAAGAGAAAGAAATTTCAGTGCTTTTTCAATAAACTCCCCAGTGTGGCATAAAATGCAGCCATCCAGTCCCTTGCACATCCTGCCTAAGGTTTGGGCTTCACTTGAATCATACTGAAATGAAGAATGGGATAAGTGGGATTGGAAACCCTTGGGAAGCACCACAATGAAGGAGCTCCCAGATATTGGGAGTTGTAGAGTGAGGAGGAATCTTTAGATGGTACTGAATGTCTTCATCTTCATCTCTGAAGGTAACTTCAGGGAATGACAGAATCACAAAATTATTTGGGTTGGAAGTGACCTTAAAGCTCCTCCATTCCCAACCCCTTTCCATGGGCAGAGACACCTCCCAGCAGCCCAGGTTGCTCCAAGCCCCATCCAACCTGACCTGAGACACTGCCAGGGATGGGGCAGCCACAGCTTCTCTGGGAAACCTGGCACAGGGCATCAGCACCCTCAAATTAAAGAATTTTTTCCAAAGATCTGGTCTCCATCTCCCTCCTTACAGCTTAAACTGTTCCCCCTCACCCCAAGTCTCTCCCCAGCTTTCCTGGCGCCCCTTCAGGCACTGGAAGGTGCTCTAAGGTCTCCCTGCAGCCTTCTCTTCTCCAGGCTGAACAACCCCAACTCTCTCAGCCTGGAGAAGAGAAAGTTTCAGGGACACCACAAAGCCCCTTCCAGTGCCTCCTCTGGACTCACTCCAACAGCTCCATCTCCTTCTGGTCTTGGGGACCCCAGAACTGGACCCAGCACCCCAGGGGTGTCTCCCCAGAGTGGAGCAGAGGGGGACAATCCCCTCCCTGGTCCTGTTGGCCACACTGCTGGGGATGCAGCCCAGGACATTTTTGGTTTCTGGGCTGGCAGCACACATTGCCAGCTCACATTGAGCTTCTCATCAACCAACACCCCCAGGTCCTGCTCCTCAGGGCTGTTCTCAATCCATTCTCTGCTGTGGTTGTGCTTGGGATTGTCCTGACCCAAATGCAGGACCCTGCACTTGAACTTGCTGACCTTGATGCAGTTTGCACAGGCATTTCTCCAGCCTGTCAAGGTCCCTCTGGATGGACTTCCTTCTGTCCACACCACACAGATCCTTTCCAAAGCTTTTCCATTGCTTTTATTCCTGCCTTCCCCATGTCAAAACAGTTGCCTCGTTGAATTTAATTTGAGGTATGTTCTGAATGTCTGTTTGATCAATACCCAGAGCATCATATTTGTCTGAATTCTTCTTCAGAAGTGAGCAGGAGGGTTGGTGACAGGGAAGTGCCTGGCAGGTACGTGCCTCTCTATCAGCAGGGAGTTTATACCAGTTATTTTTTATCTTTTTAAAAAATTATAATTTTTTTTCTTTTTTTTTTTTTTTTTTTTTTTTTTTTTTTTTTTGGAAAATAGGCCTTGAAGACTTTTTCCACTCAGAAATTTCACTGCTGTTTCCAACCACTCTTGCAATTGGATGTGGCATTGACTCCCAGTGCCTTTTGTGAGCTGCAAATTGCCATTTTTATCCCTTGTTCACTTCCAGGACTTCCTCCTGCCCTTTCTTGCCTCTCTGGGAGCTCAGAGTCACAGATGCTGTGAAATCAGGGCAGGTCTCCTGTGCCAGAGGGGCAAAGCTCATGCTGCCCTCCAGGAATCACAGATCCGTGGGCCCTATTCCTGCAGCCATCCCAAGCACATCCCCTGGAGAGAAGTCAGCAGTGAGATCCATCTGGCCTTCCTCCCTGAGGCTGTTGTTGGCAGCGAGTAGAGGAGAAGATTTGGTTAATTTTTGCCCCTGGCAGATATATCCAAGGACCAGGCAGGGCTCATCCAATACAAGAAGATACCAAAAAGCCAGGAATATGGGCAGATTAAGGAGGATATCCATGGACCTTGATACAGCTATTCCAAATGTACCCATTGATTATATGCTAATTATGCTAATTCTTCCTGCTTCAAGCACATCTAATGTGTAGGGCTCTGAATGTGACCCACAGGAAAGCTGGGAAGGGACTTTGGACAATGGCATGGAGTGTTAGGGGGAGGGGGGGAAGATTTAAATTGGAAGAGGGGAGACTGAGATGAGCTCTTGGGAAGAAATTCTTTGTTGTGAGGGTGCTGATCCCCTGTGGCAGGTTTCCCAGAGAAGCTGTGGCTGCCCCATCCCTGGCAGTGTCTCAGGTCAGGTTGGATGGGGCTTGGAGCAACCTGGGCTGCTGGAAGGTGTCCCTGCCCATGGAAAGGGGTTGGGAATGGATTATCTTTAAGGTCCCTTCCTACCCAAACCAGACTGGGATTCTTACACCTTTGCTTAATTCCACCTGGCCCATTACTAGAAACCCATGTGATCGTGTCAAGCATCAAGGCATAAGAATCACAGAATGGTGGAAGAAGCCAAGAAAAGTTCTCCTTGTATTTTTAATCAATGTCAGGTCATCTGCAGGTGTTCAGAACGCTCATCACCACTTGGAAAATTCTTTGATACCCCTGCATTTTTGTTTTTCTTTCTGTGAAAATAAAAGGGGAAATTTCCAATTCTGCTGAGCAAAAAAATTGCCTTCCTTACCCTCCTGTTAGAGTCTGACCCAGCCAGTGCCTCCAAAACTCTGTCGTTAAGTCCTGTGGAGGTATTTATCCACTTCTTTAAACTGAAGAGCCCAGATGCAGAGCTCTGCATCCCCTTTATTTCTCCAGCAGGTCAATGTCCAAGCAAAGCAACTTCTATTTCTACTTTCAGCTCTGTCCCTGGCTCCCATGGCCTTGTTGTGGCTCTCTGCTTCACCTTAAAATTGCCACTATATCCCTGTGCCATTGTTTCCCCAGAGGGGAGATGAGAGCAGGGCTGACGATCTCTTAATGTTTTCACAGCAAGGAAGGAAAGTGCTGAGTGTAATTTTAATAAATGGCAGCGTGGAAAGTTTCTCTGCTCCACTGCTTTCTCCTGCAGAGGATATAAACCATACAAAGTACCTTTTTCCTTCTGACACTCCCTTCATTCCAGTGGAGATGATTTGATTTAATACATTTCCCATCCTGACAGACGCATTTTAAGTGGAATGCTCCCAGTTGCACGAAAGTCACCTTTTAATGACATTTTCCCCCACAGATGGGTGGTTGCAGATCCTTTGACAACCCTCTTTCACCTTTGGGAAGAAGGAGCCCAGACCCTGCACCAGTACACAGCTTCAGCTACCTTGGGCCCTCTGGCTCTGCCAAGCCCTGATGTCAGGAGATGCACATCCCACCAACCTATTTTTTTTCATCTCAACTCTAAATTTGAATTCCGTGACTAAATTTGAAGCCCAGGGCCTGGGACCCTTCTGTGCTGTCTGCCAGAGGATGCTTTGCTGCATTAGCACCCTCTATGCTGTGCATTTTGGGCTTTCCTCCTTCTCCTGCATTTACAGTTGGCATCATTAAACTCTGGGTGTTTAGTGCCTGGGGATGTGCAATTATTGTGGAGCCTTCTCCTGCTTACAGTAGGAGACAGACTGCTACTGCAGTCACTACAGAGTGACAAATGAGGCTTTAATGACACCTACTCTACCTGGAATTAGCTGTAAACTACAATTAAGGAAGGAGCTACTCAAGGAAATAAAGCTCAGAAAAAAAACCCCAATATGCTTTTATGGTGACTTATGGAGAGCTCTGTAAATTCCTGATTGTTTTCTATGGGACAGGTTGGAATATGCAACAGAACACCTTTAAAGGAGCTTTTCTTCACCACCACTGGAGTAGGTTCTTATTGGTTATCTCTTCATCTGGTGTAAATCTGCAAGGCTTCCATTGGAGTCAGTGGCTGAGAGTAGAGTTCATTGGCCCATGTGCATAGTGGATTTTGAGAGGCTGGTGTGAATTTTGGTGGAGCAGGTAATTTAGATGGTTTACTCCACCACAACAAGGTCTGAATCTGTAGTGCTGGCAGGAATTTAGCAGTCTAGCCTGGAGCAAAGGAGGCTGAGGGGAGACCTTCTGGCTCTCTGCAACCCCCTGAGAGGAGGTTGGAGCCAGGGGGGGTCGGGCTCTGCTCCCCAGGAACAAGGGCTGGGAGAAGAGGAATTGAGCTGGAGGTTTAGATTGGAGCTGGGGAAGAATTTCTCAATGCCTGGAAAGGGTTGTCAGGGCCTGGCCCAGGCTGCCCAGGGCAGGGCTGGAGTCCCCATCATTCCTGGAGGGATTTCCAAGCCCTGGAGATGTGGTGCTGAGGGCCCTGGGGCAGTGGTGGCCTTTGCAGTGCTGAGTTAATACTTGGACCTGGTGATCTTAAACCAAAATGATTCTGTGATTCTAGTCAGTACTTCAAAATCACAACCCAGGACTGCGTCCATCCCAGGGCTCCTCAGAACCTTTGCTCCAGCAAGGTTACAACCCAAAAGAGCAGACAAACACAGGGACAAGATGTGACCTGCAAGTAAATCTTCCTGCCTAGATCCACACAAAATCCCACTACTTAGGCAGATTTCCTAACCTCCTGAAGAAGAATTTCCTTAAAAGGTTTCCTTCTTTTTTTCCCCCAGCAGCATTCTCTTCCCACCCTCCTTACCCCTCCCGAGCATCCTCATTGTTTCTTCAGAGAGAGACCCACCAGTGAAGTGCCAAGCAGTACCAGACCTCTGGGATGTGAAATATTTGTATTTTAATTGCATTCTTTGTTCTTATTTCTAATAAAGGATGATATTATGAGGCCTGAGGGCCATAGGCCTCTTTCTAGGGATTGGTGCCGTGTGATGATAAGGAAAATGCTACTTGGTGTGGAATATGTGCTCAACAGAAATGTCCTTCAGTGGGAGGAAACAGAAATACCCTGTTTGCCTTCACAACCTCAGCTGGAGGGGAATGATGCTGAGAGCTCTCCCCTTAAGTACTCCTTCCTACCTTGCATTTACTTTTCAGTCTAATTTCCTCTCGACTCCCACAAATGACACTTGGAGGCCAGGAGGAGAAGGGAATTTCCACAAAAAAAAAAAAAAAAAAAAAAAAAAAAAAAAAAAAAAAAAAGTCTGCAGGAGGCACGGGTGCAAAACCAATTATTTATTAATAGGTTTGGTTCATGCACCTCCTGTGCATCATTTGGAACATTTAGCCTGTAGGCAGGGAAGAGCATTCAGGTGAGAAATTTGGGTTTGCATCTTGCCAGACAGGCTTGACAACTTCATGCTGAACTTTAGCTCCCCATCTCTGGCCTTGCAATTTAATTTTAATGTAAACAAAATGCCTGGGAAAAAAAAAAAAAAATTCTCAAAATGTTGAATGACCCCTGAACTGTATGTAAAAATATTTATATTACTGATTTATGAATTCATATGTGTAGAGAGATCTCCAGTGTACGAGGTGGCCTTGGGTATGCACTGAAACAAGGACAGCCAGGTAGAATTTGAGAGAAAAGAAAATTCCATTAAAAAAAAAAGAAAAAAGAAGGAGAGAGGATAATTGAAAAACAGAAGCTAAGCAAAGGAAAATAACACTTTAAATAGATCCCTAAACATAATTTGCACCTGTAGTGGCTTCAGTCATTTGTCATTAATGCACAGATTTACTTGTGTCAGGTAAACCACAAGTGTTGAAGGACTTTTTGTCAGGATTCCAGTAAGGAGGAAGTTTCTTACCATCTCCTGCATTAAAAGCAGAAGGCATCAGTGTCTGCATTTCATGCAAGGCAAGTCAGTGGTTCAGAGACTTGTCAGGAGTCAGTTGGCAGCACTGAAATAAGTTCTCTTACCTTCCTGGGTACCATTATTCAATCCTATTCTGATCATCTGATCTCGTTGGCATGGTGTCTGGAATCAGAAAACACCTGAAGACGCTGAAATTTCTTGGACTCTTTCATTATAATATACAGTAAAAGTTGCATAAGAAAATCCTTTGATGCTGTTTTAAGTTTCTCACTCAATGCTGCTCAGGCTAGGTCTGATTTCTATGGGAATAAAGTCACTTCATAGCCCCAGTGGGAAATGCCATGAGTAAACCCTGAGCAAGAACTCAGGACACAAACTTATGTGTACAGTGGTGAGAATGTCACAGATCAGACATGACCAGGAAAATAAGGTTCTTAGTCACCTGACAAGGAAAGGAGCTGATGACATACAAATTTCCCTTAATGAACTTTACCTATTCCCACTCTTCTTATACATCTCCAGCACTTAGCCACAAGTTAATCATTTGAGCTTCAGTCAACATCATATGTTCCTCAAAATAAAAAGAACCTTTCCTGGATGCCCATCAGCTTTGCAACCAATCTTTCCAGCACAGATGCAAGCACAAAATCTGCTGGCAGCAGGAGGATGAAGATGATGGATTGTCTGATGATTTCAAGGGGTTGATCCCTCACCATTCAAAAGAGCAAGACAAGCTTGGATGCTGAAACCAGCATTCACCCCTCCTCCCTTCCCAAAGATGCACCTGTAACTAGCATATATGAAGGGCTCTTCTCATCTAACTCAAGCCATGTGTAAAAAAACCTATTAACAACTGATAAAGCAAGAAGAGTTAATTTATTACCAGATACCTGATTTACCTGGCAAGACCATCGCCTGCAGGTCGAGGTAGGTGTTGGACATTAAAAGCTGGCATCTGGCACTGTGAGGAAGACAATTAAGCAGGAGTGAGGAAGCATCACAGCCTGCCAGACTTCTATTGAGGCAGGTCATAAAATGCTTTTGTTCACATTTTCCAAGATTCATTGACAGTCTTGTAATTGATGACAGAGCTAAGAGGGAAAGCATCACTCTCAAGCACCCGGCAAGGCTCCCCACACCACTGATAATGACCCACTTGCATTTACAAGAAATAAGTCCCAGCATCCTTTTATTGATACCAAACTGCCCACCATTGAGGAAGTACAAACAGCTCTGCAGATGCTCAAGATAAATAAAGCTATTAAAACCTCCTCCATTTCTCCTGAGCTGCTAAAGTCTGTGGCCTCTTAATTGCTACAAAGCTATAGACTCTGTCCAAACTCATTTGAAAGAATAATCATATATTCAATAACCAGCACATTGGAATAGCAATAATAAAATACCACAGAAAAGGAAAGATGACTAAGCAAGAAGGCTTGGCTTAGTGTAATTCTATTTTTAATGCTTGGCAATACTTGCGCTCTGAAGATTTGCTGTCAGAGTGATTCCCAAGACAAAATCACCTTAGAGACAGTCAATATTTTTGAATGCACATCCAAAGCTTGGTGCTTTTCTAGGGTAAAAGCCTCAACTGTAATTCCAGCAGAAAATTTGACTAGAAAGAAACATGGTAATTTTTTTGTATTATTATTATGATGATTTGATTTTATATTGCTCTTTCATCCTCTTGCAAAGGAAGACCACAGGTGTCCTCTCCATGGACAACACCAACACAAAGGCAGCCTAAATACCTGCTCCAGGGCCACACTGCAAGACAGATGCATTAGGTATCCCTCTGTTTTGGGACCCTTAAACCAATGAGCAGGTATCCCCAGTCCTCTTGGATCTGCTGCTAATTGACTGGTTAATTTGGTCTTACTCTTGCCAGCTGACCATGTTTCTTTTCAGAGTCCCTTTCAAATCATAGAGCAGAATCATAGGATCATTTTGGTTTAAGATCACCAGGTCCAACCCTTAACCCAGCACTGCCAAGGCCACCACTGCCCCAGGGCCCTCAGCACCACATCTCCAGAGCTTGGAAATCCCTCCAGGAATGATGGGGACTCCAGCCCTGCCCTGGGCAGCCTGGGCCAGGCCCTGACAACCCTTTCCAGGCATTGAGAAATTCTTCCCCAGCTCCAATCTAAACCTCCAGCTCAATTCCTCTTCTCCCATCCCTTGTTCCTTGGGAGCAGAGCCCGACCCCCCCTGGCTCCAACCTCCTCTCAGGGGGTTGCAGAGAGCCAGAAGGTCTCCCCTCAGCCTCCTTTGCTCCAGGATCAACACCCCCAGCTCCCTCAGCTGCTCCTGGGCAGACTTCTGCTCCAGACCCTTCCCCAGCTCCCTTGCCCTTCTCTGGACACACTCCAACCCCTCAATGTCCTTCTTGTCCTCAGGGGCCCAGAACTGACCCCAGGATTCCAGGTGCAGCCTCCCCAGTGCCCAGCACAGGGGGACAATCCCTGCCCTTCTTCTGCTGGTCACATTATTCCAGAGACAAGTAGCTCCTCTTTGATTTGAAAACCCCTTTTGTTGTAACATCAGTCCAATATTTTACTAGTTTTGCTTTTTTAAAAGTGTCTTTTCTAGTTTATAGGAAATTTAAAAATGCCCAAATATTCTGATTTGTGCTTGGCCAAAAATAATCAGACAAACACCCAATTAATTTCCTGTGTTTACAGCTCCGAGAGATAAGAAATACTATTGGCTGGATTGATAAATCACATTAGCTGGTTACATTGCACGTATTATCTTATTAAAAGCTCATGCAGATCATCAGCACTGTGCCCCACAGAAGTTGATATTCTCTCCCAGATGAAATGCACCTTTTCATTCTGGATCTCTTTAAGGTGGTGGTTAAAGAAGCTCCATTGCCTAAAGAAATGAGGTGCATTTCTGGAGGTGGCTTTCCCAACAGACCCTCAAATATTTATGTCCATGTTGGTGTATCTGGTGGAAGACTCAACCTGGGTACCTTCTCTGCTGCCCTCTGTGATAACAAGACACTGATTTATTTGGCCTGGATTTTGTGATAAACTTCTCCTGATCTTCACTCAAGAGGGAGGAAAAATCCAAGATTTTGGAAGAGGGGAAAAAAAGGGAGGATTTGGGTATTTCTGCTTTGCAAATCTGCTGAGCATCCTGCCCCAGGAGCTCCCTGAGTGATGATTGTACACCACTGAATACCTGGGATTTACTGCTGCCCGTGGCTTTGTGCTCCTATAAAATTCAAGATTTATCATCCCTTGACAATCAATTGGCCATTCCTGGATCAATACTTACCACTTGGGTCAATTAATCTTGATATTAATTTTAAGAGTAGTCAGGATCTACTTATTGATTTTAAGAATAATGAAAAGTAAGTATGTGGGACCCGTTTCCCAGGCTCCTGGTGGAGGCAAACCTCCCACTGCAGTCAGGTTCTGCCAGACATTGGAGCAGACTCCCTGAGGGTTACTCTTCCCATCTGGCCTTTAAATTGTTGACCATCTCTTTGTCCCTTCCTGCTGCTGTCACATCACTCATGCACATGAAGGGCTTGAGTGGAATGGTCAGCAAGACCAACAAAAAGGTCCTGAACCTATATGAGAGCAATCCCAAACCCAAATCCAGGCTGGATGGAGAATGGTTTGAGAGCAGTCCTGAGGAGAAGGACTTGGGGGTGTTGGGTGATGAGAAGCTCAATGTGAGCTGGAAATATGCCTTGGCAGCCCAGAAACCACCCTTGTCCTGGGCTGCATCCCCAGGAGGGTCAGGGAGGGGACTGTCCCCCTCTGCTCCACTCTGGGGAGACCCCCCTGGGGTGCTGGGTCCAGTTCTGGGGTCCCCAAGACCAGAAGGAGATGGAGCTGTTGGAGTGAGTCCAGAGGAGGCCCTGGAGATGCTGGGAGGGCTGGAGCAGCTCTGGAGCCAGGCTGAGAGAGTTGGGGTTGTTCAGCCTGGAGAAGAGAAGGCTGCAGGGAGACCTTAGAGCACCTTCCAGTGCCTGAAGGGGCTCCAGGAAAGCTGGGGAGGGACTGGGGACAAGGGATGGAGGGATGGGATGAGGGGGAATGGCTTTAAACTTAAGGAGGGGAGATGGAGATGAGATATTAGGAGGAAATTCTTTGTTGTGAGGGTGCTGATCCCCTGTGCCAGGTTTCCCAGAGAAGCTGTGGCTGCCCCATCCCTGGCAGTGTCTCAGGTCAGGTTGGATGGGGCTTGGAGCAACCTGGGCTGCTGGGAGGTGTCCCTGCCCATGGAAAGGGGTTGGAACTGGATGAGTTTTAAGGTCCCTTCCTACCCAGACCAGTCTGGGATGTGATTTCTATGACCTTTCCAAAGCATGAAATGAACAGGTGAACAGTGCCAGACTGAGAGAGCATTTTTGGTTTTCATTTGAGCTTTCTTTGATAGGCTACTGACACTTGTTAGAGGAGGTATTCTTGATATAAAAGACTAAAATCTATCATTGCTAAGTCAGGCTCTGATGTTTTATGATTCAGATCTCCCACTGTTTCTGCTCAGCATGTTCAAAGGGGGGCTGATAACTCATAGGTGGTACTTAATCAACAAAATTAAATCAAACGACTCATAAAGATAAATACATTCCACCATTTTTTAGGCAGTTCTTGATCACCTGTAAGAATTTTGCCTGAAAAAGCTCAAAAGCCCACTATATTTGCCCCTTAATTATTAATTGATGTGCTTGCAGTAGAGCAGTGCATATAATTTTACGCATGAAATGTAAGAGTGTATTTCTTTGACTTGAAAAAAAACCAATGATATATCTGTAAATTCTTCTTTGACTACAAATTTATATCCTGGGAAGTGTTCATGAAATGTGTAGCCATTTGTATTCTCTCTGGTATTATTTCTGGTTCTTTAGAATGCTCTGAGAATAACAAACGAGCTGTCAGTTTAGAGTGACAATATGTTCAATAAGATGTAAATGGGCTATCTAATATTTGCAAAAATAAAATTAAAAATTACTCCCTGGAGGTAATTTTTAATTTTGGAGTTTCACACAAAATAGTACAGCAGACTAAGTCATCAGTGTAACCAAAATGCATCTCTCCTCCATTAGTTGTCAAAATGAGATTTTTTTGTTCTGCTACAGTGTTATTCCTTTCCCTTTCCATTTCCCTTGTCCTTCTCCTTCTCCTTTTCCATTTCCCCTTTCCCTTCTCCTTTTCCCCTTTCCCTTCTCTTTTTCCTTTTCCCCTTTCCCATTTCCTTCCCTCTCCCTTACCCTGACCCTTTCCCTTCTCCTTTTGTTTCCCCTTCCTTTTCCCTTTCCCTTCTCCTCTTCTTTTTCCCCTTTCCCTTTCTTCTTTTTCCATTTCGTTTCCTTGCTTCCTTGCTTCCATTTCGTTTCCTTGCTTCCTTCCTTCCTTCCTTCCTTCCTTCCTTCCTTCCTTCCTTCCTTCCCTCCTTCCTTCCTTCCTTCCTTCCTTCCTTCCTTCCTTCCTTCCTTCCTTCCTTCCTTCCTTCCTTCCTTCCTTCCTTCCTTCCTTCCTTCCTTCCTTCCTTCCTTCCTTCCTTCCTTCCTTCCTTCCTTCCTTCCTTCCTTCCTTCCTTCCTTCCTTCCTTCACAAAGTCCCCTCACCCCCACTTCAGGTCACTCAGGAGAATTCTGTGATGATCTCCACCTCAAGAACAAACACCCTTCAGAGAGGTTTGACCATCACTGACCAAACCCCATCCACCAGGATGGGGAGGGAGCCCAGCACAGGCTGGGGAAGGGTCCTTTAGTTTCAGGGATTAATTATCCAGGAACCTCAATTGTGATAAATCTGGCACAGAGGTTAATTGGTACCTGAGGGCCACCTCCAGTCAGCTGATGATGGTAAGTAGCCTGGTTGCTATTTTAGTAGGTTTTTTTGGGAGGGGTTTAAAAAGAACCCACAGAAGAGCCCCAAGTCCCACGTGAGGAGGTGGAGACATGATTCCCAGGCATGAGGATTTTGAGGAAATTGGTACCCAGCATCAGCTTAGCCAGGGAGAAGAGAAAGAGTGAGCCCTGTGTGCTTTCTGCAACTGAGAAATGGATTCCCCATTGCTGCTGGTTCAGGCCTTATGGGTGCTATTTAAACTTGGCAGCTCATAAATCCAGTATCTACCAGAGTGTTTGTTCTCCATCCCGTTTTATTTGGGAATCCGTGCAGAGAATTGCAGTGGTGCAAGCAAAGATGTGTGACTGCAGCCAAAACCAGGCTTTGCAAGGGCCTTCTTCAGGAGAAATGTTTATTATTGAGGGCTGGTTAAACTCGAATTCTTTTGGACATTTATTTCTATGAACCTGGTGTCAAATGAGCTGCTCTAAAGCTCTGACATCCCAGAAACATGGAAAAAGCAAAGACCTGGAGAGGAAGGAGGGATGCAGACCTACAGCTGCCTGAGAGGAGGTTGGAGCCAGGGGGGGTCAGGCTCTGCTCCCAAGGAACAAGGGATGGGAGAAGAGGAATTGAGCTGGAGGTTTAGATTGGAGCTGGGGAAGAATTTCTCAATGCCTGGAAAGGGTTGTCAGGGCCTGGCCCAGGCTGCGCAGGGCAGGGCTGGAGTCCCC
The DNA here is from genome assembly GCA_038090715.1 of Florisuga fusca. Lineage (NCBI taxonomy): Eukaryota > Metazoa > Chordata > Aves > Apodiformes > Trochilidae > Florisuga > Florisuga fusca. The sequence continues at coordinate 2,792,761 of JAAWXA010000050.1, forward strand.
ATCATTCCTGGAGGGATTTCCAAGCCCTGGAGATGTGGTGCTGAGGGCCCTGGGGCAGTGGTGGCCTTGGCAGTGCTGGGATAAGGGTTGGGCTTGAACTTACAGTCCCTTTCCAACTTAAATGGTTCTGTGGTTCTGGGGAGACAGGCTGGGATTGGACCTGTGTCTCTGCCTTCTATCTAGTTGGCCATATAGTCTCCTGTGCATGAACCTGCAGACACACATATTCATGTCCATGATGTGTCCATCCAACACATGCACTCCTCATTGTTTCTTACATACAGATGCATGTAAAAAAAAAAAAAATTAGGAATTTATTTGTGCATCTGTTTGTTGACCTCATACACACAGACCCAACATGTGGCTACTCAAGCCATGTTTAAGATACTGTTTCTACAGCATTACAGTACCATGGAATACATCTCAGAGGAGAAGGGATGAGATGTAGGCTCAGATGTGCTGGTGAAGATGTCAGAAAATGCATTCTAAGTTCTCTCAGAGCTCCTGAAGACTGCCAAAACCCCACTGGCTGGCAAAATATGAACTGTGTGGAAACCCTGCATGGGTATCAGAGACTTCAAGGTTGACTTGATAAACCATCAATAATTATCAGAGCAGTAAGGCAAGGCAGCACATCCTGCTGTGCTTGGAAATGACCCCAGCTTCATATTTCTGGTGGTCTGTTAAGAGGTTATGGTTTAGGTTTGGAAGATCTTCCTGGCCTGTGATGTCCCAGGAGTGACCTCTCTTTTTCCCTGCTCTAGAAACTGGAATATTGCCCTCTTTTGGTTGTTGCCTCCTGCATCCCTGCAAAGCCCCTGGTAGAGAAAGTAAGTGATGGTCCCAAGTTGGACTGCAAACCATGTGCAAACATCTGTCTGTGCCACAGCCACCACTGCCCTAACAGATGGGTGCAAATTTCTGGCAGTCCAAAAATGCCCACTGGAATTGAAGGTTTCCATTCTTTTAGTGTCTGGGAACTGGAGTTATTTGGACCTGTGGAAAAGGAAGCTCATAGATTAACTGTGGCTTCCTTGAACAACAGCCAAGAAGAAAAGATAAGGAGCTGTGGACAAGAAGATAGAAGGAGCCAGTTGGAGCAGAGACCCAGGTAATTGTTTTGGGACAGAAAGAGTGAGTCCTGGCCTTGTCAAGGAGATTAACAGTATGTGCTGGAGGGACCAGGACAATAAATTGCAGAAGCATTAGTGTGGACTTGCTCAACAGCTACATCATGCTTGCATGGTTGCAATCATCATCCAAGAGCTGCTGATGACACAAAGGAAAGAAGAGTCCATCTCACTGTCTCATCACCTGGTAAGATCTGACAGGAGCATCACCAGGGTGCCCAGTGTCAACTCACAACCCTTCCCACAGGGTTTATAAATCAGGAGCTGGCTCCTGGTTGACACCTGATGTCCAAAGTCTCAACTTGCAAGCATCTGATGACTTTATTTTCCTCCCCATGTTAGGTAGGCTCCTCTCTTCCATTCCCCACCACCTGGGGCTGGGATGAAATGTCAACAGCATGGTGTGAACATGGGATGTGAGAGAGTGGTGAGCCCAACCAGGCTGTTCTGGGATTTAGAGATGCTGTCTGCTCTTTTCTAAGTTCTGGTGATGCAGAAATGATCACATCCTCTGCCAGGGAAATGGGGAAGTAAAACGAGTGTCAAGCAAAAAGAAGAAATTATATTTAATGAAATTGGATTCAGAAATGGTTTTGTCCCAGCTACTTTGAAATGATACTGCTGGCAGCATAACTGAGGAACTGCCAAGAAATCCAAAGTTTCTTCTGCTCTGGATGCTTTTCTCCCCTCTACCCTGACTTCTTTCTTGAGCACATTTTGACAAGTCATAAATCATGCAGTGGAAGAGCACTCCTGTTTGTCTTTAACTCTGACCTCAAAGAACAAACTCTTTTTGAGTATAGGTTGTCTTTTGGGTTACCTCAGTGTTTCTGCAGAGCATGGGGAAGGAACCTTTTATTTAGCATGAATTCGTAGGTCCTCATCTTGGAAACCACACAGGCATTTTAAATTCAAAGCATTTGTCCAACAGAAGTCAGAGCTGAAGTGTGTTTCTGAAGGAACTCCAAGTGACAAAGTTGGCCAGCTTATTTTTTTTAGCTATTGGCATCAAATTTAATCATGACTTCAGAGAACACCACCAACAGCAGGACTTTCAAATATATTCTCTGCACCTGCTCTGTACAGCTCCTGAGTTATTAAATAGGGAAAAAACCCAAAACCAAACAACAACAACAAAAAAATCCCAAACACAACAAAAGAAACAAAACAAGAACAATTTGAGGTAAAAAAAGGAGGCTCTTTTCAGCATCTGTGGTACCAGCAAACTCAGGGTAGCACACTCAAATCACAGAATCTGATTGGTTTGGGCAGCCCAGGTTGCTCCAAGCCCCATCCAACCTGACCTGAGACACTGCCAGGGATGGGGCAGCCACAGCTTCTCTGGGAAACCTGGCACAGGGGATCAGCACCCTCACAATAAAGAATTTCTTTGTGGCCTTCTCTGGTCTTGCTCCAATAGCTCCATGTCCTTCTTGTGTTGAGGACCCTAGAACTGGACACAGCACAGTGGTACAAATCCTGAAGGACTCTGGAAAGGAAATAAACACTGCTCCTGCGTTCTCATCTCCAGCCATCAATGAAGTGCCATGTCACCTCCCATGGTGAAGGTCACATCAGTGTCCCATTTCTCATACCTGTTTTGTGAGTCAGAGCATCAGGCCAGATCCTGAGCTGTTTGGAAGTGATCCTTGACCGATGTGATCCTTGACCATCCAGGGATGCAGCTCATATGTTGGGCCCAGGATGAAGCTTTCTCAGTTCAATGTCACAAATCCCTCAGTGAAGGTGTCGGGGATGAATCCTCTTCTCTAGCATTTGGGGGGGGAAAAAAAAAATCCTATTTAGCAGCACCGCCATGGAGGAAGAAATTGAAAAATCTTTTGTTGAACAAAGTACCTTTCACTTAAAAAATCCCAGCAAGATAAAATGACATGTGTGCTAATGATGTATTTTATGAACCACCATCTGTCTCAGGAAAGGTCAGAGAAAAATGGCAACTGCTGCTCAGGTGATTGGTGGTGGAGGGGGGAAAATGGCCTCATCTGAACGTGACAAGAAGCTTCAGTGACATCATATAAATGCCATAATTGGGAAGTGGTAAATTGAACAGGGCTGCCTTCGGAATTTGATGTGTCAATAAACAAGTTCAAGGTGACACGTTGGATCAATACGGCACGACAAGAATCATCCGACAAATTTACTGCAAAGTAATTGGGTGCAAAATGACTCAACTCAACCTTCACACTGCAGAAAAACCAAACAAACAGGCAACCTACAGGCAACAGTTTGTATATGTCAGATGCTGCTTAAGGTAGCTTGTGCAGTACTAATAGAGCTGTTTTAAAGGGAGGCAGGGAAAAAAATTAAAAAAAAAAAAAAAAGTGAGGCTCCTGTTATTATCAGTGGGACCTGAGGCCTTGCTATAACCCTCTATGCACCTTGAGGGTGTATAAATAGAAAAACAAAACACAAAATTGCTAGAGGTAGTCTTAAATATTAATATTTTTCTTCTTGTCTTTGTGAAGATGACAAAAGAAAAACCCCAAACAAACTGGGAACACCTTTTTGTTTTGTTTTTTTTTTTCAGCACAAACAAGAGGTTCTTCATATAATAGGTTTCTTACCTCTCACTTCCCTTATTTTTTGATAAAAGAAGGTGTAATTAGGCAGTTCTATTAAAAAAAACCCTGTATTAGCCCAATTTACACAGGGCTATTGAATGCAAATTGTTGGATACTATTAGAATTAACCATCCCTGATTGCTGTTAAACCTGAAAAGAGAACCACTCCAAGAAGTCTCTTTGGTGCATCAATTTGTTGACAACAAATGTGATGCTTGATTTGTCCCCACTCGAAAACCTTTAATCTTGAGTTTCGCTGAGGGGAAAGTTGAGAGCTTATTTATTTATTTATTTTTCCCTGAGAAATTCTGGGCTCTTGCCAAGGCTAAACAGGAAAGCCTGCACACTGACTGCACACTTTGGAAATGCCATGGAGATTGATTGTGTTTTAATTGTACATTCATTCTGGAGTGAGAAAGGAGAGGGAAAGTGAGTGGAAAGCCACAGCCAGGGACAAAGATGCCATTCACATTCCCAGCCCCACCCAATGGGGCTGAACTGTAGCAGAAACCACTTTTTAATTTTGTTTTTTTAAATTTATTTTATTTTTTATGGGGGAAAGGGTCTGCTGTTGGCTTTGTGAGTCCACGGAAATGATGGAAAAACCTCATTCCTATCCCATCCCCACCCAACCACACAATCCAGGGCCTGGCATCACTGGCTCCAACATCCACATAACTTACAGTAATCCCAAAAATGCAGGAAAGCCAACAAACTCAGCAGCTGAGCTTTATTGATGGACTGATGCCACTGGATAAACCAGCGTGCCGTATTGGTAAGCTTTGGGCACACTGAGAATTTAATGGATGTCAAGATATGGACAGGGGAAAAAATAGGAAGATTGAGGGAGAAGATTTGTGTCAGCAATGGGATTAGTGGAAAGAATTATGAAGGCACTAGTTATGTTAAAAAAAAACCCAACAACAAAAAACCAACCCATATATATATATTAAATAGACATTTCCCCTGTGAGGTTGTTGTGCTCCCTTGGGAAGAGACATCCCCAGGAGCTCTGGCCAGAGGATGTGCAGCCTCTCCAAACACCTCCTGGAAACTGATAATTGCCACCAAGACAGCTGGGGTGTATCCCATGCAAGAGATGAAACTCAGCCTGGTGGTCCATTCCTTTTTGGGAAAAAATATTTCCAGGTTTGGTAAGTGACCTAAAGCTGAGATGCAGATGCCACATCAGAAGGGCCAGGCCTCCCACTTTGCCTGCTGACCATCTCAGATTCATTCTGTGATAGAAAAGGAAAAATACCCCTTTTTTAAAACACAACACTGGTTTGGGATGCCCTCAGAGCCCAGCACATTGCAGACAGAGGGTTTGCAGGCAGCCAGATGCCCTCAGGCTGAAGGACAAGGATATTTGCTTTCCAGAGAATTTCTTTGTCTTCCAAGAATGATTTAAAACCTGAATCACACATTGGGCATCATCTTAACACTTTAGATTAGGCAGATGATTCTGGAAATCTGGTGTTCCTAGTGGGGTATTTTTGTCTCTTCACTCTGGCTGAATCACGGAGGAGTCACAGCAAAAAAATTGTCACTGGGCAGTCTGGGATGAAGTAGAGTTGTGACATAGACCTGCTTGTGGGGGGCTAAAATGAGTTCAAAAGTTTCAAAACAGACCTTGTGTCACTTTTTCAAAATGGATGCTGAGGTGGATTTACTGTTTGAGGGTTTTATTCTGGTTTAGTGTATTTTTTGCTTGTTCCATTATTTTTTTGGGTTTTTTGTTTGTTTGTTTGTTTCTAAGGTTTTTTGGGTTTTTTTCTTGTTTTTTCTAGGTATTTGCATCAAAGCCAGCTATGGCAATGGAGGCATAGTTTGAAAGCTGGGAAAATAAAAATGCAAGGATTTAATACTTTTATTTCAATCTTTTTTTTTTTTTTTAATATTTGGATTATGAATTTGTTGCTAACATAACTCACAACCCAGAAAGCCAACTCTGTCCTGGAATTCGTCCTAAGAAGTGTGACTTCTCCCTCTATATTTGTGCTCATGTGAACCCCCCCCAGCACAAGAAGGACATGGAGATGTTAGAGTGACTCCAGAGGAGAACATGAAGATTAATCAAGGGCTGGAGCAGCTCTGGAGCCAGACTGAGAGAGTTGGTGTTGTTCAGCCTGGACAAGAAAAGGTCCCAGGGAGTCCTTATTGTGGCCTTTCAGTATTTAAAAAGGACCTAGAAGAGAGATGGAGACAGACTTTTTAGAAGGACCTGTAACAATGGGACAAAGGGTGTTGGCTTCAGACTGAAAGAGGGAAGATTCAGACAAGATATAAGGAAAAATGTTTTCCACTGAGAGTGGTGAGAGCCTGGCCCAGGTTGCCCAGAGAGGTGGGAGATGCCCCATCCCTGGAACCATTCCAGGTCTGAACAACCTGATCTAATTACATGTCCCTGATCACTGCAGGGGGTTGGACTGGATGGCCTTGAAAATTCCCTTCCCACCTAAACTATTCTGTGATTCTATGATAAATCAAACACTTTGTATGCTCTTGGCAGAAATAATTCCTCTTGATAAGGTTGAAACCCACTTGTTGCTCTGCCAGCAATAGCACATGAAACAACATGTTATTTCCAAAGCACAAAGGAAAGAAACAAGTTCCACAAAGTGTCAGCAGACCTTTTAGATATTTCTATCTACATCCAGAGCCATATTTCTCCCTCTGGGGTCCTTATGTCCTTTAAAGCACCATCCAGTTTTCTGAAAAAACACCTCTGAAAAAGAAGCTCCATGCCTGAGAGAGGAGTCTAGAACATTAGTTTTCCATCAATTAAAATGGGAATCAGATACCTGGTCTCTCAGGCTGCTGTGCAAACAACACCATGAGGGAATCACACTTTGCAGACCAGAAATGGAGAGCTGACAGACTAAGGGCATCCATATCCATCAAGGACAGGGCTCTACAGGGTGTAACCACCTCAAGTATACTGGAAAAGCCCAGACCACCAGTTCTTTGCATTGATTTGCTGAACCTGTTATCCCTAAACTGAACTCAACTGATTTTCTGCCTTTGAATGGTATTGATTTCCAGTGTTGCTCTAATTTATTCCTTATCGTCTTTGTTTACTTGTAATGATTATTCTGTTGTTAATTGACATTTCTGTTGTGTTCCTTAAGAGCTTGATTGAAAACCAATTCAAATCAATGGTAAAAGTGTCACTGATTTTGGTGCATTTTCAGCTTATAATTGTTACTGTTCCCCTCTTTTAGTGTATCTAAAGGGAAAAAAAACAACTCATCAACAGCAACAACAACAAAACCAACCTAATAAAATAGGCCTTTAAGCTGTGTAGCTCTTTCTGGAAATATTCTGTACTTCTGGTACCTTCCCTTAAATCCTAAATGCTTTGATTGTCTTTGGGTTATCAATCACACTGGTTATTTTCTGTTCTGCCTTAAGAGGATTATTGGGACTGGATTTTGTACTTTGTCAGTATTACAACGTGACACCTCAGCACTCGGGGCTGGGTTGTAGCCTGGCAGTCAGACTGCCCATCTTCCCTCCTTTCCCCCAAATCATCTGCCATCCAGCTTGCAAAAATCTGTGCCGGGGACTATGTCTGGGAAACTTGTCCACCCCAAGTACAAAACTCAAATGAAAACCCCTGGGAGGCAGGGAAAAGGTGGAAAGGGCAGATTTAAACCTGAGGAACAGGTGAACACAGAATCAGAGAATCACAGAAAGTGAGGGGCTGGAAGGGACCTCAAAAGGTCATCCAATCCAAACCCCCTGCCAGAACCGGGTCACCTGCAGCAGGTCACACAGGAACAGATCCATGTGGGGTTTGAATGTTTCCAGGGAAGGAGACTCCAAAACCTCCCTGGGCAGCCTGGGTCAGGGCTCCCTCACCCTCAAAGTGAAAAAAATTCTCCTGGTGTTTATATGGAACCTCCTATGCTCCAGTTTACATCTGTTGCCTCGTGTTCTATCATTGGGCATCACTGAGAGGATCCTGGCTCCATCCTCCTGGCTCTCTCCCTTTATGTATTTATGGACATTACTGAGCTCACCCCTCATTCTCCTCTTCTCCAAGCTGCAGAGCCCCAGCTCCCTCGGCCTTTCCTCACCAGGAGATGTTCCACTCCCTTCATCATCTTTGTGCCTCTGCTCTGGACTTTCTCCAGCAGTTCCCTGTCCTTCTGGAACTGAGAACCCAGCACTGGACACAATATTCCAAATGTGGCCTCACCAGGGCAGAATAGAGGGGGAGGAGAACTTCTCTCTCCCTCCTAACCACCCCAGGATGCCATTGGGCTTCTTGGCCACCAAAGCAATTTGTTGGCTCATGGTCATCCTTCCACCCACCAGCACCTCCAGCTCCCTTTCCCCTTCACTCCTCTCCAACATTTCAGTCCCCAACCTGTACCGGTACTTGGGGTTGTTCCCACCCAGATGTAAGACTTTCCATTTAATTCATTAGATTTCTCCCTGCCCAACTCTCCAGCCTGTCCAGGTCCCTCTGAATGGCAGCACAGCCTTTTGGGATGTCAACCCCTCCTCCCAGATGTGTGTGATCAGCAGCCTTGCTGAGAAGACACTTTGTCCCATCATCAAGGTCATGGATAGAGATGTTGACCAGGACTGGACCTATCTGATACCACATGGACTTTCTGTTTTGGGTTCCTGATGCCTGCAGCTTTGGTATCACATTAACTCATCTGAGTAGGGTGGAAGAAAAAAGTTATTTCACTGTGTTTCATATCAAGGAGTGAATTTGACCCCTTTACTCTCCTTTAAAGGAGCTTTTTTCAAACAAATAAATTATTCTAAAGATTTCTCTGCTACGTGGAATCATTACCTAATATGAAAGATTACTTTGAAGATTTCTCTGCTACATACATTCTCCCATCTCCCATCTCTCATCCAGCTGTCTCTCATCTTTTATTTACCCGTTAGGATGAACCACAGACTTCTGCAGCTTTTGGACCAAGTCTTGCCTGAGGGAGAGGCACCAAATGCTTTTTGGCTGCTGTGTTTGACCCTGGGTTTTTTCCCTCTTAAGTAAGGAGGAGCAGAAGAAGAATGGACGTGGCTGTCTGGGGCTCTGGAAGTATTTCCATGCAGCCCTCTAATGCTCTTTTTCTCCTTCCAGATAAATCAGAGCTGGTTTCCTTTTGAGACCCTTTAAAGCTCTGTGCCCATCAGGTGCTTTCATCAAAAGCTGATGGTGCCAAGGACATCTGCAGGTCTGGTCCATCAGCCCAGGGTCTCTACTTACCTGGAACAAATATTGCAGCTTTTTGCTATTTAAAAACATCTTTCCATGGCCGTGTCAATTGAGCTGCAATTGCTAGGCCCTGAAAGGCAGGAGGAAATGGAGACATTTTGTTTAGGGTTGCTATTTGTTGTTTGGCTTTTGGGGTTTTTTTTTTACACAGTTGCAGAGAAGCTTTGCATGGAAATTGAGCCCATTATGTATTTGGGTCTTGCTTAACGAGATGCAGTGCAAAAGGCAGTCCATTACTTTGGAACTAGAGGCTTTGCCTCCTTTCCAAGATTGATTTTTATTTCACAAATTATTACTGCCTGGATTAATGATCTCTCTGCATGTAAACGCTCTCGGCTGCTTCCCAGGTGCATTAACCTTTCCTAGAACAAAGAATTCCTCCTCCTCAACGTTGCTTTGACCAAAACATTTCTCTCGTGGGTGCTGAATATTAAGTACATGGACATCACTACCTTGTTGTTACCCAGAGAAAAGGAGCTGGAGTCAGAAATTGCAAGCCCAGGTGTGCATCTCTGACCTTCTCCAAGTGTCTTTTTCTCCAACAGATTCCTGATGCTCAAAGACAGACTTGCAGCCTTTAATTAATGAAACAATCCTGTTTATAAAACATTTTTGGTGCCACCCCAAGAGGACACCCCAAAACAGGCCAAGGCTGTTGCTATTAGTTTATAGACAAGTAAAATGGAATTTAGAGGTGGAACAAAACGTGGCCAGGAAGGTCCCAGAGTGAAGACTTCAAACTCTTGAAGCTTGTCTGTGTTCTTGCAAGATAAAGTTAAGAGGTTTTGTTCACTCCACCAGGCCCCAGTGTCCTCAGGCCTGCTCAAGGATGTCCTCAACACATAAACTCATAACAAAGAGGTCAACCTTGCAACAGCTTCTGCAACGAGGGTGATCCTATGCACCAAGAGGACGCTTAATAATTATATTAAGTATATTTAGATTGTTGTAGGGCTGGGAACTCTTTTCTAATTTATGTAGACTGACATCCTTAATCTAGTCCCCTCCTGGTCATTCTGGCCTGGGAAGATGCTCATTGGGATGTGAAATGTCTGCTCTGCTGCCAGCCTGGTGCCTCCACTCAGTAAATAGCATGAAATGTAGCTGCCTTTGCTGTATTTGTGAAACTTTCCCCACAGCTCTAATTACGCCTGGGTAGTGCTAACATTTAGTCAGCTTAAATTATTAAACTCCTGCAGCCCCTGCAGGTAAAAACCTGTTTAATTAATGACTGATTAGTTAAATCATTCTGTGTCCTGATAGGAATCACAACAGTTTTTGTAGTCCACATTATCATTGTTAAGTTATTGATTTTTTTTTTTTTTCCTAAAAGAAACATAAATAGATGTTCCTTAGAGCTTAGGAGAAACCACCTCCTTCTTCAGGACAAAACAAACCAGCACACCTCTAATGTAGAAAGATATTCCCTGGACAGTCTCAAATGCTCTTTAATTCACCTAGGAGGTGGAGATGCTCAGGTTCTATAGAAATAGTCCTTTGAAACTGGACATTTTTGCATTTAAACTTGAATTTTTAGTTACTTCACATGCTGGGGCACTGTTTTCAGTAGATATGCCCAGGGAGGTGGTAGAAGTCCCATCCCTGGAACCATTCCAGGTCAGGTTGGATGGGGCTCTGAGCAACCTGATTCAGTTCTGATGTCCCTGCTGACTGCAGGGGGTTGGACTGGATGGCCTTGAGAGGTTCCTTCCAACCCAAAACATTCAGTGATTCTGTGGTTTTAGTGGTGCCAACAAGTATAGCACCCGTGTCCCCTTTACATCCTTGCCTTTCTGCTCTGTTCCTATCTGCTGCCCACCAGAACCATATCTCTCAGGGAACAAAATCCCCTGTTCAGCAGCAGTGACTTTCAGTGTTGGTTGGGACTAAAATGAAGCATCATTATTTGGTTGGATTCAACCAAGTAGCTTTAACTCCCACCAAACCAGGAAATATTTTGGAGCCACACTTGCTGTTGTGATGAATCACAGAATCATTAGGGTTGGAAAAGACCTCTAAGGTCATCAAGTGCAACTGCCAACCCAACACCCTGGGCTGACCCAACTCACTATGCCAACTAAACCATGTCCCAAGTAGCCATGTCTCCACATTTTTCTGAACACCTCCAGGGATGGGGACTCCAGCCCTGCCCTGGGCAGCCTGGGCCAGGCCCTGACAACCCTTTCCAGGCATTAAGAAATTCTTCCCCAGCTCCAATCTAAACCTCCAGCTCAATTCCTCTTCTCCCATCCCTTGTTCCTTGGGAGCAGAGCCCGACCCCCCCTGGCTCCAACCTCCTCTCAGGGGGTTGCAGAGAGCCAGAAGGTCTCCCCTCAGCCTCCTTTGCTCCAGGATCAACACCCCCAGCTCCCTCAGCTGCTCCTGGGCAGACTTCTGCTCCAGACCCTTCCCCAGCTCCCTTGTCCATGAAGAACCCTCTCTCAGTCCATGGCACCACAATATCTGGCAGGACACGAGCTGACATGTCCACCTGTTATCCTTGACAGTATGTGATGCTGCTTGCCCAAAAATTGGCTAATGTGAGCTTTGGCTGTGATCTCACAGCTGAAATCCATCCTGGCCCAAAGGTTAGTGGTTGGGCCAGAAGAATAAGTAAATTTTTAAAGACACCACCCAACTATCTTTTTCTCAAGGATCTACATGACAAACATTTCCCTTTGCTTTTTCATTGCTGCAGGTATGGTCAGACAACGGAAAGTTCTACATGTTTTCTGTGAAAACAATAATTTCTGCAAGAACTACAAATTTTTTTTTTCAGTGCTGCTCTCAGCTCAGCTTTACCATCTCACAACAAAATGTCAGTGACAATATCTCTTACACTTTGGCCCCCATGCCAAACTTGCTGTGATAAATGCCTTTTCCAGGAAACAGGCATTTGACTGTTAGGAAACAGAGGTGTACAAGAAATTGTGCTTCAAATTGTGATTGTGTTCCCCAGACAAGAAAGCTTTGGATACACTTTTCTCCAGGAGAAATGTCCATTTTCTTTTAATTAGTTAATTTATCTTTTTTTTTTTTTTAGTGGAAACAGGGGGAATAAACATCAGACTTCTGCCTCCAAAACCCCATGGCCCCATTGAGCACCTACAGCTACAGTTTAGGCTTCTGGGGACTTTAACAATCAAATTTGCAAGACCAGGTGAAATGATGGTATTTCCTGATCTTGTAGAAGTTTGGTTCACTAGAAGCTTGGTAGATCTTGATGTCTTCAGCAGAGCAAAGCCATGACCCTCCAACCTGGTGACCTCAGAAGGACCTTTAAAGGTCATCCAGGTTGACAGGATGATGATACATCCTGGTGGGTGTATTTGATAGAAGTGTCTCAGGTCAGGTTGGATGGGGCTTGGAGCAACCTGGTCCAGTAGGAGGTATCCTTGTCCATGGAAGGGGGTTGGAATGAGGTGAGCTTTAAGGTCCCTTTCAACCCAAACCAGTCTGTGTTTCTATGATATATGTAATATTATGTTAGCAGAGGAAAGCTATAGACCTGTTGGAGACAGTCCAGAGAAGGGCCACAAAGATGGGCAAAGGGATGGAGTGCCACTGTTACGAAGACAACCTGAAGAAGTTGGTGCTATTCAGTCTGGAGAAGAGGAGGCTCTGGGGAGACCTTATGGAGGCATCTTAGTACATGAAGAGGGCCTACAGGAAAGCTGGGGGGGGGGATTTTCACCAGAGAGAGAAGTGACAGGACAAGGGGTAATGGTTTTAAACTGGAAAAGGGGAGATTTAGGTTAGATATTAGGAAAAAATTCTTCACCATGAAGGTAGTTAGATACTGGAATAGGTTGCTTAGGGAGGTTGTTAATGCCTCTTCCCTGGAGGTGTTTGAAGGTCAGGTTGGATGGGGCTTGGAGCAACCTGGGCTGGTGGGAGGTGTCCCTGCCCATGGAAAGGGGTTGGGAATGTATGAGCTTTAAGGTCCCTTTCAACCCAAACCAGTCTGTGTTTCTATGATATATGTAATATTATGTTAGCAGAGGAAAGCTATAGACCTGTTGGAGACAGTCCAGAGAAGGGCCACAAAGATGGGCAAAGGGATGGAGTGCCACTGTTACGAAGACAACCTGAAGAAGTTGGTGCTNCTTCTCCTTCTCCTTCTCCTTCTCCTTCTCCTTCTCCTTCTCCTTCTCCTTCTCCTTCTCCTTCTCCTTCTCCTTCTCCTCCTCCTCCTCCTTCTCCTCCTTCTCCTCCTTCTCCTCCTTCTCCTCCTCCTCACTTGGGTGAAAGCCATGTTGTGTCCTGAGGAAAGCTGTCATTTGGGGAATACAGGAGGTTTATTTTTTACCCAAGTTTAGGGTATTTTTTTATTTTTAAAATTTTTTTAACTTTAAAAAACAAACAAAAAACCAAACAAAAAATACAAAAAACCCAACCCCACACATCACCAGAGGGATTGATTTGTCAGGGAGTAGGAAATGACCCTTCCACTGAAGAAGCCTTTTGTGCATCATTAATTATAATTTGCAGTAGCATGTACTGCTTTTCCTCTCCAAACGAGTCACAAGACTTAACAATCTCATCCTCAGAGACCTTCAACAGGGTTATATATAAAAAAATTTTCCCTTTTGTCAACTGGAAAATATAAAGGTGATGAAGAGACCTCTCCACAACCATGAAACCAAGAGCTTTAAAACCTTAAGTAATTGTACTGGACATAATGCCCACACTGACTTCATGACTGCATCTCCCCCTGAATGCTGTGTTGGTGCTGTCACATAATAAAGAGACTTTATCAATTTAACTTGTTCATCTGTAACTTCCATATAGATAAGAGGAGAACATGGGAGCTGTGAGCACCTGAATTTGCTTCTTTCCCACACTGGAAGTTTTGGGACACTGGGGTGAATTTTCCCTACAGAAAACTGGGCAGAGTGGGAGACTCTTTTGTTTTCTTCTCTCCCTTTTTCTGAATTCACAGATAACCAAAGAAGGTTTCACTAAGTGGTTGAAAAAGCAGAGCCACAAAGTTGTCAGTGGGACTCCACATGAATCTGTGTATGAGGAGAGAAAGTTACTTTAGAAGATACAGCAAAGGCAGGATGCCAAAGGATGCCCAAAGGAGAACTTCCTAAAATCATCAGAGCATAAGCAAGGTTATTATGTCTACTTAAAAGTTAAGTGATCTGTAAGGTGGCCAGATGAACTTTATGAAGTTCCCATCCCTTTATGAACTTCTACAGAACCCCTGTAGACACAAAACTTTCTGTACTGCCAGCCCAGAAACCACCCCTGTCCTGTGCTGCATCCCCAGCAGTGTGGCCAGCAGGGTCAGGGGGGGGATTGTCCCCCTCTGCTCTGCTCTGGTGAGACCCCCCTGGGGTGCTGGGTCCAGTTCTGGGGTCCCCAACACCAGAAGGAGATGGAGCTGTTGGACTGAGTCCAGAGGAGGCCCTGGAGCTGCTGGGAGGGCTGGAGCAGCTCTGGAGCCAGGCTGAGAGAGTTGGGGTTGTTCAGCCTGGAGAAGAGAAGGCTGCAGGGAGACCTTAGAGCACCTTCCAGTGCCTGAAGGGGCTCCAGGAAAGCTGGGGAGGGACTGGGGACAAGGCATGGAGTGAGAGGACAAGAGGTAATGGTTTTAAACTGGAAAAGGGGAGACTGAGTTTGGACATAGGAAATAAACTATTTAATTTGAGGGTGCTGATCCCCTGTGCCAGGTTTCCCAGAGAAGCTGTGGCTGCCCCATCCCTGGCAGTGTCTCAGGTCAGGTTGGATGGGGCTTGGAGCAACCTGGGCTGCTGGGAGGTGTCCCTGCCCATGGAAAGGGGTTGTGAATGGATGATTTTTAAGGTCCCTTCCAACCCAAACCTCTCGCTAATTCTATGACTAAACAGTGATTCCCCAGGACCAGAAATAACCTCAGTAGTCAAGGAACCCTTCCTTATCTTTGAATCCAGTGTCACCATGAACATACCTCAACAGCTTCCCTTGTTTCTTAGTTTTTCATCCTGCAAAACAACAGTCAGGGAAGACAAACCCTTCACACATCACAAACTTTATTCAAACTTGAATGATTACAGGAAAACTGTGTTCTGGTTTTGTTTTTTTTTGTTTTTTTTTTTTTTTTTAAGCTATCATGGAATGTATTAATGTGAAACCACAGCCCAATCTAGGATACATTTGAAAATATCATTAGAGCAGAACTGCACTCATGTTCAGTGGCTCAGCTTCTGTTTCAGGCCAGGTTTGATTTGCATCTTCCTCCTTCTTCCTCCTGGTTTTTGGTTTTTTTTTTTTTTTTCCCTAAGTGGTACTACCAAGTAGTAAAAGCACCATCCATGTTTCAGATGCACAGAAAATAAACTATAGGGGGGAAAGTGGCAGATAAATTTAACAAGCATTAAAGTTATATATAATTTAAATATGTATAAAATTATTTGGTGTATCGATTAGAAAATGGGCTGTTGACCGTTTAAAGGCAACAATCAATTTCATAGTTCACAGGTCAGGTCAAGTTTCGTTCTAATGATCTAAAAAAGCAAATAGCATTAGGAGATAATGAACTCCACAGGATTACAGATGTGATCTATAGCTCTGCTGTGGCACAAGACCCAGCAAATGAGAGAGGGCATCATCTGAAGTGCCCTGGCCTCCGCAGACTAAAACCATGTTTTTATATCTTGGCAAGGTGTCAATTTATGATGTAATCAAAGGCAGCTGATGGAATTGCTTTGCTCCTAAAACACCACATGGTTAGACTCAATGTCATCAATGGGCAAGAGAGGTAGATCCCCATTAATGTGGTCTGCAAAAGTTATCTTCCCTGTTCTGGTAAGTGAATGTCAAGCATCCCCACCCTGTTAATCAAAGGGAGCTGAGAGCTCTCACTGCTCCCACCAAAGGCTTGGGTTACAGGAGGGAAATACTGCAGGGCTACCGTTGAGTTGTGTGCTGGTGCATGGTTATAGCAGAGAAAAGGTTTCCCTCAAATCTAGTAAGAGAAGGAAGAAAGAACAATCCACGTGTATAGAGAGAGGATGAATCTGTGTCCATGTAAATATTGGTGTATTTGTGTATGTGTATGGGTAAACATATTTTCATTTGAACTTCTTGAACTTTTAATCAGACCAGTGACTCTGGAAAAGCCTGAGATCTGAGGATATTCAGGTGCTGTGAAAATGGGTGCAAAGTGTTTTTTGAGGAGCCATCAGCTTTTTGCCTGGGTCTAAAACATTAAAACCTTCAGGCCATATTTTCTGGAGCATATGATGAGGATTTTTTTGAGTCTCTACTTATTACTTTGAATAGCTTGTTATCTTTGAATAACTTGAACTGAATGAATATCTTGTTATCTCTGAGTAACTTGAACTGAATATTAAATTCATCTACATTTGAGTTTGGGATGGGCTGGATTCAAATCATTTAAAAAATGTAATGTTGATTTCTCGTTTCCAGCTCTGGTTTAGATAGAGATATATGAATAGAGAATAAATTTCACACTTTCTGAGTGAATGCCTGAAATGTGAGAAGAACTCGCAGACAGAGCATCTGAGTAGCTGTCTAAGGGAAGCAAGGAATGCAGCTCCAGCTTTGGCCTGAGCATCTCTAATGTCAGCAAGTGCCCACATTTCAACAGTTATGTTCCACTTTAAGTTTTTATGCAGCTCATCTTGACCAGTCATACAATTTTTCCATCTTTGTGCAGGCCAGATCATTGTCTTGATCTTCTTTAAGCAAGCATTCCCTTCCATGCTGCTGTGTCTTCCCAGCTGCTTCAGTGCTAATGGACTTCCTTGGGTTATTATTTGGGCTCATTAAACTTATTTTCTTCTTTAATAGAAGGAGTGTGTAAGCACTGAACTCAGAGGCATGAAACTCTGATAAATGAGAAAACTGAATAATTGCAAAGCATCTGTCCCGTGCGTGTAGGAGTTTTCTCATTTATAAAAAAAAGGAAGAGGGGGGGAAACCA
>JAAWXA010000050.1:2809667-2820191 GCA_038090715.1 Florisuga fusca
AAAAAAAAAAAAAAGGAAGAGGGGGGGAAACCAGAGAGAGAGCTGTCAAGAGAGCCAGCATGTCCTGGGCTGCATCAGCAGAAGCACAGAGAGAGGTCAAGGGAGGGGATTCTGCCCCTCTGCTCTGCTGAGACCCCACCTGCAGTGCTGGGGCCAGTTCTGGAGTCCCCAACAGCAGAAGGACACAGAGCTCCTGGAAGGTGTCCAGAGGAGAGGCACTCAAATGCTCAGAGGGCTGAGCACCTCCCTGGGAAGCCAGGCTGAGGGATTGGGCTTGTTCAGCCTGGAGAAGAGGAGGCACCCAGGTGACCTTAGAGCAACCTCCCAATATCTGAAGGGGCTACAGGAAAGCTGGGGGAGGGCTTTGGACACGGGGGGGTACGGAGAGGACAAGGGGAAATGGGTTAAAACTTGGAGAGGGGAGATTGAGGTTGGACATGAAGAGGAAATTCTTGAATTTGAGGGTTCTGAGACCCTGGAACAGGTTGCTCAAGGAAACTGTGGCTGCCCCATCCCTGGCAGTGTCTCAGGTCAGGTTGGATGGGGCTTGGAGCAACCTGGGCTGCTGGGAGGTGTCCCTGCCCATGGAAAGGGGTTGGGAATGGAGGAGCTTTAAGATCCCTTCCAACCCAAACCATTCTATGATTCTACAAAAAGAGAGAAAGAAAAGTAATCTAGACTGTTGCTTGAGCATCACCATATGCTCTTTTTGTATATCAGGAGTCAGCTTGGTTAGGATTCAGGGCCCTCGATGCTGGTGGCCACAACAAGCAGACTGTGGCTCCAGCTTTAGGGTCTAGTTCATCAGGTCATGTAAGTGTATCTAGACTAAGTCCCCACAGATATTCCCATACTGAGTATCCTACTGATGAATGGAATAGGGGTAAATTCAGCACATCTGATTCATCCCAGATTCCCACAGAGCCTGAGATAAGAAAATAGATAAATGAAGAATCAGGTCCAAGGCATTCTGCTGACAAAATCCAGTAATACCAAGGAAACAGTAACCCCAAAGGCAAAGAAAGCAAAGAAACACTAAGTGGTAAACTGAAAAAGAAAGAGATGTTTTGAGAGCCATCCCACTATGAATGCTCCTACCAAAATCTTATTTTGTATTAATATATTAAAATGTATTTTAGGTTATTACAGCACAACAGCAAAAAACAAACAAACAAAAAAACCCCAACAAAACAAAACCCAAACCTGTGAACCTGTGCTGTGCCTTGCAGTCCTGGATCATTGCTTATCTCTTTTAATAGGCAAGAAATGTAACAGCTACATTCTAATTATGTACAGTACACAGCAGTGTTAACAAAATAACATGATGTTTGGTACATTTCCCATCATCTTCTTAGGAGGTACAGAGAGCTGCAGGTTTGTAACAATCTTCTGCTTCTTCACCTCATTAATCTCCCAAAGAGGAGAGAGAGCAATACAAGCAGAGGGAGCCTAGAAATGTATGTACATTACTGAATTAACCAGGCATGTAATTAGTGCTCAGGTGCTTAGTCAAGGAAGAAACATGCAGGATTATTTAGATTTGGATTTAACACCCCAAAGTTTGCATTGTGGTGGGGATGTTGCATGAGATTTTCAATCAATCATCCCGACTGACCTGGGAACAGAGATTTGNCCACAGTTCCTGTTTTTCTCAAAGGGTTGTCTAGAAAAATTGTGGGGGAGATTGGTCTCTCTCCAAGGCTGGAAATTCAGCTTCATAGTTGGGGAAAAGTTCTGTGAATGCCAAATCTCGAAGGAAAAGCTAATACATGCTGCTTTGGTAAGGGATTTGTCACAGGTTTACCACTTCCACATTCATCAGATGACCTGTGCATGTCCATGTGTATGTGTTCTCCATAATGACCTGCTAAAATTCCTTTAAAGTAGTTAAATAAAGCTGAAAGAAACAAATATTTTATGTGGATGTGGCTAAACTAATCTATGACTTTGCAATCAGAGAAAAAGAAATTTCCTTTGGTTGCCTCATATTAAAAGTAATATTTCAGCTGAAGTGAAGTTTACTTTTTAAAAATTTTGTTGATTTCATTAACTTTTTGTTTGTTTGTTTGTTTTGTATCTTTATCTATTTATTTTTATTTTATTTTTATTTCTCCTGCATCCACGAGGCTGCAGATGGGGGTCACAGGGTGTAATTCCAGGGCAGACCCCCCCCCTGCCTCATGCTTATGCTCTCAATTCTTGTCTCTTCTGCTGGTAAAACAAGCAGGATTAGCCCACGCTAAGACCAGGGGAGATAATAATTACACTGGCTACAAGAGAACTGCAGAACCAGGGGCTAAATCCCCAAACAATTATTAAAATGGCTCAATGCATTACACAAATTGGAAAAGACCGGGACATTTCGGGAGGGGCGAAAGGGAGGTAAGACACATTATTTAAGTGTTCTTGTAAGCCTTCTAAGATATTAATGTTGCAAAGCTTCTTATGAATATTTAAGAACATCAAATGGAGATACACTTCAGCCCAGCATTACCGCAGAAGCCTGTAATACAGTTGAGTCCACTTAAGAGGGCAATATCTGACATCCGTGACAGATTTAAACATGATAAGGCAAGGGTGGTGTTTATAGCTGAGAAGTCCACGTAAAACTAGTTAAATGTTGCTGCACTTAGATCTCCTACAGATCTTCTTATGTCTTGACACATGCATTTAAATAATTGCATTAAAGATGCAACTTTGCCTCCAGGTGCCTGGACTTTTGGAAGCACTTAGTGAAAAATAATTATTCCTCAATTATTTCATGTTTGCTGAGGAAAGGAGAGCTACCTCAGTGCTAAAAAGGAAAAGAGCTTTATTTCTTGCTCTTTAAGCAGATGCCTGAGACATATTCCCTAAAGTTGCCATCTGATGCCAATCAGTTTTTATTAGGGCTGGTTTCAATAAAACTTTTCATGGGGAATGGTCTTACTTGGGTAAAAAGGATGGGTGTAAAAACGTTTTCTTCAGAGGTCCTATAAAATTAATTTTAAAAGTTTTCTCCTTAGGGATGTGGGGTTTTTTTTCCTCAGCTGTTAATGAAAATATTTTAATTAATGAAGTTTAGGCTTTGCCTAATTTTCTTCCCTTTTAGTTAGTATCTTCCCTGAAAGAAAAAACAACCCCACAACATTTCTCTAACTGTGATATTCATTTTGTCTGTTCAAAGTGTCTAAGACACTGTGCAATTCAAAATAAACACCCAGCTATTCCTATTCTTAGAGATGGGTGAAAACTTTTGTGATTAGTGAGACTTCTAAATGCAAAAATGTTTCTACCTGCCCATGGAAAATTGTGTGACACTGTTTGTAATGCCCCAAAAGATCACACCACCCACAAAACAAAAATACAGGGTTGAAATCAGAAGTGTCCCCTGAAAATGAGCAAAAGGACCAATAAAATTGGATTTTACAGGAAACTTGACTGTAAGAGAGCTTTATAAACAGCAGATGGCTCCCATATAGAAGAGGCTGAGCAATCTGAGCAAACAATAATCAACATGCAAAGCAAAGTCAGGTTTGACACACAGGGAAATTTAGGACACTAAAATTAAAAGATATATTGGAGCATACTGTAAAGAAAGAAAGAAATGTCTCTGTTTTGGTTGTTTGGGTCTCAGTAGCTTGTCAGGTTGCTGTAAATATCTAAGTGATGAAAACCTTTGTGGTGATGGACCATATCTGATACACCTACAGGCTGTGGGATCTCAGGTGCTGCTTTTGTATTTTTATCACCCCTTCCTGTACAGAAGAGAGGTAATTACCAAGAAGCTGGTGTTTAGCATAGCCCTGATGCTCTCATTGGTACACAGATATGTTGTCACCCAAGATCATCTTTCTCATGAATGGATCCACCAGGCATAAAATCACAGAACTCTTTGGGTTAGAAAAGACCTTGAAGATCATCACATCCAACCCTTAGCCCAGCACTTCCAAGACCACCACTAAACCATGGCCCTCAGCACATGAACATGAACATTTCTGTCTCTATGATTTATCCATTTCTCCCTGTAGAAGGGAAGGGATAATAGAAATAATTTTCTTCAGTGTTAGATACCTTAGAGAGAATGGAACACTAGCATGGGTGGTTTAGTTCAGATTTTGCCCTTAAAAATGGATGGAAACTTCAGAAAACTTCAACTTGTTCTGGTTTTTAGCTCAGTGGTTCTCTCCACTACAGACCCATTCAACTATTGACTTGAAATATCTTAATGGCTTCTATTTATTGAAATTTTCCAGTAGTTTTCTGAGAGTCAAGCAAATTCCATGTGCCAGAAGGAAGATCACACACAGAATCCTTGTACACACAAATCAAGAGAAGACCCAGATGGTTTCACAGTGCTCTGGTTCCTTCTTATCAGCTGCAAGATTTCCAGCACATGGATTTTTATGACACTTATCAAAATAACACATAGATAAAGAAATAGGAAAATAATTAAGGAAGGCAGAGACGGCAGGGAGCAGGGAAGGCAGAGTGGAGAAAGGAATGGGGACAGAGGGGTTGCTTTCTGCCCTTTCCAGGTGAAAGTCCTGCAGGGATGAGTAAAAAACCACACCCAGGAAAGTGTCCCAAGTGGATGACAATTTTTCCAGGGGTTGCTGTGGGCTGTGTGTCATCCTTGGTGGTTTTGGATGAAGGAATCATTTCTCCAAAAGAACAAAACCACCCCAAATCAAACAGTGTTTTGCAGCTAATAAAGCACCAAGGAAGCCTTCTCCTCTGGGTGTGTTCCCTGAAGATGTGACCTTTTCCCAAGGTGACCCCTTCTGAAGCTGGATGGAGTCTCTCCCACGCCTTGGTTTCTTCCAGTTTTATTCTCAGACTAAAAGCTGGCAATGAGAGTGACCAAAACTGATGTGGGAGAATTGTTCCTTTCTTTCAAGCTCTGGTTCAGTTCAGCAGGAGCAGAGTTAATTTTGTAGGACAGGAAGAAATGAGACGGAAGGTCACAGAGTGAAATGTTTTCCACAGCCTCCTACCCTGCACTGCTCCATTTCACTGTGTGTCTAGGAGGTTTGTTTCCTGTTTTAGCTCCTATCTTGACTTCTTAAGCTTGTGCCACGGGGGAACAATATTTTGCAGCTGCTTTCTTGGAGAAATAATACAATTTCCCTCAAAACTTAAGGTGTATTCCAAGCATGGAATACAGGGATATATCTCTCAACTGAATTAAAATTCTTGTGCCCATTCTTTTCTTTTATTAAAGCATTCTGTAAGGCAGAAAAAGTCTGTGTTTGACTCTTCTTAAGGCTGACAGAGATTTTAAGATCTTTTTACTCTCTGACTCCAATGTTTTACGTACCTGGTGTCCAGGGAGGAAGTGAAGTCACCATCCCTGGAAGCATTTAAAAAACATGTAGATGAGGCACTTCAGCACATGCTGTAGTGGGTATGGTGATGCAGTTATTGATAAATACATTTTATTTATTTTACTGGGGAGGTGGTTAGTGAGTGGACATGGTGATCTTAAAGGTTTTCTCCAAATGTGACAATTCTGAGATTCTGTTTATATGAGAATATACTAAAATTATTTTACTTTACTTCTTGAACGAGTTACAGGCATAATTTTTGAAGATGGAATTAAGCCATCATATGAAAATATATTTATTAAGAATAGACATTTTTTTCATGTTTCTACAGGAGCTGTGCCTCTTGGCCAGGTCCTTGGCTGCAGTCAGATGTTTCTGCAGAAATACAGGTGAGGCAGGAGGTTCAAAGCATCTCTTTGCTAAACCAGATGCCATCTCCACCAAAAAAATCTGAGCCAGCCTGAGGGCAGCTGAAAAATATGATCGCTGCTTATTGAAATGCATATTCAGTTTGGAATATATTGATGTCTTGAAGTTTAACATACTTGTTCCTGCTCCAGCACCCTAAAGGTGACCAGAGGTGAGATAAAGACCTCTGTAGGTAGGTGTCCAAGTATGACCTGGGTGTCTGCACCTTCATTGTAATCAGTGCAATCATTGGAGTGTGGATGTGGTTGAGAACCAGGGGGGTTCTGCTTTTAGGTGAGATGATTTTCTTTCCACCTGGTCTCATGGGCTCTGATGGGAGCCTGGATACCCAGATGAGAGGTAGACAAATAGGGACCTGAATCTGGGTGCCTTGATCTGAAGCCGCTTCATGTGCTTGCTGGTTTCACAGAGTCACTGTTGGAAAAGACCTTTTAAGATCACCATGTCCAACTGCCAACAACCCCCCATAAAATAAATAAAATATATTTATTGATATCTGATATATTTATTGATATTGATCTCTGCATCACCACAGCCACTAGAGCATGTCCTGAAGAACCTCATCTACACAGTTTTTAAATAATTCCAGGGATGGTGACTCCACCTGGCAGCCTTTTCCAGAACCTGATCACTCTTTCAGTAAAGAATTTCTTCCTAATATCTGGTCTGAACCTCCCTTGGTGCAAGTTCAGGTAATTTACTCTGGTCCTATCAATCTTATCAGTCCATTTGCTCTAGTCCTACCATAATTTACTTGGTTTGATTCATTGACATCAGTCAGAGTTGAGGCACTTCAGCCTGGAGAAGAGAAGGCTGCAGGGAGACCTTAGAGCACCTTCCAGTGCCTGAAGGGGCTCCAGGAAAGCTGGGGAGGGACTGGGGACAAGGGCAGGGAGGGATGGGATGAGGGGGAATGGTTTCTAACTGAAAGAGGGGGGATTTATATTGGATATTAGGAAGCAATTCTTTGTTGTGAGGGTGCTGATCCCCTGTGCCAGGTTTCCCAGAGAAGCTGTGGCTGCCCCATCCCTGGCAGTGTCTCAGGTCAGGTTGGATGGGGCTTGGAGCAACCTGGGCTGCTGGGAGGTGTCCCTGCCCATGGAAAGGGGTTGGGAATGGAGGAGCTTTAGGGTCCCTTCCAACCCAAACCATTCCATGATTCTATGTTTCCATGTTTGGGATTTTTTGAGATGCAGTTTCCTTAACAAAAACGTGTTCCACAGCTTTTGCTGGTTTCATAGTTCTCATTTAGTGGCAAACAAGAGCTGAAGAACAAGACTCAATGGATTGATATAGACAAGGTATTTGCTTATAGTCCACTGTGTGTTGTATCAGCACAGGTTAGTAGTGGGAGGGCCAGCCTAGAGAAAAGGAACTAATCTTACTTTTAGTGCCATCCTACTGACTCCTTGTCCTTTTAATCAGACACACAGTAATTTTTTGATGGTAAGAGCACATAACTCAGTGACTGCCCTGATCATCTTCTAAAACAACATTAGTTAATCTTTCCCACCCTCACCGTGTCTTGAAACCTCTTGAGAGAAGGAACTGAATAATGTGTGTTTATGAAGGATTAGCATAAAAACCTCATTTGCAGAGAGAAGCATCTTCTGCTTAGACACAAAACTGAAGAGCATTGGGGGCAGGGACCATCATGTTACTGTGAGAAACAGGAAAAACATCTCTGGAGTTTTATCATAAACTCTTTTACTGCCTTTTGTTCACACTACACCAAGACATTCAATGTTCAAGGCTTGGAACTCAACTTTTTTACTCATTCTAAGTTTTCCCTGTTGCAAATTAGCTGTGATTTACTTTCCAGGCTGATTACCCTCACAATGTCACCTTGGTGTCTGATGCAAGCCACGCTGAAGTAAATGTGAAGATTTCCATGGACTTTAATAGGTTTTGGATGAGGCTTTAGCTGTCTGTGTAGCTATTAGGAGAGGTAGAAGTTGTACAACAAAGCGCAGGTGTTCCTGCTGCTGGGAGGAAGACCTTGTGCTGTATTTAATGGTCCTTAATTAATTGAGCCCCGAGGTACCAAGTGGGCTTATATTCCCAAAAACTGCATTAGTTTAACACAGCACCTTCCATTTTCAACAATCCAAATACAATATTAAAAGTTTTATGTTTATTGAATGAGGTCCAGGAGCCCATGTGCAGGAACACCTCACCTGGAACACTCATTTCATGAGGACAGAGAAGCTGTGGGAAGCAATAGGGGTTAAATTCCAGCAAAAACATCAGGTTTCTGATGTCATTCAGGGGGTTATTTAATGACCTTACCCAGAATTTTCCCAGTGCCTTAACCTTGCTGAAGTAACCTGTTAGGAGAACTTGGTGCAGCTACCACCCTGAGTGGTCAAGCCAAGAAGTCACACTTCCACCAGCAAAGTGTTTTAATGTTCTGCTGGAAAATCAAGGCCAGGTGCCACATTTCTGACTAAGCTGGCAGCCCGGGATGCCTTCCAAATCAATGGAAAGAAAGAGGTTCTTCCAGAGGGAAGGTGATTTATTTTTAAGATGAGGGATTCAGTTTGGTGGAGTAGATCTGCTTCCAGCATTGCCTCTTTCTCTTTGCTGACTGGTTTGGCCTAAGATGCCATTTGGGTGTGAAAGTGAGATGAATCCCACCTTCAGCTAATGAAGCCTCTTGGGAAGCCTACCCCAAGCTGCTTTGGTGCATTATATATTAATATATATAAATTTATATTTATGTATATAAAGCACCTATCACCATATTGATAAACATTTTTTGGAACCACTCTGACAGCAGAGGTAAGGACAGGAGTCAGCCAGATAGTACCTCAGCACTTCTGTTTCCAACCAGTTTTAGAAAAAAAAAAAAAGCCACAAGACTTTGCTGCTCTCCAGAGTGGAGAAGGATACAGGAACTCCTCTTGAAACTGAGAGAGCAGAGGATTGGCTTTGAAAAAGCCATAGAAAAAGTATGGATGTAGACACTTAAAATGGAAGAAGTACTTTCTGCAGAGTCCAGAATCTTTTACAGGCTGAAAACCACAATGGAAGAAGAAGATGGCCTTGACAGACTCATCTGGGAAGAACAGGAGTAGCCTGTAGCTCCAGAAGATGAGAGCCAGCATGGGAGGGCAATGGGGTATGGAGATGATGGGTGCAGGGTGGTGAGCGGCCAAAAGATGGCTGGGAAACCATCCAGGCTAAATTTTGAGGGCTTGGTCCTCTGCAGAAAGTTTGGGGTGGCTGGAGGAAGCAGAGGGACAGCAGACAAAAGGTGACAGAGGAATTAGTGGCATGGAGGAGGTACTCAACAATTTGGTGAGCTACTCCGTGACCTTGTGGGAAGAGACAAACCAGGCACTGCAGAGAGAAGCAGCATCAAGGAAAGGTTTTTTGGCAGTTTTTTGGACCTTTTTTTGGTAGAAAGGGTCCAGCCCCATGGAGCCATTCTGCAGATGTTGATGGGGAAGAGCTCAGAGCACCACATTAGTT
Organism: Florisuga fusca; assembly: GCA_038090715.1. Taxonomy (NCBI): domain Eukaryota; kingdom Metazoa; phylum Chordata; class Aves; order Apodiformes; family Trochilidae; genus Florisuga; species Florisuga fusca. The sequence goes on from JAAWXA010000050.1 coordinate 2,818,877, forward strand.
GGGTTGTGCTAAGATATATTGGAAGAACTCTTAATGGGATTATAAATGTTCTTCCCTGGGCAGAGGAAGCCAACCACCCCTGCTCAGTGATATTTATTGTGGAGTCAGTATGTCATTAGGTGGTGGAGTTCAGATTTCCAAGCCTGTATTTGGTATTGACAAGCCAATATGTTGGGGGTTTTCTGTTTTTGGGGTTTTTTTTTTCCTGTTTTTTTTGGGAGGGGGTTTGCTTTTTTTTTTTTTTTTTCTTAATTTAACTTCTTGATTGACTTATTATGTACATTGGCACTTTTAAGAGCTTCAAATAAAACACAGTGAGAGTTCAGAACAAATGTAAATGGCCTAAAAGAAAAGGGAAAAAAAAATCCTATAATCTTTTTTAATGGCTATAAAACGTGGGAAGGATATATCATAAGCTCCCCGCATGGGGTCCTTGTCTGCGTTCAATCCAGTATTGTAATTTAGACATGACTTTTTATTTAATTTCTGACTGAGAAAGGGAAATTAGAAAACAACATTATCTCAGCTGCTCCGTTATAATGAACAATATTTCACAGTGCCAGTATAAGTTACCTTAAGAACTTATTTTATGAGACAAACATTGGCTGAATTCCATCAACAACTGGGTTTGTTGGTGTCTTTTGTCTGAGAAAGAGCCCAAACTTGAAGAAGGTTTTTAATTGTAGTTAAGCCCCTCATTGGGGTGGTGGGCATGTTACATGGACCACTGCAGGGATGGGCTGCAGATCAGCATCAGGGTGTTATTTCCTGCTGAAGTGCATACAGAGGGTGCTTTGTTTCATGGTAATCACTGCTTTTTTCACTTTTTTCTTCAAGCAAGTGTATCTGTGTTTGTGTCCAGGAATGCTAGTTACTATAGGTATGATAGAACCACATGGAAACATAGAATCATGGAATGGTTTGGGTTGGAAGGGACCCTAAAGCTCCTCCATTCCCAACCCCTTTCCATGGGCAGGGACACCTCCCAGCAGCCCAGGTTGCTCCAAGCCCCATCCAACCTGACCTGAGACACTGCCAGGGATGGGGCAGCCACAGCTTCTCTGGGAAACCTGGCACAGGGGATCAGCACCCTCACAACAAAGAATTTCCTCTTCATGTCCAACCTCAATCTCCCCTCTCCAAGTTTTAACCCATTTCCCTTGTCCTCTCCCTACCCCCCGTGTCCAAAGCATCATGTGCATGGCTTGAATNTTACAATACTGGATTGAACGCAGACAAGGACCCCATGCGGGGAGCTTATGATATATCCTTCCCACGTTTTATAGCCATTAAAAAAGATTATAGGATTTTTTTT